>CM075195.1:5272500-5782500 GCA_037577475.1 Chaunax sp. Z400 | reverse complement strand
CATCCCAAACTTCTGTGTCTTGTCGGGCTGGTTTTGAGCTGCTGGAGCCGACTTTTCCCGTGCTTTTGGGTCACCAGTGCTGTGCGTCTTGGAGTTAGGCCATGGAGCCCTTATGTGAATTTAGACTTAAACTCAAAAAACTTTGAGACGACAGTAATCAGAAAAAGTAGCATTTTGTGTTGAACGGCGAGAAATCTTAAAATCTGTTTGGATTGAGTTTGTTATTTTAAACAGATGACTAAAAAGTGAAACTTTTTGCCTATAAACTTAATATAGAAAGGGGGTTGAATAATTTTACCTCCAACTAAGCAGTAGACTGACTCATGAGGAATTCTTCATTCTAAGTTTTGTGTCAGAGAAATGTAAAAAAATACAAAGACTGTTTGATGTAGGACTTTGAAGTAGACCTTTAACTCATAAGCACTGTTATGTACTTCCACTGCTGGTGTTGTAATAAGCAGCTTAACTCTGGCAGAGAGCCTTAGTTTGGACCACAGGGGAATAACAGCAGCGCTGCTGCTGAGAGCTACAGTGGATTTAATCACCCTTAGAAGCTTTGCAAAAGCCAAAAGAGGTGCAATGTGGAAATGCAACACCCTATTGCACCAACAGTAAGAGAACCCCAGAGAAAGACAGGCCTGGCCACTGCTGGCTGTTTGGTCAGAGTTCGAAAACAAGAATGTGATGATAACTGGGTTCATATTTCCTTACTCTGTCTGGAGACGCTGTGAAAACACGTCATGTTTTTTCATCCTTTCCAAACGTTGTGTTTTTGACTCATTTTTACATTTCATCTGACCAACATTTCATGCTCTCATGCATGGCATTGTGTCATGTGTTTACAGCTAGTGTATGCAGAACGGTGATGTAGCAATCCTAGCTTGCCCCTCAGGCCTGACTGGACAGTTTTCAGAGCGTGTTACATAGTGAGCTGAAGCAAAGGCATCTAAGTTATGTCACTAAGCTAATCAGCTGAAGTAGACTTATGATGTGAATTGGTCTCCTGTGAGAGATTTGACATGCTGATGACTGAAGGTTATTGATTAGAATAGTATTAGCGTGGTCGTGTGCAGCCTTCTTAGTTACCAACTGTTGTGTTCAGCGGTTGTGGAGCCGTTAAGTAGTGAGTTCATGTTTTTGTAAAGTAGAGTTCTTGTGAATGTTTACGTTTACTGGTTGCTAGTCCCTAGGTTTAGCCATCTTTAGCTCCTTAGCCCTAGTTTGTGCCTTTCCTGTATTAGCATTACCTTTCAAATGGCAGAGATCAGCATCTGATTTGTCTGAAATAACATAACCCCTAAGCTTTTCTGAAGGTGTTTTCAGAAACCTGTAGAGCTGCAATGATGAGTCAATTAATTGATGAATCGATCCAAAGACATTAACCGACAACTATTCTATAATGAGTTTATTGTTGAAGTCATTTATAAAGCTAATATTTGATGTGTTCCAGTTTCTCTAGTGTGAGAAAAGCGAAGTTACATCATCATAAACTGTATTTTTGGTTTTAGTCTGCAGGTGAAACAATCAATGCAATTTGAAGACGTCATTTAGGGCTCTGGGAAATTATAATTTTCATTTTTTAAATATTTTCTGCCTTATAGACCAAACAAGAAATTGATTAATTGTTAAAGTAATCATTAGTGTTAGCTCTAATCTGCTAAATGATTAAAAAATATTTAAAATCACATATACCTCTTACCTTGCAGCCAGGTATGACACATAAATCCTTTCCTGATTCATATAATGTAAACCAACATTTTCTGTTTCATTATGAGTCATATTGGTGTAAATTGAAGTCTCTTCTGATGGTTTATATTTGCATACAAAATAATATAATATATTTTACTTAAAAGGGCATGTCATTTATGGTTACCTAAATTAGGAGATGCAGTCACTGCTTGAGAAAGTTTTTTTTCTTCTTATCATGCTGCATAATCTTTGTTTCATCTGCTGGTTAGTTTCTCAATTAATCGATTAATTGATTGGTCTTGTTTTGTCAGAACATAGTGAAAATGTTTTGTTGTAGTTACCCAGACTCCAAGGTGATGCCTCCAGTCTTATATTTGTCTGACAGTCCACAGCCTGAAGAAATTTGATTAATTAGTAGGTAAAACCAGAAAATATCTCATTTGGAACCAGAACAGAAGCTGCAGTCTGTGGATTTCTCTGCTTAAGAGTATTTTTTTTTTTACCATTAATTCATAATCAAAATACAGTAGTTGACATTTAATGATCTTTTTGTTGACATTGTTTCAGCTCTATATACTGTATGTCTGACTTGAATGTGATGTTATCTATAAGAAAGGCACAAACTACCCTTGGTTTTCCCTCCTCCTACTTGGTGGTTTCGATTGACGTTGATGGCTGTTAGGCGTCAGCAGGGATGCAGATCAACATAGAAGTGGCTCCGTGACGGATGCTGCTGTCATTGCAGCTCCAGCAGTGATAAATATCGCATGTACAGTAGCAGTGACAGTAGTTGACTGACACGCCATCTGTTTTGTCTGCCTGTACTTGCTGTGTCCTGCAGGATCGTGCTGATTTGTGCCAAGCGGTCGCTATATGCTGCTTTCTCAGTGCTGCCCTATGGAGAGAGTGCTCACCTCAGGTACAAAGAAAGCACCGTCCCACGCAGAGAGCACCCACCCCTCACTTTTCTGTTTCCATCATCCTCCTGTCTGATCATTCTCAGGGAAGGGCAGAGTGTGTGTGTGCATCATGTGGTGAAAAGGACCTAATCTGTGACTCTTTCTGAACAGCGATCCAAAGCTGGAGGCTCAGAGACAAAGGCTGTCGTCTGTGGTGGCTGCTGACCTGCTTCCTTGTCTGGAGGGTGTGGAGCTGGGGTCCCATGGCAAAGTAAATGTATATTAGTCACAGAGGACTATCATGAGTTCAGAAATACTCTGATAAATCTACTTGATTTGTCTCTTTTTCCCTCCTCAGACGGTGTCATATGCTCAGTTCCTCTATCCGACCAATGCCTTGGTGAGACAGAAGAGCGGCGCCGGCCTAGAGAACCTTCCAGCTCAGAACCCCCAGACCCGTTCCCGTGCCAACGGGCAGAGGAACTTCACTCCTGCCCGTCTGAACAACAGCGTGACCCAGGAACCATGTACGCCTCCAATTTAAGCTGATGGATACAGCAAAAACACACCTGCCTCTCTGCTGCTTCACTGACCTCTGATTGTATTACTGTTTGGGTTTGTTTTAGGTGTAGAGGAGGTTACAGAGTATGATCCTAACCTGCTCAGTGACCCTCAGTGGCCCTGTGGGAGACACAAGAGGGTTCTGATATTTGCATCATACGTGGTGAGAGTTCATTCTTTACATGCAGTTAAGCATGGAGGTTACAGTCGGTGCTCTCCTCTAAGCTGATTTCTTAAACATTTAAACAGAAACCTGGTTCCTGTAATCAGGTTAGGGGATTATAGTAGTAGTAGTTTAAAGGTCTACCCCGCCTCTCGCCCAATGTCAGCTGGGATAGGCTCCAGGCTCCCCGCAACCCTGCACAGGATGAGCGGTTACAGAAAATAGATGGATGGATTTTAGGAAAATGGTTTCTCCTGGTCAATTCTTTTATTGGTAATTTCTCTGCCATGTATCCACGTAACCAGGTTTCAAATCAGCTTTTAAAAGCCGGCAGTCGATGGAAGTAAGAGCAGAGTGGGTGAATGAAAGGAGAGAAAATTACATGTAGCAACGCGTCTTTGTATGGGATATAAATCATCTAAAGTGTGATTAAACCTGAAACTACAGGATGTCTGCATGTCTTAAAAAGCAGTGGACTGAGCGTTTAGGAAGTTGTCTGCAGCTTCATACCTGTAGCTAACGCTGTCACTAATCCTAGCTGCAAGATGGAGGTTTTTGCAAACTAAATTTAATTTGTCATTGGTGAAACCATCCAATCATCCATTTTAATTAATTATATCATCATAAATGATTGTTGTACCACTGGGAACTACTTAAATAATGTGATATAATGGGTAATTATAGACATGGCCGACTGGTTTTCCGTCATACTTTAAGTGCGATCATAAATCCATTTGAAATTAAATTGAACTCTATGTGATCTTGTTAAAGAGCCCATAAAAGTTGTAAATTTAATTGGGAGAACTCTGCAGAAGCCCTGAATACAAAGTTGCTGTTCACTTCTGAATGAATGTTAAATTCAGAAACACACAACAAAGATGCATCGTTTTCTGCTGATGCTGCAGTTAAATAAGAAAGCCATGACGGTTTCTTAAATGCATGTAAACACACCGATGATCTCATAGGGATTGTTCTTTTTTGTTTATGAAATGAGTTTAATTTGACTCATAATTTTCTCTGATAGTCTGCAAAATGAAGCAGTTCTCCACTTCGGAACCTTCTGCCCTGTTCGAGAGTAAAATACTTCCATTCTGTCCTATTCATGATTTTATTGCTGCTTTTATTGATCAAGTCACAAGATTGTAAAATCTAGATTTAGTGTCTTTATAAAAGAGCGTTTATAAGTAAAACTGTAAAGCTTCATTGTCTGATTCGTGCTGACAGGATACGCCTCTGTACTGACATACAGGTTTGTTTTTCTTCTCTGCAGACGACTGTAATCGAGTATGTGAAGCCGTCTGACCTAAAGAAGGACATGAATGAGATTTTCAAAGAGAAGTTTCCTCACATCAAGCTGACTCTGAGCAAGATAAGAAGGTACAGTCTTATTCCAGCGCCCCTCGGATCATCACATTCTCCTCTGAGAGTCTTTTGAGGGATGAGCCTTGTGGCCTCTCGTGTTTCTTTGTGGTTTTTAATCTGGTTCAGAGAAGTCACACAGTGTCCCCTTTCTTAGAAAACTGTTGAGTAAACTAAATCCCTCCCCTCCTCTCCACCAGCCTGAAGAGGGAGATGCGGGCGGTAAGCGAGGAGTTCGGTCTGCAGCCGGTCACCATGGCGATGGCCTTCGTTTACTTCGAGAAGTTGGTGCTGCAGGGTCGCCTCAACAAGCAGAATAGGAAGCTGGTGGCGGCAGCGTGCGTGCTGCTGGCTGCAAAGATCAGCAGCGATCTGAGGAAGCCAGAAGTCAAGCAGCTCATTGATGTGAGTAAAGTTTCCACAGGAACAGAAGCATAAAATAAAGCAGGGCATGTTAACCTGTCAACATCCTTATGCTAATCAGTAAGAGTGGAAAAACCTGCAACACATGCAGAGCCTGGCTCAGTGTTATTTACCCAACATCAGACTTTCACCACCCCATATAATTAGGATTGAAACATGCTCTTTGCTATGTAATGCATGTAAAGGCCCTGTAGATACGAGCTGAATTATGAAACTGAATAATCTGATCTCTGAACCTCTTTGTCCCGTAATCTCCTGGATACATTTATATTTTTTTGATGGATGTTGAATGTTGCTCCGGTATCAGTTTATGGAGACGAAACCTTCTAACAGGAGAGCCCCAGACTCTGAACTACAGTCCATGTTAGCTTTTCTGCTTACGTGTCCTTATTATCTTACTAACAAACATGGACACTTGTGCTGTATTTCAGCTTGTTGAACAAGCCTGCAGGCTAGCTAGCAGCATATTAATGAACATGTCAAACATTGGATGCCGGTGTTGTCATTACCCTTCATACAATCTAACTACACTGTCCTACACTGACATGGAGGCTACAGCGCGAGTTTGTTTGTACTGCTGGTGCAAAAAGGAGCATTTCTGATACTAAAGGTGTTTTTCTTCCTTCTTAATAATAAAACCATACACTGAAAAAATGTTGACTGCAAAATGCAACGACTTAATGTGATTTCAGTTGGACTACAATGAAGAAATCAGTCAGTCGCTACGCTGGTACTCTATATACTGTAGCGCATAGCTTTACCAAGGCCAGGCAATCCTACATGCGTTTGGCATCTCTAACCTCATCACATCATGTCACCCGTCAAACTCTTCCTCTGTTTTTCCTCCCGGCATGTGAGCAGAAGCTGGAGGAGCGTTTCCGTATCAACAGACGAGAGTTGATTCCTCTGGAGTTCCCGGTGCTGGTTGCCTTGGAGATGGGACTCTACCTCCCCGAGAGCAAGGTCATGCCACACTACCGCAGGCTGGTGCAGCAGGGTTAGACGGGACAGGCGGATGTCTGACCACTCCGGTAGTATCATTGTGTGTGTGTGTGTGTGTGCGTGTGTGTGTGTGTGTGTGTGTGTCTGTGTGTGTGTGGGGGGTGTGTGTATGTGTCTGTGTGTGTCTCTGTGTGTGTGTGTGGGGGGTGTGTGTGTGTGTGTGTCTGTGTGTGTGTGGGGGGTGTGTGTGTGTGTGTGTGTCTGTGTGTGTCTCTGTGTGTGGGGGGTGTGTGTGTCTGTGTGTGTGTCTGTGTGTGTGTGTGTGTGTGTCTGTGTGTGTGTGTGTGTGTGTGTGTGTGTGTGTGTGTGTGTGTGTGTGTGTGTGTGTGTGTGTGTGTCTGTGTGTGTCTGTGTGTGTGTGTGTGTGTGTGTGTCTGTGTGTGTCTGTGTGTGTGTGTGTGTGTGTGTGTCTCTGTGTGTGTGTGTGTCTGTGTGTGTGTGTGTGGGGTGGACGGACGGACGGACCAGTTTATAAGCTGTGGTGTTATTTATTTCCTGTCAGTTGTGGCTTGAGTCGCTCACTGTATATGAAGAGTGACTAGTTTACAGTCGTTTGCATGTGGTTCTCCTTGGATGTCTTTTTAAGTGTGTGTTGGTGTGACGTCTTCATGTTGATGGTGTCATGAGCTCTACGTTAGAGATGTTTAATGAGCACGTTAATTGTGCTTTTGGCTTCTTGCGACCCATTTTTTGGTACGTCCTAGTATTTAAAAAAAATGAAATGTAAGCTTTGATGATTGTAGAAAACTGCACCTTTTCCATGACTTTGTGTAGTATTTATTACACACTACAAAGAACCATACTGTTGATTTTTGTAAATGCCTTTCAAAGCCACTGTGACATTGAATTGTTTTTAGCCATTAGACGGAAACATGATACTGTAGATTGTGGGCGGAAGACATTTTAGTTGTAGTCTTTTATCAGAGAAAAAAGTGGCCTTTAATTTATGCTTATTTGATATTTCTTCTGTCCTACAATAATCCAGCCACACTTTTCTTTAATTTATTTTGTTCTTCAATAGAGAGAAAATGTCAGTTGACACTTTTATGGAAGCTCTGTGTTATTAGTCTTATTAAAAACAGAGGTATATTATTTATAGCAGATGTGCTTTTTGGATTTTAATATTTCATGTTGTTACCCAGGGATATGTGTTTGTAAAATGCACTGGAATTTATTCCTCAACAGTCTGACTAGTCATCGTCGTATTTTTCAGTTCTCAGGAATTTTACTTTCTCGTGTCTCTGAATGGCTCAAAAACCCAAAGAAAAGTTGTTGAAGTTTCCTCTTTGAGATGAGCTGTGCTCCACTGTCAGCCAATAGACGGTAACTGATTGCATTACTGAATAGATGTATGAGCTGCTCCTACAAGTATTGCAGTATTAACCTGCTGCAGTACATGTAGTGTAGTAACTCCTCTGATTTGGATACCATTAGGCTTACAAGGATGGGGAAAAAAGTGCCTGAAACTACAGTGAAATTGTTAACCATCATCATCAATGATATTCAGCTTCGACATTTCTTAAGTCTTGCTGCTGTAGAGATCTTTAAATGTTGAGGCCGTTCTTGTCAGGGGAAGATAATCGCAGACCTTCAATGGTCATAGACATGATGGTGATGTATTTTTTGTGTCTGCACCAGTGAAAAATGTATTACCATAAATGTCCTAATAGATATGTAACTGCAGAAAATGTTGTAATTGTATGGTTGTTGTCAAATGGGTGAATAGTCAATGTTTTCATACTGTGAAATGAATGTTTTTGAAATATATTTTCAGTCAATGAAAAGTAATTTGAGTCATGGTCATCAATATCCCTCATCACATGGTTTCTGATGTGCAGAATTATGTAAAAAGACAAAATGAATGAAGCGAAATGATGATGATAGATGGGTAAAATTAAAAATGACAATAAATGTTCTTATACTATAGTATTATTACTGCAGTACTATAGTGTTCTAGACTAGTAGTATTACTGCAGTACTACAGTGTTCTAGACTATAGTAGTATTACTGCAGTACTACAGTGTTCTAGACTATAGTATTACCGCAGTACTACAGTGTTCTAGACTATAGTATTACTGCAGTACTATAGTGTTCTAGACTAGTAGTATTACTGCAGTACTACAGTGTTCTAGACTATAGTAGTATTACTGCAGTACTACAGTGTTCTAGACTATAGTATTACCGCAGTACTATAGTGTTCTAGACTATAGTATTACCGCAGTACTACAGTGTTCTAGACTATAGTATTACCGCAGTACTACAGTGTTCTAGACTATAGTATTACTGCAGTACTACAGTGTTCTAGACTATAGTATTACTGCAGTACTACAGTGTTCTAGACTATAGTATTACTGCAGTACTACAGTGTTCTAGACTATAGTATTACTGCAGTACTACAGTGTTCTAGACTATAGTATTACCGCAGTACTATAGTGTTCTAGGCTATAGTATTACTGCAGTACTACAGTGTTCTAGACTATAGTATTACCGCAGTACTACAGTGTTCTAGACTATAGTAGTATTACTGCAGTACTACAGTGTTCTAGACTATAGTAGTATTACTGCAGTACTACAGTGTTCTAGACTATAGTAGTATTACTGCAGTACTACAGTGTTCTAGACTATAGTAGTATTACTGCAGTACTACAGTGTTCTAGACTATAGTAGTATTACTGCAGTACTACAGTGTTCTAGACTATAGTAGTATTACTGCAGTACTACAGTGTTCTAGACTATAGTATTACTGCAGTACTACAGTGTTCTAGACTATAGTATTACCGCAGTACTATAGTGTTCTAGGCTATAGTATTACCGCAGTACTACAGTGTTCTAGACTATAGTATTACCGCAGTACTACAGTGTTCTAGACTATAGTAGTATTACTGCAGTACTACAGTGTTCTAGACTATAGTAGTATTACTGCAGTACTACAGTGTTCTAGACTGTAGTAGTATTACTGCAGTACTACAGTGTTCTAGACTATAGTAGTATTACTGCAGTACTACAGTGTTCTAGACTGTAGTAATATTACTGCAGTACTACAGTGTTCTAGACTATAGTAGTATTACTGCAGTACTACAGTGTTCTAGACTGTAGTAATATTACTGCAGTACTGTAGTGTTCTAAACTGTAGTAGTATTACTGCAGTACTACAGTGTTCTAGACTATAGTAGTATTACTGCAGTACTACAGTGTTCTAGACTGTAGTAATATTACTGCAGTACTACAGTGTTCTAGACTATAGTAGTATTACTGCAGTACTACAGTGTTCTAGACTGTAGTAATATTACTGCAGTACTACAGTGTTCTAGACTGTAGTAGTATTACTGCAGTACTACAGTGTTCTAGACTGTAGTAGTATTACTGCAGTACTACAGTGTTCTAGACTGTAGTAGTATTACTGCAGTACTACAGTGTTCTAGACTGTAGTAGTATTACTGCAGTACTACAGTGTTCTAGACTATAGTATTACCGCAGTACTACAGTGTTCTAGACTATAGTAGTATTACTGCAGTACTACAGTGTTCTAGACTATAGTAGTATTACTGCAGTACTACAGTGTTCTAGACTGTAGTAGTATTACTGCAGTACTACAGTGTTCTAGACTATAGTAGTATTACTGCAGTACTACAGTGTTCTAGACTGTAGTAATATTACTGCAGTACTACAGTGTTCTAGACTATAGTAGTATTACTGCAGTACTACAGTGTTCTAGACTGTAGTAATATTACTGCAGTACTGTAGTGTTCTAAACTGTAGTAGTATTACTGCAGTACTACAGTGTTCTAGACTATAGTAGTATTACTGCAGTACTACAGTGTTCTAGACTGTAGTAATATTACTGCAGTACTACAGTGTTCTAGACTATAGTAGTATTACTGCAGTACTACAGTCTTCTAAACTGTAGTAGTATTACTGCAGTACTATAGTGTTCTAAACTGTAGTAGTATTACTGCACTACTGCAGTGCTCTAGACTGTAGTAGTATTACTGCAGTACTACAGTGTTCTAGACTATAGTAGTATTACTGCAGTACTACAGTGTTCTAGACTATAGTAGTATTACTGCAGTACTACAGTGTTCTAGACTATAGTAGTATTACTGCAGTACTACAGTCTTCTAGACTATAGTAGTATTACTGCAGTACTACAGTCTTCTAGACTGTAGTAGTATTACTGCAGTACTGCAGTCTTCTAGACTGTAGTAGTATTACTGCAGTACTGCAGTGTTCTAAACTGTAGTAGTATTACTGCAGTACTGCAGTGCTCTAGACTATAGTAGTATTACTGCAGTACTGCAGTGCTCTAGACTATAGTAGTATTACTGCAGTACTGCAGTGCTCTAGACTGTAGTAGTATTACTGCAGTGTAATACTGTAACTATCAGTTGATTAGAGAAGTATATTCTTCTATCCTCCACAGTTCTTGTTGAACTCGTTCACATAAACAACAGTGCGCTACGTGCAAAATAACCATAACCACTTAAAGTCATTTTTTCAGCAATCATTTTCAAACTGAATTCTGCTGCAGCACATATTTAATCTCTATCCACACACAGATGGATGGAACGGTTCTAAATAACGTCGACAGAGCAAATGTGGGAAATAAACACAACAGATGAGTTTCTCAACTTTTTACTGTTCCCTTGTGTTTGGACAGACTAGTAGTTGACATGCAGGTAGAATCAGGAGATATTAATCCAACACAGTTAGCTTAAGGATGAACACATTATCAGCAAAGGGAGAGTCTTAACGACAGTTTCTATTATATTAACCATGATCTTTATCCTTATTGTACTATAATAATAAAACAGCAGAAGCAGCTAAATAAATACAATAAATAAAAACGTTAAGGGTTCTTAGTCCAAACTCATGTCCTCATCGTCGTCTTTCTTGTCTTTGGAGTCTGCGTCCGGGTCTGACTTCGTCTCCGTTTCCATGGCTTTGGCAAAAGCTTCCACATCTGCAGTGGTAGAAATATCAGGAAATTAGAGCTGCAAATAATTCTTAGTTTTATTATCAATTATTCTGCAAATTAGTTTTTTGATTAATCGTTAAATGAAAAAAAATTTCAGTCCAATATAGTGAGGGATTAATGCACTCAACCTAGTTTAGCCAGTCATACATTTGTCTTTTTTTGCTTGAAAAGCAACCAGGTAATTGTCCGAATTGCTTTTTTGATATAAATGCATATCTATCAACTGACTTATTTATTGTTTCACCCTTTCTCTGTCATCTAAAAGTCCTATATTCAGATTTTTACATGGAGAAGTAAAGATTTTATGAGCAAAACATACTTTAAAGTATCAAAAGTAAAATTTTGTCATATTATTGCAATATTTATTACTGAGTGATCGGTTTGTAAGCAGTTAAATGCTGTGGCAGAGTGGAGGAAGAGCTCATTTTACTCACTGTGCATAACTCTGATTCCAAAAACGGGACTTCGTGGCCCATATAGTGATAGCCTTTATACAATCATGTCATGGTTTAAAAAGTAATTAACCTTACTGCATCTGTGCTTGTGAATGACTCGGCCTTTCATAATCATGATTCCATCACCAGTTAACGTGTATTATTCTCCAATCAGGTGTTCTTGGTAGCATTCCACAACTTCTGCTGTCACAAATGGTTTGAATCATGTTGGTAGGGCTGTCGTGATCATGACATTTTAGCTAAGGATTAATTATCATACAAATAATTGTGATTAACAATTCAATTGTCTTCATCTGTTCATTTTATCCCACTATTATAACAGAAGTCTAATCACAGTTTAATAATGCAAATGCACCTTATGTAGAAGAAGAGCCATTTATTATTTATAGGCACAGACGTTTATATTTAGACTCGTCTGAAAGCTTCAGGAATAGCTGAGGTCAGTGAACTGGGCTAGAGGGTGGATCCCTGGATGGTTCTTTTAGATTAGTGCTATTAGCAGCTTTGGCTGCTACCTTTTCGCTGCAAATTTGACAAATCGCCTACCCAAAGTTACATGGGCTCTTCTTTTTTCAAAGCTGACATGTACTAAAAATGATCCATGATGTTCACATCAATAGAAACTCATCCAAAAGTTAAGATGATGTCATTAAAGAGCGTCAGTTAAACATGAAACTTTGGAAAATGGTGTGGAAATAATGGAAGAAATATGACATTTCTGTTTCATCCAGCTGTTTTTAGACAGATAAATGAAAGCGACTAACGATTATGCAAAATAAATCTAAGTTGATGAGGTAAAATATGAAGTTTGTCTTTGTAATATTTTGAATTTAGTATATGTCAAAAAGGATGATCACATTCTGTTTCACAGAGTCACAACATTTTTGGATTCAGTTTATATTGTTGGGAACTTAAATCTCTAACATGCATCAAATCCTATAACGTCACATGTTTTATATGTAAAATGTAAACCTGCAAAGTAACCAGTAACTATAGCTGTAGCATAAAAGTAGAGGAGTAAAAAGCACAATATTTCTGTTTGACCTCCAGTGAAGTAAAGTAAATACTACAGTATAAGTACTGAAAAAGTTAATAATGTCCACCGTTAGGTAAATCTAAATATTCTTAGTCATGTCAAAGTCACGCCACTGCTAACACTGCAGATTTCTTTGTGTTTCACAGCCTTCAGTGTCAACAAAAATGAAGCAAACAGTTTCCCTGCTCGACGTGGGCAAAACACTGACCTCCTTTGTTAGCTGCATCGATGGCCTCTGCGGGCAACCCAAACTGGTTCATTAGAGGCCCTAACTGCCCCGATGCCAGAGCGCTGCTGAACATGCTCATAGCCTGCAAGCAGACAATAAATACGAAGCATAAGTACCACAGCATGATGGCACATATTAACACAAGAGAGCCTCATAATTACCAGAGCATAGTATCTCATTTCATGAGCTACTTCTGTGCCCAAGGACAGAAAAGTGTTGAATGTCAAACTCTTAAGTCTCAAGCTGGAACTAACAGCCGAAAGGGATTTATGTATTTATCAGATCTGCCATCTGAAACTGCTTACTCAGGCGACAAATAAGAGTGTAATCTGTTAAACGACTGTTTGACCTTAGATGTCAAAAATGGTCTCAATCTCTAAAACAACTTTTTCAGATTGATTTTACACTCAAAGGATTTAGAGATGCACCTCTCATTTTGGGTACAATTTGAGAAAACCTTTTCTCTATTCTAAAACTGGTTGTCCATCTATCTGCAGGGCAGGTTTGGTGATAATTCTCAACATATGAGGTTTGGTCACACTTGACTGATTTTCTTTTTGTGCGCTAGTTCAGGCAGGCGACAAGCTGCACTGTTGTACACTTTGAATACCTCATTCTCAAGCGTCACTAAAAAAAAAAAACCCTCCCAATTTGACCATCTATTGTAGCTGCAACAATTTCCCATCTCTCCCTCTGTGTATCAATGCCGTTATGTATTGCTGCCTGTGCTTTTAGCTCCACCCCCACCCAGCATCCACCTGTAGGGTCCGATTTTCTCATCACTCCCCAATATCCCTATGCAAATATTTATATGGGGAGTGGTGATGTCGGAGCCTAGACAACAAACTACAAATATACTCTGCTGCTGTAATAAACGTTCAAAGAAGTGAGAGTTGTCTGACTGAGAACCGCCATGATGGCTTTATAGACGGCGTCCAGCAGCGACCAGTCTACCTGTTGAAACTGAGGGGAGCTGAGTGTGTTGTGGAGCTCCTCTGTGCTCTGCGGCAGGGACTCTCCAGAGGGCAGGTAGGGCATCAACCTCTGCTGTACCTCAGGGTTGGCCAGGATGGGAGCCATGACCTCAGGAGTCAGGACGCTGGTGAGGTCCACTGCAGATTAAAAAAAAAAAAGCACACCATATGTCTCAGAACATATCCTCCAAATGTTCTTACCAACAGCTGCAAAATCACAACTTTTCAGTCTGATTAGAATTCATATATCTGTGTTAACCTGTCTTTTTTTGTTTTTAAGTCAACTGTGTGACTTAAGTCTCAATCATTTTCTCAACTCCTCCTGCACTGTTCAGCTCATTTAATTGGTTAGCTTCCATTTCAAACAAAAAGGAAGTGATTTTTTATGATGGGCAGTGGAAACAAAATAGAAAGAAAACTAACAAATCACAGACCAGTGTGGAGGATTTAGGGGAAATTAAGAGCAAATATATTCAGTATTATTTTTTCATTAATCTATAACCACTTGAAACTAATAATTGTCATGTTCTTGTTAGTTTATAGTGCAGAACATACACAAGAACCTGCGTATAAAGGAGATTAAGGTGGAGAAGCTGTTGCGTGGGAGCAACCCCACCCTCTTGACTGCAGGAAGGAGAGTTGTGCTTTATTTACTGTCCACAGTAAAATTAAATCAGAACATTTACTTCAAGTTCCTGCCTCTACAACAAACTGAATTTATTAAGTGCAAATTACAGAATATTACAGTCTGTTGAATTCACAATAGTAATTATGTGCTGCATAATTAGTAAGAATTGAACTATTATGTATTTTCCCTCTGTATTTTGTCTCATCCTCTTTTCAGGAGTGTTTTCCGTCACTCTGAAGCTACTTTCTCTACAGTGGGTTCCTCACCTCCCTGTGCGCTGGCAGGAACGTTCATGGTGGCCAGGATGCTCTGCAGGTCTCTCAGCTGGATGGGCTGTGTGGGGTTGGCTGCCCCTGCTGCCAGCGAGGACACAGTAGGGGTGGAAGGGGTTGTGGCTGTGGGGGAGGCAGCTGAGGTGGCAGAGGGGGTGATGGGAGTGGTGGGTACCTGGGAGGAGCCGATACGACTGGTGGCAGAGGTAGAGGTGGGGGTGACGGCCGTGGACGGACTAAAAGATGACAGAAAAAAACCTTCAGTCAACCCAAGATCACTGGACATTTATTCACTTCCAACATGAGGTACGAATACACATCATCAACCAGTGATAGACATTATTCCAGATATTTGTGATGTGGACTAATGATTTTTTATTTGTTATGCTCTTTTTTCTTTAACTTATACATTTGCTTCACTTATACCATGCTTTTCAAGGTGAACTTCATGTGTTTAGCAAATGAGAATTTAAGGTTGAATCAGAAGCGACTGGGCTTCTATTCAAGGTTTTGAACCTTTTCAAGACTGGTTTAGGTTTTTAGTGACAATGGCGTTGGCGGAGGTATGAGCCTTTCAGACAGCTAGTTTTCTTGAGGTCTTGTACCTCCTGTCTATCATTGCTGCCTCTTTTATTTCTCAGCAGCATTAGGTCTCCTTTGTTTGGAAGGTTACCAGCAATACTGAAAAACAAATGCCACCAAAAAGCCAAATTGGCAAGAAATAAAATGTACAAAGCAACAGACAGAAAGTGCTTATGAAAGGTGGATTTTTTTTGGATATCAAACAGGAATAAGACACCTTGTGGAGGAGCTACTGGCTGCAGGAACGCTACTGCTGCTGCTACTGCTGCTGCTGCTGCTGCCCAGGAGGTTGGCCAACCCTGGACCAGCTAGAGCCCCGAGACCACCTGATATTCAGATGCAAACATAGACCATTATTGCATTAAAGCATAAAATGGCATTTTCCAAGATATTCTCCTCTTTTGTCTGCTTAGCATATTCTCTTACTAACATACCAATAATACATACATACATAATACTAACTAAAAAATGTACTTACCAATCCCGCCCAGTCCAGTTGGTCCAATAAGCTGCATGAGCTGGTTGTGGCTCATGTTACCTAGAAGGCTCTGCAGACCGCCCTCCCCTTAACATTAGACAGGTTTAGAACAGGTGAGATGCAGCATCAGAATGACAAATGGTTTTTTAAAAGTTTTTTTGTTTGTTTTGTTGGTATTTTATGCCTTTATTGAGAGGACAGATGAAGTGACAGGAAATGTGGGAGCGAGAGTCAGGGGAAGACATGCAGCAAATGGCCACGGGTCGGAATCGAACCCATACCAACCGCTAGAGGACTATAGCCTCAGTGCATGGGGTGCGCACTCTAACCACTGCGCTATCTGCACCCCGAAATATGGTTCGAAATGATTTAAGAGTAGTTCAGGTTCCTGCATATTACAGGAAAACAATCAGGGATGTGAGAAAGTGTTACCTCCCAGAGCAGACAGATCGTGTCCTCCACTGCTGCCACTACCCAGAGCACCGGGCATGGGGGGGTTGTTGAGGTATTCATTCACTTTACGGCAGTTCTCTTCATCCTTGTCAGTCTTTGGCTCCTGAGGTCAGAAAAAAAAAACAGAGAGATTTCATCTGGCTCAAGCTCCCCGAATTATTGGTGATCAGTTTCTGAAAAGAAGACTAATAAGCGTTGTTTTGACTACAAAGAGTTTAAAAGATCAAACTTATTCTATATTTTTCTCATTGTCAACAAACTTCCTCCAACAGAGAAAAGCTTCCATTTAAAATGTAAACTTTATTTCTTAGAAAACTAACGTTAGTCACAAAGGAGTAAACAGGATTTATTCCAACTGCTGATTAACATACCTTTGGTTCTCTATTGAGTATTCACAGCAGCAGGATGGTATATGTGGGATAGTATTAAGATAATCTATAGTGGCCATGTTCAGCATAATGGAGGAACATCTCACCCAGTACAACAGTGTGGTTCATTGCTGAGTTTTTAATTGTTTTGGACAACAATGGGACTCTATTGGACAGAAGAATAAGACAAGGATAATGATGAATTCTCTGTTGATTGTTGGATTTTCCTGGGATTTGATGGAATATATAAAACCTCATCCTTTATTTTCAGATATCAAGCATGCATATCTGCCATAATACAACTTCCTGAATGCTTTTGGAGGGGGTTGTGTTTGTTGGTTTGTCCGCAAGATAACTCAAAACACAGATTTTGATAAAATTTTGTTTAGGGTTGGATCTTGGGCTAAAGGAGAGTTGATGAAATTTTTAGGCAAATTCAGGTACGATTGCAAATTGAGGATCACTTTTTAATTTTCTTCACATTGTGAGATAAGGCCTTTTTTTTTCTTTTTTTTTTACATTTGGCCAAAATCATGAAAAATAATAATACAACAATCAAAATAAAACTACCCAGGCATGGACAACTCATTATGTTCCAACACTATGCACAACTGGATCCAGATATAGATCATAATCCAGAACTGGGAGATAAAAGGACATACTGGAGGGGGGGGGGTTTGTATTGGGCCACAGTACGATTACAGAGAGGGGTAGAGACACAGCGCTGCCACCAATATGTAGTTGAGATAATACAGATTTAGAGCCATTCAAATTGATATCATGTATCTAGTATATCTAGACAAAAAATAGATCCTGATCCGCCATTATGGAAAATCATGTTTGTGTTGATAACCCATAAACTGCTGATGATAAACACATGATTCCAAATGTTAGAAGTAGGTTTATAGGGTCAGTGAATAAGGTGGTATTGCTTATTTTGGCATGAGGCAGATTCCCGCAAAGTAATGTGATCATGGTGACATCACCATAGTGTGTGCTATGCCCAGGGTGCAGTGATACAACAATTGATCTCCTCATGGTGTGAAAACGGCATACCTGCATCCAGAAGAAGAGTCTTTTGGAGCCAGCTTTAAACTTCAGTACATAAACTCGTCCAGTGGTGCACTGGTTCACCCGTTTGAACTCACAGTCATCAGGGAAGATGATCAGGTCCTAAACATTAAAAAGGGTTAATATTAAACAGTCAAACGTAGGTAAAGCCAGTATCATGAGCAAACCGTGTCACCAACATCATCAACGTTCCCCGTCGTCCGATCCTTCCAGCAGAAATGGATGAGGGAGTCGTCAGTCTGCTGGATGTAGACCTGACCTTTACGTTTGTCTGGGGTCACCGTGCTGCCCTTCATGGTCATCTTACCAGCCCGGAACTCCACCAGGTACTTGCTGGAGGAGCCGCGAGACCCAGACACCATGCTGGGGAACAAAGCTCCAGAGGCCATGATGAGGAGGACAGACTGCTGGAGGAAGGCCACAGTCAGTTATAGACAGAAACACAGGTTGAAGGGTACATGACAGCAGCTGTGGTTCAACACGTTAGACTGCTGGAGATCTGAGACTGCTGCGTCTCTCCACTCTGCTAAGGATCATGTTATTAATGTATATTCAAAAGGTAGTTTTCACATTCTGTTTAATATATTGCTATTATTTTGCTATTAGCTTACAGGGCTAATAGGACTCTCCAGGACTGACACGAAAAAAAAGGACCAAAGAATATGACAAAGAAAAAGATTTGAACCGGATAATAGGACATCCCAGTGTTCCCACAATAAAACAGCTACTGGAACAGCCACAGTAGCCACAGATGACTCTGCATGCTGTAGCTAGCAGCGTGTTTTCAGCTCAGTGTGGTCGCCACTGAGACATAGTTTTACATTTCATACACAATGACTAAATAAGCACCTGCTGAAGATAATACAAACTCAAAACATATTAAAAATAAGCTGTTTATAATTATATTTACTCACTGAAGTATCGCTCAACCGGAGAGCAGTCAAACCCACACAGGATGATCGTGATTGGCTGGCTGCCGCCGGTGCTTCAATGTCATTGGCCGAACCGTGTGTCAATAATGAGGCTTTAAATCCACTGCGCGTGTGCGTCAGAGACACAGGATGTTTACGTCACTGAAACCGCTTGTTTAGAGCTTTTTACATAGATATGATCAGATATAGTTTGTATTTTTATTATAGTTATTATTCTTCTAATAAGGCTTCCTTTATTAAAAAAAAGTTTAATTGTAATTTACAGATTTATTAATCTGTTAATAAATCAAGTATTTCTACATTTGGAACAACTTTTCCTAAATTGTGAAAAATCCCTTTAACAGATTGGACTATATGACCACTCATCTTCTGGAAATGTGTCTGTAGAGACTATTAACAACAATTATAAAAATACATAACCACCCAGCTTTTGTTTACTATTTACAGAAATATTTAATTTGGTCACAGAAACAGCCCTAGAAATAAAAGAAGCACCACTAATTACTGATTGTGTAAAATGTTGTATACATGGGAAGCAAGGTATCGTTGCCACATTCATGAGGAGCCGCTGGCATTTCTCACATCTGAGAGAAATGGCAGATCATATCAAGACATGATATTCAATTGTCACCACTAGAAAAGTTTATCCCTGCGTTGAAGGACTATGAAGTGGCTAAAATTTTAAAAATCAAGCAATACATGAAGTCACAATGTTACAAATTACTCTGAAATTCTCCTATCTGACCCCTGATGCCAGAACGCTCAAGTCAGCACATATTACCAAAAGTTATCATATAATTAAAATTAACAGCAGCAGAGATGTTTAAAAAAATCCCCAAACTATCAGCTGCTTTTAGAAAAAGGACTCTGCTATGCCTGTGTGTCTGCGAGGGCGCTGACCCAAGAGCTAAATTGGAAAGTTCCTGAATGTTAATAATTAACAAATCACCAGAAATGATAACATTAAAAGGTTTCATGCCTCGACAGATTAACCTGTGATTAATACGCTTACAAAAGTGTTTTGGATCCTACAAGGAAAATTTGGGTCTGGCCAATTAGTAGAAAAGCAGTTATCAATAATTAGTATGAGTAGAAAATAATCAAAGTAGGTTTTAAAGAGACAAAAACAAGTGCAGAAGTTCAGATCCTGGTTGTGGATGTTCTGGTGTCTAAAAGTTACAAAAAAATCTGAATGAATACGACAAAACGACACCAGTCAGTGCAGTGTTAATCATCCACATACTGGATTGAACTACTGTAGCACTTCTCTAGTTTCATATTCTTTCACTTCAGGACTCCATATCTTTTACTCTCCTTATGACACACCTGCAGTAACATCTGTGCACCCTGTCTGCTCTCTAGTGGACCACAGGAAGGATGGCACGATGTAATAATTGGGGGGGCTATGCATATTTCATCCACAAGGGAGCACAATTGCGCAACAAATCGCCTCTAAGAAGGGCCTACCCAGGAGTGGCGGCATTTCTCCAAATGTGGCAAATGGGCTAGAAACAATATTATACACTTCAAGAATCAAATAGAGGTTGCAGCCCACAAATCGGCATCAACGTCAGGGGATCTTTACACATCCCAAATTTACGATAAACGTTTCCAATGTAAAAATATAAGCCCGATTGCCCTAACTCCGCCTTGCTAAACACACCATGGAATATTATATCCAGCGCTTCCCAACCACAGAGGTCCCGCCCCTTGCTATCGACTATTGGTGCAACGCAGACGCTTTAGGGCCGGCCCCCAGTCTCTGATTGGATAAAATCCCCTGCAATCAGGAAAATAACACGGAAAAAGATCAAAAAAGTTATGGAGTGAATCCTGAACGGCTCACGTCTGTTTCGAGCTGCTGCGTAGTTTCTAGTTGGAAAAATCCCACACAGTGCCTCTGGAGAAGCTGGGAAGAGCACAGAGCTTGTAACGGAGCCTAAGAGGAAGGTCTCTAATATAGAAAGGACAAGATAAATGCCTGGTACAGAGGAGAGTCAGGTATGTTTTTCCGTTTCCAAGGACTGCCTTGCTGATGTCACCGCGGAGGAGGGCAGGAGAGGAGGACAGGTGCGCACACCAAAGTTGTTTCTCTGCTAGTCTTGGACTAAGCTGTCACGGAACGGATATTCTACTCTGATTTGTTCTGCTGGAAACCAGTTTTGAAGCCTTTTCTGGCATGCGTTGTCAACTCGGAGGGAATTTTTGAGTGGAATATATTCATGCTTTTGGACCTGACGGGACTTTCTTGTGCGCACAAATTGCGGGACTCCCAGGATCAGGAGTCTGCGCTATTAATATCGAGGTTTACAGGGTGAAGGTATTGTGTTTTTTAAGCGCACATTGCTGTGAACTGGGGTGTCTGGTCGAAAAGCCACAGCATCAAAACCAGCGCACTTTCCGCTTCAATGCGACACTGACGCAGCTGGTCTCGCACCCCAGTCGCAGACAGGTGATGCTCGTGTAATTCAATGGAAGGATCGGTAACGGAAGGAGTTTGATCTGAGAATTGGGAATGGAATACAACACAAGAAAGCGGTCTCAACTTCTCTAATCTGCAATGATTTTTCCGTGCATCGTTTTGTCTTAGGATCAGAAGCGACTTTTGCACTCATTCTTGGACTTCCTTCTAGGTTTACAAGAGCTGCCAGCAATGTCCAAGACACTGAAAAAGAAGAAGCACTGGTCCACTAAAGTACAGGAGTGCTCGGTGTCATGGGGAGGTTCGGGGGAGTTGGTCACGGTGGTTGAGGTGCGAGGCGGTGCTGAGGTGGGAGAGTTCCCCTACCTCGGACACATAGTTTCGGAGGCGTTGGTTTGTCACAACGGGAGGTTTCCAAGCAGTGGGGACGTGCTGCTGGAGGTGAACGGGACTCCTGTAAGCGGGCTCACCAACCGGGACACACTGGCTGTCATCCGCCACTTTCGGGAGCCCATTCGCATGAAGACTGTGAAACCAGGTGTGTGCTTATTTTCCCATACATCCTTCCTGCTCCCCAACATATACAACCAAACCTGCCCTGTGTGGGAAATGCATTTAAATAGTTTGTCACAACCTGACCATTGAGAGGCTTAGAGCAGATCTGACTACCATGAGTAAATAAGAGAGGATCTTGGGTGTACAGCATCACATCTGAGCCCCTGTTAGCCTATATGTGTTGAAGGATCAGGTGTGTGCAGTTTGGAATCCAGTCCACAGATCATTTTTATCATCTTAGCTGGCTGAAGCATATCCAAATTGGTTACATCCATGCATCCTAGTGATTTGTACAGACACATAGCATTTTCTACAGTGCTTTTGCAGCAGCAGCACAATCCCATCAAACGGCATTAGCGAGGGACATGCTGTTTGGGAGCATGTTTGTTCATTGTGCCTGGATCTGCATGCACTTTAACATAAGCCTCAAAGGGTCATTAAGCTTGCACTGCTTTGTCTGAACTCTGTAATCTTCTTTGTATCCCTGCACAAGTGATGCCAGGCATACATACACACTTCTTTACTGTCATTGTAATTCTCTGTAAGCATATTGATTGGATTTATGTTTGATTGTTTGCATTTTGTTAAGGCCCACAGGCATGATGAATGTGTTAAATTTGCAAAAACACCCTGGCGGTACTACAATAGTCATGTGGGACAGAAGGTGTGTGTGTGGATGGATGGATTTGACAGGCACTGCTGAGTGTGGCACTTAGCACACAACACAGGCAGGGGTTTGTTAATGGTTGCCTTGCCAGCTTAGACAGTGTGGAGGTGAGTCCAAGTCTAATTAAATCAATTATATCCTCATCCTTAAATAAATCCCTGCTACTCTGACTGTCAGTGAGCTGAGTTTCACTTGCATGAATCACATGATAGACCAAACTTTTCTCTTGGATTCAATCTTGTGTTTGGATTTCAAAATCAAGTTGGGTGGAAATTGCATTTTTCTCTGCTAACTTGACATTGTGTCTTATCTTAGGTTATGTTATTTGTATGTTAAGTCATGCTTGAGCTCCGCTCGGCCCTCACCGTGTGTTTATGTCTCTGTCCCCTTTCTAATGATTAATTCATGCGTCATCCATCTTTGATGACTCCTCTGTGTCACAAGGTGCCTGATGGGCAGATCAGATGTTAGCCGACCGGTGTGGATGTAAACTCGTGTTCTCCAGGGATGCTGCGAGCGAGGAGAAAGACTGTCGTTGAGTTTTGGAGTTAATGTTTGTTTTCTCTTAACTCTTTTCTGTGGACTTGTTGTCTTTTTGCACATCACAGCAAAAATAGTTGCATCAGCCTGAAAGGAAGGCCTATTCACTCTTTCAGTGTCTTCCTGTTGGATTTTTCTTCTTCTATCTCCTTGCTGTCTAGTTTGTCTTTACTTTATCTTCCCCCCTCAGCTGTTCATTCCTTATCATCACATTTTCCAGCCATCCTCATCGCTGGTATTTCCTCCCATTTGCTCTTTTAATGTAAATCTCCCTCTGATTCTCACTTGTGGTCTTCTTCTCAATCCCATTCCATCACCAGTATTTTACATATATTCTACGTTTTTCACTGGCTATTTTATCCTCCAATTAGCTGTTAAAAAACCCCCAAGAAACTTTCATTAGACTCTTATACCCTACAGTATGTACCCACTGCTTTACCTGCAGCTTCTAAATCAAACACGATTAACATTTCTCCTGCGCGTTCAGGACAGAAAACACAAGTTAGTCTCAAGTGGTCCACTGGTTCCAGACCAGCTGGCGCTCTCAGTATGCAGCTCCCATCCTGAGAGAGGAGCGAGGCAATAGGCGCTAACCTTGAGGGGACCGTTGAGAGTGGACGCATTGCAATCGCAGATACCTATTGCAGCTTAAAGACTTGTGAGTGGGCAGCTTATTGATTAATGCCGTAAACAGATTGAGATCTTCTTGTTATGGCCTCATGGAGCTTAATGGATGGACCATTTAGCTCTCAGCTCGCAGAGCAAACTTGGTTATCAGGTCTATCATAGAGACTGAGAGAAGAGTTTCGAACCCCTTTTCCTTCTTTGAAAGATAAATAATGACAATGATTAACAGAGGGTGTGAATACATCTATGAGGGTAAGGTCCAGATGTAAAAACTGTTATCATAGTCTGGTATGTACCGTGGTCTTAAGTGTTATGCCACGTTAAATTATGTTTAATGTCCCATAATACAGTGCACCCTATTGATTTCTGTATTCATAATAAAAAATTGCAATAAAAAAGATTTTGATTTAGAAAATTACATTAGTATCGAAAGCAAGCAAAAGTAGTGTTTAAAATTCTACCTTTAATGGATAAATGTACTCTATTACTTGCCAGTGAGCTATTGTCATTGTCATTATACCAATGTTAAATGATGCCAGCATTAATTAGAGAAGTGTTACATCTTTATAAAAGTGTACAGGATTTAAGGAAACAGAAGTAAAGTATAGATTTTTCTCTTTTTCATTGTTAACTTTTTATTCAAAAGATGAATGAGGTTCAGGTAAGAATCAATACAAATCCTCTGGCAAAGAGAAGCATTTTTATTTCAAGTGTATATCAGGTATACCGTGTTTATAAAAAAAAAAAAGAAGTTTTTTTTACATTCATACTCTACTTACTGCCCAAGGAGAGGCGATAAAATGAGCTGCCCTTTTTATTTACCGTTTCATTTAGAAAATATAGCTATGGATAGCTTAAGTACTTGAGGTATGTCACGCTGTGCTTTTATTCTGGTAGTCACATTGAATGATGAGGAGCTCAGTTTTTAGTTCTGTTTTTTCAAGCGTTTAGTTTTCCTCTTACACATCACCCACCTGTGATGTTCAATGCATCCCAGGAGATACTTAGTGATGAAATGTTTTAATTTAGCTTCATTTTCAAATGTCTTCTTTTGCCCAAGCAACAGGCCAAAGTCCAAAGATATTAAGTTAACCATAATGTATGACAAAGACGAGCATTAAATCCTTGTTTGCTGTTTTGTTTAAAACAACATAAAAGATTAAATTGTTAAAATAGCTGCTGATTAAATCTCTCAGTTGAAACTTAATTAATGAATGAATCTTCAAACGTTTTAATGTTACAATTTGGCCTGTTTAGATCCTTATCAATGGAGTATCTGCATCTCTTCTGCGACTTTTATAGTTTGCAGGTTGCTGAGCGTTGGCAGAACCCGGCGCCAGTAACTCCTGCTGTCATAATCCACTGCTGATGCATTGGAGGTCTTATGTTGCCCAGAGGAAAAGAAAAATGCATGAAAAAACGATTCCATCCATTTTTTTATGACAGTAATTCAGAGTGAATTTTTATAGCAGCCATAACATCATGTGGTAATTGCCTCCGTTAATGAGAGTTGGAGGAGGTGTTGTTTGTTTTGTTTGTCTGTAAGATATCTTGAAAAGGTGCCGACAGATTTGGATGAAATTTTGTGTAGAGGTGGATCGTGGGCCAAAACTTTGAAAATGAAGGAGTTTAAACAGATATATAATTCTGAAATATCATTCTGTGTGCTTCAAGGTGTATGGTGTAATTAATGTACATTATTATTTACTTTTACACCAAATCTTACCTATAATTGTCTCGTAGAGCCAGGAGGAGTATTTCCTCTCTGACAGCCAAGATGGGTCAGAGCCTGTCTTCCTGTGCTTGTCGGTAGGTGCAGCTGTGTCAGTGTTCGGGACAGGGCTAGCCTCCCTCCCCTCAGCAGCAGAGGATCTATTGGCATCCTCGCCACTGGTACCTGCAGGTTCAGGTTGGGTAGCGGCAGGAGGCGTAACAACATGTTTGAAAAACACAGATATTTTGGCCTGGTAACACTTTTTTACACTGGTAATCAAAACAAACAACTCATGATGTTATACCACCGTCTACAGTTGGATCATAATCTAGATCATAATACATTTCTGTGGAGATTAATGTAAGTGTTCATTGTTTAAATATATCTATTGTCATATTAATAAATCTTTCTATCTGTATACTGTTTAAAAAAATAATTGTTACAGATTTCTCTTAGCCTGGAAACTATTTTCTGAGTGCTCAGATTTTCATGACAGTGGTGTTGGTGAGGTATGTTCTCTCTGACTGCTTTCTACTTTGTCTATTTTGGAGAGAGAAAAAAGAGCAGTCTCACTGTCTTATCTTTTTGTCTCGCTGGTGTTGTCATATTGAGGTTAACACTTATTACAGTTGCCATCAGCAGCGCAGCAGAGCAGTGAGTGCACAGTCTGTGCTAATGTGGTTTACCCCCATGGCACAGTCAGGGCTTCTGTGACTAAGCTGCTCTAAACCAGCTGAGGAGAGCTGACAGGATGTCTCAGGTTCTGTTGCTCCTTCTCCCTGTGGTAAATCTAACTTCTGTTCCAGTGACTGCCTTTGTCATACCTGCCTCTACAGTGACGTCCAGGTTTGACTCAGAATTGACAATACAGTCTTGTCTCTTTGTGCTTTGAATGCACAAAATACAAAAGGTCCATGAGTTTTTTTGAAAAACAGAAACTATGGGAAAAGTCAGACATGATTTTTTTTTAAAGTTATTTTTTGGGGCCTTCTTTGCCTTTATTGATAGGACAGCCTGAAGAGGTGACAGGAAATGTGGGAGAGAGAGTGGGGGGGAAGACATGTGGCTAATGGCCACGGGCTGGAGTGGAACCCGCGCTGACCGCCACAGGACTAAAGCCTCAGTACATGGGGCGCGTACTCTAACCACTAAGCTATCTGCGCCCCAGACATACATTTTTAATTTAATGTAATAAAAATACCACTTCAGCTTTCCTCCGGTCAGAGGTTGCAAAGCAATCTTGAACCCTGCTCCTCTTTTCACCTCATGCTCCTCTTGCAGTTCTAAACATGGAGGTCATTCAATATTCCAAGTGCATAAATGTAGCTTTACCCGACACCCTTCTTCTCTAGACTCTCTGCTGCATCCTATTTCCTGTGTGAGTGTGCATTTAAGTGTATGCACATCTCGGCTGTACACCTGATGTCACATCCACCCATCGTTTCCTCCCACTGGATGCTCTCCCGGCTTATTCTCCAAACCTGTCACTCTTCTCCGCCCTTCCAGCATTATCAGCTGCGAGGAAGACTGTGTGAGCAGACGAGTGTACTGAAGCCCCCAGCGGCTGCTATGAATACCAAAGCATGCCCCCTCTTCCACTCTTTTTCATTCCTCCCTGGAGCGGCCTTCTCACTCCCCCCATCTAGCAATGGTTTACACCTCTGCTTCCTCCTGTCTTGCGTTTCTGTCTCCCTTTCTTTTGAAGTGCATTATGGACAAAGTCAGTCGAAGCCAAATGAAGATGTACCCGACGTGATTCCTCATTTAATAATGCTTGTGTCATTCTTACAATGTTGGAATCACCAGCGAATGGCAGAGCTCCCCAGATCTGCTCTAGATGTTTAATGACATCGGGCATCCCTCCGCTCTCCCCGCTAATGCTCTCCATTGAGCCGCATTGCGGTCATGAACAGGCCAGAAACAAAGACGGCATTTTCAAATGAGCCATGCCTCTCACTGGCAGGCACCATGACTTGGCAGGCTTGTTTAATGGCACTGAAGATGAGTGTGTGCTGATTCACCATGACTGCCTCTTTTCTGGTCGCTGAATGGTCGTGCTGTGCCACCAGCAGCAGCAGCAGCAGCAGCAGCGTCTCCAGGTTGCTGTTGGTGGAATTGGACAGAGACGTACACACACACACACACACACACACACACACACACACACACACACACACACACACACACACACACACACACACACACACACACACACACACACTTCTCCTCAGAGACTCCTGCCCTCCTTTCCTCAGCTTGACACCTAATCTCTCCAGGCCTCTCACAAACTGGACTCTCCCCACTCCTCTCCCCCTCAAACTCTGTTTGTCCCTCTCTCAAAATGAGAACTGTACCTATTTGTGATCATGGTTTTAGCAGCATCTTTCATTTGTTATCATCTCTAAACATATTCCCATTTTTCACTCTGATGTTTATATGCTGCTTGGTCTTTGCATCAGTCGCTGCATATATACAACACTTTACAATCAAATGAACATGTCTAACATTTTCTAGGCTGGAGAAGGGTATTTATTATTATTTTTTGCACTGGGTAGTTGCATGGAAATTACATTTACATGAAGCATCTTCCATGTAGATCACAACACAGCATGCGGCCACTACATGAGCATCAGTGTCGCCCGGGGAGGGATTTATAACCCATTTCCACTGTAGGGTAATTGGTTTGGGATGGCACTTAATGTGGCAGACCGTCTGCGAGGTATTGCAAATGCAGTGGAAGGAGGCAGGGGGAAGATGCAAGGGGGTAGTTTGAGAAGGGCCCTCCAACAGTTAGCCATCCCTGCACCCTTTAGAGGCCAGGCTGTAAAACAGTATGCATAACTGAGATCAGGCAGCTCCTATATCACGAGGAGTTATAACCTCCACTGTTGCACAGGGTTGGGTATTGCTTTGAATTTTGTATAGCGATATATTACGATCCTTTTTGCCATATTGCCATATACATTTTTATCTATTTGAGAGAGATCTACAAACCTTTTTATTCAGCCATAAAGATCACTTGGGGTCCCCTGGCTGATACAATATCATGTTTACTGTTATAACCTCTTCCCTTCACTATAAAAGTCAGATTTTTACACTTGCGCCACCCTGACATTTGAGAAAAAATAAAATTGCCGGACAAAAGCTTTTTTTTTATCATCTCAACAGCTTGAAAACTATGGGTATTTGTAAAATTTGGTTTATTTGAAAGATTTCAAACATAAAACCATGCCGTAGTATTTTATTTTGAATTTACTATCATTAAAATACCATTTTTAATAGTTTTCTGTTTCTGTTAATTTGATCAGACGGTTGCACCACCTGATATTTGGGGGTTTGAGATGCCAAAACATAAAGTCATATATATTATTTGAGTGTACTGAAAATATAGTCAAACTAAACATGTTTTATAGAATAAAGTGATATATGCCATGATTTGATTAAATTATTTTAATAGGAAATAATGCATGCAAAAATATGCAAGTCATGTCATTGACCCTAATACATGTGATGTTCCACCAGAAAATTTCACTTTCATCCTGGAACCATTGCAAATTGTCATGTTTTTATAAACTATATCATCCATGGTGATTGAACTTGTTAAAAACCAGAATGTTGCCACACACTCTATTTTACCTGTGTGTTTGGCACGTCACCCTTTTGATGCACGAATAAATGACTGTGCCACATAAGTACGGCTCATCCCTTTTGTTTTCCATCCACTTTTACTTGAATATACACATGGATTAACAGGTTTTCACTTTTTGTTGACATGCACCGTAATGATATGTTTAATCATGATAACTGCACTTAGAGGTGAACAAGAAGACTTAGATTTTTAGGTATTTTTCCATTCATAAATGTGCAGAAGGAAAGTGTCAGTCACCCCTCTACTATTTATGAAGCTGAAGTAGAATCACTACTTTGGATTTTCCATTAAACCATGTTAAACTTAGCTGTAAGAATATAAAATGGCATAGTGATGGTGATGCAATTGTATTGCTAACTGTTACACAGGCATCTTCCCTGTCATTTGCTGCTGCCGCTAACCTCCTGATAAGTGGTGTTTGCACCTGCTGCCTGAGACAAACAGGAGGGGGTCGCTGGGCTGGAGCAGCCAGTTATCACACAACAAGTGGTTACGGATACTGGTGTGCTTTTAGCAGAAATGCACCACTATCTGACTCTGTGGTTTCAGAGGACACATTGGCCACAGACAGATTAACTCAGGAATTGTTCCTTTTGTGCTGCTGTGAGCATCGGACTGTGACTTGGTTCAAAAAGAGGAGTGAAGACAGAAATCGACTGTTATGAATCAATACACAGGTGCAGATTCGGATAGACGGATACAAGGGATAGATTATCTGATGGCTGATTGAACTGAGTTTCCTCAAGATGCACAGTCACTGCCCTCTGTGGACAGCCTGTTTGGAGACTTTATTTCTGGCTGTGTCTGTGCGAAACAGCCTTGGTGTTACAGCTGAGGCAATATCAGGAACAGGGAGAAGAAGCAGCTGGCAGACGGCTGCCTCAAATTGTCCTGAGAAGGATTCTCTTTTGAAGGATCTATTGGATTTAAGCTGGGAGGAAAAAAATGATGCACTAGTTTACAGAAAATGGGGTCAACCAGGGAGGAGTGCAGACAAAAGGAGGAAGATGAAAGATTGAAAAGGAACAAGAGGATTGAAGAGGAAGGGACAGAGCAAAGAGAGAGCAATAATAATATCAGGACTGAAAATGACTTTCTTACCATTAATCATGATGATAGTATTGATTCTCTGCTCTGACTGTCTGAAGTGATTCTGCCCACTGTTCATCAAGCCAGCACTTACTGCACAGCCAGTATTTTCAATCTTGTCCTGTCTGTGTGAGCTGCCTGCATGTGTGCATCTGCAAGCATGCATGTTAATGAAAAATTAAGACGCCTCGGAAATGATGTTCACTTCTGGTTTCCTTTGAAGGCTAAACACAACCATGGAGAAGGACTGTGTGCTTCCTTCACCAATGCTTTTGAATGCTGCTGAGTATCTTCATGGTCCTGTCCTTTCTATACCTCCTTTCTGTGACACTGAAGACGTATGCAGGGGTAGCACTGCATTGTCCTCCTTGGATTTATTCTCCCATAGATCTCAGGAGTTTATTTTGAAGTAGAGCGATAAGGCTAAGACTGATTGTAGACTTCGCTCGGTTCCTCCAGTTGGGACATTTCTTTACACACTGGGTAATAAATCAGCTGAGAAGACTCAATCTCGGAGTTCAATCACCTGGTTGGCTGTGGCACTTCATACTTGGCCCTGTGCCCTCGTTGATGGGCCTTCATCAATACTCATTCTGCCATTGCAGCCCACTCAGCTGTTTATTCGCTGTACACCACCTCAAATAATTGATTTTAGCCCACTCTGCTTGTGCCCATGACACGGTCTCATATCAAAATGGCTTTAGAGCTCACCACCCCTCTAAACACACCTTCACAGTAACTCCACTCCTCAGCCAGCTGCTGCTGTGGCCCCTCCTGCTGTCAGAGCTGCAGCACTGCTGGTGTTTTGACCAAACATTTGCATGAAACCTGCAAGATGAGTGACGTCTGACCATTTTAAAAAAAATGTCATTTTGAAGACTAAAATGAACATTTTGCAGCCATATTTTTGATTTATGATCAGGTTTAGCTCGTCTAATCTGAGTTTGCATCTTTAGTATTAGTGAGCATTAGCGGGGTTGTTTACTGCTGTGCAGACGTGGACAGACAAACTGGATGGATTGACACAAAGTCAGTGTGAAGCCATTTTCTCACCATGTTATTAATGCATCGTGTGTACCCCTTCCTCTCTCCGTGGTGAGATGTCATGCTCTGTGGAGATGAGGTTCCTTGAGTGTCCTCATTAGAATTCATGAGTGTCAGGATCTCGGCCTGACCAATTTAGTTTACTTTGCTCCTTAGCTTCTCTAACAGGTTATTGATCGGCTTCAATCTCATCCCTGTTAAGGCAGCCGATGCATCCAGAGCTGTTGTGTGTCCTAGAGGGCCTGATCTTTATGAAAAGTCGAGGACACCTGGAAGACGTTTTGCTTACAGTGTATTTAGCTCACAGTGACCAGTGATTGTATCTGTTTTGACAGCCAGCCTTCTCAGTATTCTACACACAGCGGCTTTTTCTTATTGTCTGGTAATAAGCCAATCACAGGACACAGTTTGCAGAATCTTTCTACCCCTGAAATGAGAAGGGGTCTTGCACTGTCTGTACTTGCGATTGTGTGTTTGGTTTTCATGTGTTTGGTAGTGAGAAATTTGCTCCAGGGCTTTGGCTGCAGCATATCTGTCGCCAGTTAACTGAGGTCTTCAAGCAAATTGACTCAAGAGATCACATGCACATTACTCACTGTTTAAAGTAAGTAGAAAGACGTGTCTTGCTGCAATCCTGATACTGCAGTTATGTAATTGTTGGAGCATTCACTAGTACCTGTCATTCAAGCCTGCCTTACAATAGCAAGGTAGATTGTTTGCTTTCAGATATGATGCATCGCTATGAGCAAATTTAACCCTTGAGGTGTGTGGCTCCATGTAAAAAAAAAAAGAAAGAAAGAAGGGTTTTCTGATCTCTCTAAGTGGAGCTTTTTTGTTTGTCCTGGATTTTTATAATGAATGGTTGTTATAAAAGTTAATTGAAAACTAGTCTTGATCAATTAAATATATTTACTTTAAAAAAATCCTAGTTTTACAGAAAGTAAATACATTTTTACTGTAATTTTGGGTTTTAGTTCATGCAAAGCTCTGTAAAATTAGGGACATTGTTTGTAAATTAGTAAGGCAACTATTTTTTGAGTGAAATGCCAAAAAAGACAAATTACATTTATATTAATTTTTTTAACAGAAAAATCACTTATTTAGACAGTATTTTTCTTCTTTCTTAAATTACATAGAAATAAATGTAAAATTACACAAATTAACTGTAATTAAATATGAACCTTGTTATATAAAGATTTATGTCCATCCTAAAAATTTTACATCTTTCTTTTGTAATTTGAAGGTAAATCTTATTAGTTTTAAATTAATGTGTACTTTTACATTCAAACTAATTCTGAATGCATATTTAGCCTTTTTCATTGCATCAAACATAATGCATAGTCTTTTTGAAAGATTATTCACAATAGGAGGGCACTGCAAGGCATCGAGGGTTCAAATCCTGCTTCGGACATAGACAGGATGTAGGATTAAATGTTATGTGAGTGTCTGGTTGTGCGTTTGTCACTAAAAGCCCTAAATTAACAGAGATTAACCTGAAAGGTAGTTGTTTTTAATGTTTTTTCACATAATATATCTGTTATTACACTGTTTGATGAACATCTATCAACAGTAAGTAGTTTACTTGGACTGTAAAATCTTTTTAACATTTTGTTAGCTTTTTTTTTTAACTGTGTAGAATAGCATTCAGTGGAGTACATACCTCCACCAAGACCCAACAAACCTACACATGTCTGTTTAGATTGCATGTGGAAAATGGTTCAGTAGTTTTTGTGCAATTAGGGCATTTTCAATACTTCTCCTATCTTACATGGTTAAGACAAGCTGTTAAAAATTCCTGGATCTGCACCTCTATTCTTATATCTGCACCACAATTAAAAGGGCTCTAGGCGTGACCGATGCCACGACTTTCCACAAAGTTTCTTAGACATCAGTTCAGTTCATTTTTGCGTAATAAGGGAAAAAAGTAAAAAAATGCCCCATCCCACACTTTTAAAGAAAGTGGAAAAAGATTCTGGCATCGCATCAAAATTTATAGACTTCTTTCCTTGCCCATGTCCTTCCAGTAGTTTGTGCGTAATCCTGATAAACCAAGAAACAATCAGACATGGGTGAAAACATAACCTCCTTGGCAGAAATGCAGTGCAACTTTTAATATAAAACTATAAATGTAAAAACAATGAAATGTATTCAATACTAAATTAATAATATAGATTTAATATAGATTTGCATCATTTAAGTCATTACATTGTAATTAAAAATTATTTCTATGGACATTTCAGTTGTGAAGTTCCATTCACCACCTTTTGTATTCAAGAAGCATTTGGTTTCCAAATAGAGAGCTGCCTCCACCTGTCAATCATACACCACCCCCAGCAGTGAGATCTGAGAGTGGAGTAGTTGGCATCAGGGGTTATGAACAGGTCATGTAGTGTTTATTTAGGGCAACAACGCTGCATATCTGCCCTCACTCTTTGACCCTACCACTGCACTCTGGTGTTCAACATTTGAGTTGTGAGTGGACAAATACTCCATGCAGTCCTTTCCAGGGTGTATTTTTATTTTCCGTCCTCGTGATCACCTCAGCAGTGTGTTTTTGTCAGTGTGTTTTCTGGTGTGGGATGTTTTCTGAATAAAGAGTGTCATTTGTTTTGGCTGTCAGATGTTGTCTGCCATTTTTTCGGGGGTCCTTCCAACAGCAGCTTCAATAAAATCTATTTGTTCAGTCATAGCTTCCAAACACTGGAAAATAATCCAGCAGATAGTGTTTCTAAACCAGTAACAATGACATGTTTCGACATTCCTTGACATCTATCAGGGTGACTTCATTGTTGGTAGTGCATGTTCCTCTTGAGTGTTCATCTTGGAATGAAGGTCATCTGTGGAATGTGGTTATTTTGGATTTGTTGAGCACAGTGAGAAGTGCTATAAAGTCCCACCAGTGTATTGCTACCAACGGGTGCTTGTTCTGGCAGACGTGTCACATTGTTTCTGTGCCGCCTCTCCCATCTCGAGGATCATACCAGAAACCTGTACTTGAAGAAGACAGTTGCTTCCTCGTGAAGCCACTTTTCATTTAAATTTCATGTCTTTATATTCTCCATTTATTAAAGATACTGGGCAAGAAGAAGCATTTCACTGCAAGTTGTACATGTATGACTGTATGTGATGAAAAAAAACCTTGAACCTGAATCTTGATGTTAAAGTTAAAAAATTCCATCGATTTGTTGCTTTTTCCAAACCTTCCACCCACTTTCATGGTAATCCATCAAATAAATGTATGCGTAATTGAGAAAACTGGTCAAGAAAGTGCAAACTTGCAATGAAAAATTCCTGAATCTGCCCCTTTATCCGGATCGGCTCCAAAAATTTTACTTCCAACGTTCATCCAAAACTGTGAAATAGTTCATTGTAATAGATGGAAATGGTGAAAAAGTTCATCTCATAATGGTAATGAAAGTGAAAGACTTCCTGCACCTGTCCCTCCATCAGGATCCACGTCTTCCTTCCAAGTTTCATGAAAATCTGTCAAGTAGTTTTTATGTAATCCTGCTAACAAACAAACAAACAAACCGTCAGATGTAGGTGAAAACAACTTTTCTTGTCTTGAAGTTTGAACAGTTTTTAGATTACTCTGTCAGATACACCTCTCCAAAACTGAACCAAGCATCATTCAAGGACCATCATTTGTATGCCAGTCAATCATCATATCTCTTTCACATTTCCTGTAAATAAGTGTTTCATGGCTTTGAGGTCTCTGGATCTTTTACAATTTCACTCAAGCTGTCACACAGAAACATCTCTCCAGAAAACAACTCAAGTGTTTCATTCATTTCAGAGCAATGTGATCCAACCGGTGTTACTGTAATGTAGACGCACAACCTGTTTTCTCCTCGTGTGTAAAAATGTGTGCTGAAACGTCTTAAAGTGCCCTGAATCACCTGGTGACATTCTGGATTCAATCAAGTGTCGACTTCACAGTAAGTGTCACGTTAATTAGATAAATTTTAGAGCTGACTGATGAATCCCAGCCTGTTAGAAAGTTGCCCGATGAGCAGAAGAAAAAATAACAACTTGAGGAAAAGAACTGGCTCAAACCTGTTCATTTGGAAACGGGGGTTGCCTTGAGCTAGCCCAGCGAGGACTAATGGCCAGGCTTATCCTACTCTAATGATATCAGACTGTCCCACGCCCCGTTTTCAGGGGGCTCCTTAGGAGCTGGCAGAGCAGCACGGCTCACACTTATTCAACACTTGTTGACAGGCGCTGCAGCTAGTTTGACAAGTAAACACATATGCAAAAAAGCAAAGCAATTAACACATAAAAAAATACACAAATGATGGATAAAGTTCACATTCTTCTTGACAGGCCACTCAGCCGTCTGTCGAACTGCACGACCCCTCACAGCGGTTCAGCACGAGACAGCGCCAGACTGGACGTATGGGAGTGAGAGGAAATCATCCTCTTGTCAGGAGGACATGCAGACTGTCTTGTTTTCAGGGGTACGACTGAGCCGTGCCATGGGAGAATTGTGTGTTTTATGCCAACGAAGGGCTCTGTATACTTGCTTTATTTACTGGTGTGTGTGTGTGAAATGACGACGTTGCCTCTCAAATGTGGCAGAACATCATCTCTGCATTTCTGCTGAGTTAGTTTGAAGAAGCACAGGGGTCTTGTATCTTGGCAATTTGAATTTTACATTTGTGCTGTAACAATTTTTTTTTTTTTTGCATAATCTTGCTCTGCAACTTGATTTGCTTAATTTTACTGAAATGAATGAAATACAAGCCAATGGCTGCCCAAACGTAGGGAATGATTCAACAAATATACCGTATGTATGGTTAGCAAAATAGCTGGCAGGTTAAGATATACGTAACTATGTTATATTAATGGTCTAAGACACTGACAACCACCAGTATAGTCCTTAAATGGCATTTGCAGATGGTTAGAACAGTCTGTGCAGGACTTGATACCCGTGTTTTCTGTTTCATCTCAACCTTCTATTGTCCTGGTGCTCAGTTTGTTCCAGCCATCTGTTTGCTTACCCTGATTTTATTGTCCGTTTTTATCTCCGCGCTACAGCGATCGGCGCCAATACGATATGCAAATATACACGGCCAGCTTTGTCACCAACAAAAGATGGCGTGATCCAAAGTTTGTATGAATAACTGATGACCAGGAGCTGAGAAAAGACAAGTGTGGATAAAGCAAGCTGTTGAAAGGTTGAGTCCCGGTTTACCGAGTGTTTACTTGCTGTTTTCACTCATGATTTGATACTAGAAGTAGAAGAACGTTTGGCACTCATCCCCAGAGCAGTTAGACAAATGAAGCCATATTGAACTAGATAGAATCGAACATATACTCATGTAGATATACTTAGAGGCACACATGGACCCTCATGATTCCCCAAAAGCCTGTTGTTACTCAACTAATGAATCCTCCTCTGTGCACAAGTCGTTTCTATTATTGGGATGTGCCTCTATTCATCCATCACTGACTGCTTGGTGATGCAGGATGTCAGGGCGCATAAGTGGCCCTACACTTCCCTCCCCTCGGCTCCCTGTCAAAACCACCTCCACCTCCCTTCTTCTTCTCTGTTTTCTCTTTCATGTCCTCCGTCCCTCTGTTTTCCTCTTGCTCGTCTGTGGATGCACGAGGCTGGCTAAACTAGAGCAGGCCTCTTGCTCTTCATCTGACCGGCTTGCAGCCTTTGCCTCAAAGGAAACAATGCGCCTAATGGAGTACACATAAACATGCAGCTACAGTGGTGACTCAAGTGTTGGTTTTGATGTGGCACGAGCCAGTGACTTTATTCCGAGTGTGTAGCAACAACTCTGAGCAAACACACTGTTAAAGACATCCTTTTGCTCATAGGGAGCAGGTGCATTTGGCTTCAAATCAGTTTACCTACTCCGTCTCTTGTAAAACCTCCTCAGTGCCTCCCCTTTGTCTCCAGAGGGAGGTTTGCCTATTAGCCGCGTGCGTAAAAACTAGCCACACTTGTTTGTTGGTTTCGGGGGAGTTTCTAAGCGGTATTGTGTTTCCAGCTGGAGCCTGTTTTTCCAGACTGAAGAATGATGAGCGCTTTGCTGCTCTTGCAGATTGAACCTGTAGTTAACCCTTTCAAAATGCATCCCTGACATGTCTGTTGTTTCCTGGCACTCGACTGACAGGAATGCATTCCATCTGTTCCTTTCCATGACAACCGGTACAGCTGTTGATAGTATCATGGATCAAAGTATCGCCTAACAACCAAACAGTATCAGTTACACCTACCTGCACGAAGGCCCTGGGAATGGGGATATCGTTTATTCTCTTTCTCCCTTTAAAGATTAAAAAGAATGGCTGGCAGTGCAGGGTTTAAAATGACAGACTCTTACATCCGCTTTCACCCCACTCAGCTGAGGACAGGTAAACTGAATCTTCTCAGTTCTAAGACCTCGACTGACAAAGGAGATTTAGGGTGTGCTCAGACCAAAGATGAGTGAATGTGTGCACTGGACCTGTGTGTGGACATTTGTGTCGCAGAATAATGGAGCAGGAGGAAGAGAGTGCAGTGAGACCAATTAGGTTGCTCCTTGATCCCAGCCATGGATGGAGATCTCCCGGGGAGAGAGGTCTGACTTCCTCTCCAGCAATGCAGCACTGCAGATGCATGCATGCACACATGTTTGCTGCAGTATGAAATAATATTCTGTCAAACAATACAAGCCTTAAGCGCCTGCTTTGTGGCATTTTCTGTTTGTGATTAGTTGTCAAGCTTGCAAGTGTTTCCTTCCTGCATGTTTTTGATCTCGGTGTTCTCACATATTTTTTTTCCTTCACTAACACTCCTCCAAGGTGCCTTGCACAGACTATTTTGAGCCTTCCTTGCCAAACCTGCAGAATCAAAGGCCATTTGATGATGGATTAATAATATATTTCCTTTGTAGTAGCATTGTTTGTTGCTGTATTTGATTTATGATGAATTGTCTGCACCAGCAAACCGCTCATAAACAAAAAGACAGAGACGGTATATATAAATATGAGATGATAATAATAACCCGATGATAATAATAGCTCTAAGAGAGTAATGTTTGCCTTTGTGTTTGGAAGCAGGGTTGAGGTGCTTCAGAAGTGCATGAGAAATGAATGCCTTTTGGTGGGAAGGGCGCCTCGGGAACCTATGTAATGAGGACAAGAAGGCATTTGACATTCTCTGTTGCAGGCTGTTTCAATTTGGCGCAGAAGTAGAATAATGGAGTGAGAGAAGAGGAAATCTATGTGAGAGAGAGAGAGAGGGTGGAAATGATACGGGGGAGGAAAAGAGGAGGATTAGGAGGGGAAGAGTTCTGAGTGAAGCCCTCTATGCCCCATCTGGGAGGAGATGAGCCACGCTGTCTATTGGCTGTGGGGAGGGCTAAATTAAGTCATCAGCAGCGCAGCTGAATTACGGCCCATTGCAGATAATGGCTGGTCGGAAATGTCACAACAATCATGTGTTAATTGGCCCCACACCAGTCATTCAGCGGTGTCTGTCTGAGGTCATTAAACTGGAGAGCAGTATTCACTGGACTTTAACACATCGCTGTATTTGTGTGCGTTTGCCTGTGCACACAGACAAACAAAGCCACATGCTGCTGGCGATTAATTCATGTTTACTGTATCCTTTCTAACGCCTAATTGAAAATCAGCTCCCTGTAGTGATGGCTGTCTTGAAATTGTGTATTTATTGTTTGTGTTTGTGTGTGAAAGTCTTTATGGCTAAGAGGGAGTTTCCGTGTATATGTGGGTGGGTGCATTCCTGTGTTTGTGTTTCTATCGCTTATCAGTCCAAGTGTTGTCTTAAGTCCAACCAGTCCACTGCCGATTACTGCTTTTGCTGCTGTGTTCTGAACTTCTTTTGTTCTCTGCATTTCATCCCATGATGTATTCATTATTGAGTATGATTCCCACAAGATATTACAAACCCGTTTCCAAAAAGGTTAGGACACAGTGTAAAACACACAAACTGAAGGCTCGTATTTTACGGTTCATAATGTGCCAAACAGTTTCAATGGATGACAAGATGGGACTGCAGGCAGGCCAGTTCAGCACCCGGACTCTTTTACTACGGAGCCATGCTGTTGTAATACCTGCAGAATGTGGTTTGACATTGTCTTGCTGAAATAAGCAAGGCCTTCCCTGAAAAAGACATTGTCTACTTGGCAGCATATGTTGCTCCAAAACCTATATGTTGTTCAGCATTAATGGTGCCTTCACAAATGTGCAGGTCACTCATGCCATGTGCACTAATGCCCCCCCCCATACCATCACAGATGCTCGCTTTTGAACTGTGTGCTGATAACAAGCCGGATGGTCCTTCTCCTCTTAAGTCCGGAGGACGTGGTGTCCATGATTGTTGTATTGTTACTGTAGACGATGAAATCCTCAAATTCTTTGCAATTTTACGTTGAGAAATATTATTCTTAAATTGTTGCACTATTTGCCAGCGCAGTCTTTCACAGAGTGGTGAACCCCTCCCCATCTTTACTTTAGAAAGACTCAGCCTCTCTGATGCTCTTTTTATACCCAATCATGTTACTAACCTGTTGCCAGTTAACCTCATTATGAGATGTTCCACCAGGTGTTTTCTTTTAGCATTTCACAACTTTTCCAGTCTTTTGTTGCCACTGTCCCAACGTTTTTGAAACGTGTTGCTGGCATCAAATTCAAAATGGGCATATCATTTTCAAAAAATAATGAAATTTCTCATTTTCAACATTTGATATGTTGTTTTTGTGCTATTTTTAATTAAATATGGGGTTTCAGTGTTTAGCAGATCATCACATTCTGTTTCTATTTACATTTTACACAGTGTCCCAACTTTGTTGGAATTGGGGTTGTAAATTAAAAGCTTAATTGCTTTGGAAGTAAATCATTGCCTGCTGTAGTCAAGTGGTTGACATGTTTTTACCCTCATGTTACCATGAAAAATACGCCCCCTCATACTCGCATGCATCCTTTCAGAGTGAGATGGTCTGTAAATATTCTAGAACAAATCCAAATGGAAACCAAGCTCAAGTGTTTGCTTACCGGAGCTTCAGCACTAAACATCTCAGCCTTTCTGTCCACATTTATCTTGGCAGCTTCCTTTTGAACCATAAAGAGACCTGTTGTGTTCTCTTAATCATTTATGACATCTCCTGAATAATGCGCCCGTTTCAAATAACACACAGAACTTCTAGGAAATACTCTGGACTTTGCCCTAGTTGAGAAAAGGCCAGCCTCATATTTGATATGAATATCAATGATTTCAGATTAGCCGACACCAGCACAGCATGAGGGCAGCATGTGATTGTAAAGCACATCTCATTTTCAATGTATCTGCCAATCATGAGAGATTACCTCCAGCCAGTGGAGCGTAAGTTAAACATGTGGTGGTTTAAGTCGGGCGCGCCGCATCGGTCTCCGGGTCACATGCAGGGCATTAAGCTTGAGCTGCTGGGCACATGGTGCAAAAACAGTGGCAATATTCTCAAATATCACTGCTGCACTGTGGCCATTATTAAGACTGCATTTTCTTTGAAAACCCTCCAAGATATGCAAAATCCCTCTGGTGCAATGAACCTGTTTGTTTGAAGTGGTTGCGCTTTGAAATGCCTCATAAGAGAGCTGACTGGAGAGCTGTCAGGAATGATGAGGTGAAGAGTTGAAAGGAAGTTTTTGATGGGGTTTCCTCAGCAGGATGGTGAGTCTAGCTTATCTAGCTGGAATGGCATGACACGCAGAGAGACAGGCCAAGAGCGGCGTTAATGAATAACCATATTTTTTAAATGCCCTGCCTGTGTGTATGCATGCTGCAGTAAGTTTGTTAGACCATTTATCTTTATAATTATTTTTATAGTTACTTCACAGCATGTTAATTTTCATCCTACTTAAGTTTGACTCACCAGAATGTGCAATCAACAAAGTGAAATGAGATTCTTTGACTTTTAGTTTACTTTCCTCGTCTGCCGTGCTCACTGTGTTTGTCGAGAGGTGTGACTCACACGCAGCCACTATCGCTGCCTTCAGGCCAAGGTCTCCCTCAGACAAGTTTACAGTTTTTCGTGCTCAGGGGTGTTTTTATCCATTCAAGGTAATTACACAACAAGAGGACATATCTCTCCTGAAAGAGGGAGGGAACTGAGGGCTAATGGGGCCTATTGTTCTCTTGATCCACGCTCAGACTTCAGGGAGGGAGGAAGCTCTTTGAGTAGTACAAATATTTCCTTACAGTACTTGAGTAGAGTTTTCATATTTACTTTTCTGACAACCTTTTGCTTTTGTTCCCTGTATTGTAACATAAATATCTGTATTCTCACTTCTTACATTTTGAAAACGGGCTCGTTACATTAGTAGATTATTTTTTATTTTGCATCATCGCGGTGCTTTCCTGACATCGGGACTAATTTCAACCTAAATGGAAGGGACCATAAAACATCCATCCACCCATTCATCGGCGCATTTCACGCTCGACAGACGAAACATGACGACAGATGTAAAACATGCAAGAAAAGGGTGTGACGTCCACATTGTTTCTCTCTACTAGTGTTCTACATAACAATCATTCACGCTGAATTCATTCTTTGCCTGTGAATGGTAGTAAGAGAAGTTGAAATAAAGTTCCTATTCCCTTAAATTAACTTTATCTACATTAATATGACATGAGGCTCAGTTAGGTTTGCACAAAATCAGCTAATACACATGTCTGTCAAAGGGCTACTTTATAGTTTCATACTTTGAATACATCTCAGAGCCTGTACTTTTTTACTTTTACTTGAGTAAACAAGTTGAATCAATACTTTTTTATTAGTCTTTTTTTTTTTTTTACACATGTAACTGTACTTCTACTGGAGTAAATAATGTTTATACCTCGGCCACCTCTGGCTGTGCGTGCTTAGCCCTTGTCTTGGGGGTCAGGAAGAACAGCAGGGGTGTGTCATGCTGCACTCTGCTGGAACCCAGCTGGGGCATTACTTAAAAACACACACACACACACACACACACACACACACACACACACACACACACACACACACACACACAGAGACATACTCATAGTTCAGTGAGCACAGTGCCAAGTCATTGTTAAGTGAACTATGGATTAGTATGCGGAGGAAAGGGTTTGCTGTGTCTATTTGTCGGAAATAGCCGCTTCTGTGATCAGCCGCGTCCGTCTGTTTTATATATGAGCCATGTGGGAATTGAAGCTTTAATGTTGCGTACTTTATCTCAGCTCTCTGTCAATGTTGGTGTCTCTGTAATCTCACCGCTCCATTTGGCGTCCTGGATTTTTATCTAATCAACCCCAGAGAGAGGCTCCGGATGTAGAACGATGTGATGAATAAGCCGGGTGCATTTTTACTGCAATTGTACAATAACAGGTGTGTGCATGTGTGTGTGTGCATGTGTGTGTGTACATGCGTGTTAATTAGGTTTTCTTTTACTTGCTCATCTGCCAGCTGCAGACAAAGAAATGTCCCTATATTCAAAGTGTTTCTTTTTTTTAACCCCATCAGATTTTCTATTCTCCAAGGCTAATTTAAAGACCTTTTTACATGCATGCCTGTGTGTCTCTGGATGTAGGTTAAAGTCAACTTGGTTGTGAATTTCTAATACTTGAAACTTTTTTTTGCACTTGTACGTACTGCCTAGTTTTTGCCTGTGTACATGGATTGAGTGTGCAGCAATGTTTACTGTTCTCTACACAGAGAGATATTGATTAGTGGTGCTCTTAAGCACTGACCAGTGTTGTAGATCCTGGCCCGCTGGTCAATACTCCATCACATTTTTGCCCTCCAGAATCCCTAGTGGTGCATTCTGCTGAGGAGCAGAATAGAAGTTGCAGTCCACTTTTGCACCTTAAAGCAATTTTGCACGAAACACACAACCCAGTGATGACCTCTGTACAACCAATGCGTGCAATGCAACACAGCCAGAGACTTACACTACACCCACCACATGATCTTTTTCCTTTGTACCCTGTCACACTGTTATCTTCTCCTGCCCCGCTGTCATTTTCTGCCCTTATTGTCTTTATTGCTTCAGTGTCAATGTGTATGCGACCGCTCTGGTGTCTTCTTCTTCTACTTCTATCCAGAGCTCCATAGTGCCCGTGACCTCCTCTCTTTGTCCTCCTACTGCACAGCAAGATAGAAGAAATCTAAAGCTTTCACTTGAACTTTAAAATCGTACACAGTTTGGATACTCACTTTGAAACATGTCTTTGCTGTGTGGAATTGAGCTCTGAGGGAGGGGAAGCAATCCGTGGGAGAGGCACTCAACATTCCTTTAAGTGCATGACTGTGAACAATGGAACTTAATGTTTGTCTGAGCTCATTGTTCAGCCCAAGTGTCAACAGAAATGCAGAAAGTCTGCTGCTAGAGAGCATTAAAATCAGTCGCAGACCTTGAGGATATTGTTTTTGTAGTATTTTGTTTTTTTTTCCTGGTGTTTTGCATTGGTTGAGGCTCCTGTTGTTGCTATGTGACCACTGAAAAACTGTAAAGAATTTCTATCTTCTATTATTGTTCACACCAATACGGAACAAATACGCAAGCATAAGGACTGTGCAACAACATTTCACTGACGAGGAGGATGATGTAACTGTTTTTTTGTGCAGATTTGATATGATGCATGCAAACGTGTTGGAGGATAAACACAGCTAAACTCATCTTAACCTTGGTCTTATGGAATAGAGGTTATTGGGAAGGCAGATGTTTTGCATTGGTACTTCAAAATGAAAAAATATATATCCATGCCATTCTGAAATATCAATCTGTGCTTATGCCAATAAATATTTTCAGTGACTAGGTAGGCTACTGTACATTTATTATAGGAGCTATTAGCATCCTCAACACTGGGTCCAGGTTCAGGTTGGATAGCAGCAGGTGCCGTAGTGACATGTTTGAAAAACACAGATATTTAGGTCTGGTTTACACTTTAGGGTCGACGATTGTCCATCTTTGGTTTTGGGGAAGTTTTTATTGCATGTAATGTACCGACTTCGTCCTCAGCTCGGGTTACTGTCACTCATCCTGTCTCCACTGTTTCGCTCAGCGTGGATAAGCCACGCTTATCTGGTAGGAACACCAGACCAGAGCAAAGGAGAGTCGAGTCATTGATCAGGACGGTGAAATGCATAAAAGATGCTCATGCTCTGCTGAAATGAAACGAGTGCACATATAAATTATGTAAATTCCATTAATAAAATGTTTTGTGTCTTTTGGGGGGGCAGGAGGTTGTGTTGGGGAGATGTGTGAATGGTAGGGGAAACACTGACATTGTATGTATCTGTTATTTTGACCATGTGAGAATGAATGAAATGAGACCAATTCTTTCTGACAAATTAAAACCAAATAATGCAGTTATGGAGGTAATTCTAAAAGCTTTACATACATGTCACACTCTCGGTTTTTGGCATCTTGTTGGTTTTTTTGTGCTCCTGCCTCTTGGACTTGTAGTCTTGTTTCCGTCCCTCCAAATCAATGGTAGGCGAAACACTGCAAATCGTTAAGGCTTGTTTTGCTTCACTCTCTTCTACCTGACTTAGGGTGAGGTGCAAAGATGCTCACAGAGGGGCTACATGGGTTGTATTGATTTTTTTTAAGTGTTTGATATAAAGGGAAATACTACTTCAGTATCATATTATCTACTGTATGTACTGGCCTCTAAAAATAAAATTCTAATTTTCCCTCTCGTCTCTCAAGTGTAACGAGTAAAACAGAACTAAAGCGGAACCTTCGAATCCTTAGCCTCCGGCACAGGCTCGCCTATCTTAACCTGCGGTGACCCCGCCCTCTTTAGGTCTTCTCTTTACTCTCGTATCAGCCTCCCCCACGCTCGCCCCATCCCCCCCTCACCCGCCTCCCACATTCCCACTCAGCCAGTTTAACCATACTTTTTGATGACCACGAGAACAATGACCTCAACCATTTGAGAAATGTCGTCTGGGGTTTGTGTGGCCTTGTGTAGATGATATTAAATGTATGATCCATTGTATATAAATGTGTAGCCTTTGGAGGTCTGTTTTCAGCTCACACGTAATCAAGAAAACTATACCTCCCTCTGCTCTCCCTGATCTTGAACTCCATTACAGTATTTACGTAAAACGGTATTTGCATTTGATGCTCGAGGGTGGAGAGGTTTGTGTATAGATGCAGGAATATTCAAGAAAACAAAGCTTTTTTTTTTTTTTTTACAGCCCTTTAGGAACCTGATAAAATGTTGTTAAATCAACCACGCCAGCAGTGTCGTCTCATAGTTCATCAAGAGTGAAACAGGAGGCCCATTAGACAGACATCCATTATCGCTGTAGCCTCATCGCCCCTTCTAAAACAGAGATATCAGTCTACCATCTCCACCACATGAAGGTCACCATTCTCCGATCCCCAGACCTCAAGGTGGCAGGTCACAAACTACTATCTGTGGCACTATCACCGCTTGCTGCTCTCCCCCCCCCGCCATGCAATTTGGCTCAGAGGCAGCTTTTATTACTGCAACAGCAGCTTGTTGCTCTGTAAAGCTCACTGGACGAACAGAGATTGGGATGAGAAAGAATGGAGGAAGGTAGGAGGAGAGGAGAAAGAGGCAGAACGAGGACAAGATGTACTGAAAGAGGGCGTGAGACATTAGAGAGGAGATTGAAAGTAAAAAATTATGAGTGAGAACAGATGAGGATTTGGGACTAGAGGCCTGGTCTCTCTGTGGTGGAGTTGGCGCTGGTCTCATCAAGAAAGACTCTTGGTCCTCCTCTTCCTAATTTCTTTATCTCTCTTCTGTTCACTTGCCATTAGCAGACAGCTGCTGGGAGGCCAGTAAATTCAAATAACACAGGCATTACAGCGATAATGCACTTGAGACACGAACCATATCCCAGCACAGAACATGCTGGTGAAATCAGATCTCTGCTGCGGCTAACGCAGATGGGAAGAATCAGCGACGCTGAGGTTTTATATTAGTGTGAAGAACAACAACCCTCTTCCCTCTTTATTTCCCTCTCTCAGAGCCATGTTATTTATGCAAAGCCCATCCATGGCTACACCTCTGGTCCTCCCACTCCTCTCTGACTTGTTTACTGGAGAAGCGATGGCAAATTCTGCTGCTGTCCTGAAATGACTTGACCAATCCACCACCTTGTGTTTGGGGATGGTTAATCCCAATCTGGAATTTCTCAGTCATGTCATTTGCCTAGAGACCTACAGTTTATGTTACCATTAAATTATTAATAGGGAAACTAATGCTGATGGGTGTATGGAAATATCCCGGGTTGTTCCCCCCTGTCTTTTCTTTGTCTTTTTTCTGTTACTTTGTAAAGTTTTGTTTCAAGGCCTGAACATAATGATTATTTTCATTATCGATTAATCTGCTGATTTGCTTCACAATTCTTTCATGTCAAAAATTGTGGAAAATGCTCGTCATGATTCCCACACACTAAAACCAGACTTAGTTCAAGTCAAACAGTTTGAGGAAACAAATTGCGTTAAATCATTTAAGTTTATGAGCTCAAACAATTTAAACATGAAAAAATACTTGTTTTGAGTAGAAGAACAGTAACTCAAGTGCTTACTGTTGTTAAATTAAGTTAATATTGCCTATTCCATAAAGGTAATCAACTTAAAACTATGACACATATAAACAAACAAGAATTCACACCCATTGGCTCACACATTGCATGTTTTAGGACTGTGGGAGGACATCTGAGCACCCAGAGAGAATCCACCCAGACAGGGGACAAACATGCAAACAGGCCTCAGGTGGATTCAAACCCACAACCTTCTTGCTGTGAGGAAACCGTGCTAAACATCACCAACACTTAAATGCTCCAGAATTGAAGTGCTCTCCAAACAACTAATTGATTATAATTCATGATAATTTCAACAACGCATTTTTGAGTAGATTCAATTGATGGAAATTTTTTTTACAGTCATCATCAGGTTTTGCTATAACAGACTCTTCATTTCCTATTAGCAAATCCTTACATTAAAGAAGCTTGAACGAGCAAACTTTTGACATTTTTGCTTTAAAAAAGACACAATTTGGTGATAATAAAATAGTTGAAAATGAATTATCTTCCAATCTATTCATTGTCTGATTGATGCTGCTCTAATCCTTGTTGCCTTTTTTTCCACATCACATGTCATCCACCGGCTTTGGCTGCGGGGCCTTGTGGTCTGCTGCAGCGTCAGTAGACACAGGGGCATATGTCCAACTCCTGATCCAATATGTAAGGGGTTTTGGAAGGGAGGCTGTGCTTGGTTAGGTTTGGGTCATAAGCCGAGGCTAATTGACAGCATGTAACAGGACAGGACCCAGAGGGGACAAAAAGAGAATTGAGAGGGGGGGCTGGAGCCATACTAACAAAAAACATTGCATGACTAGATCTGGTCCTGTTGGGTCTAATTTAGCAGGAGAAGCAGGGAGTTTGGATAGAACAATGAGTGTAGAGGGAATGACGGTAGTGGGGAGAGAGGAGGGGGAGGCCGAGGGACAGATGCAGAGTCTACTTAATAAAGGTTGCCATGACACAGTGGTTGATTACTCTGCCAGCCTGTTGCTCTGTGAGTGAGTTTGCAGACCAGTATGTCAAAGATGAATAATTTAAACAAAAACTATAACAGTACAGTTAAAGATAATATTACTCTTAGGTAACAGCTTGTTAGACAGTTGAGATAAGGTCGTTTTAAAATATAGTCTGAAATATCATTTACTCATGAGTAGAGACACTGCCTTGAAAATGTCTATGACTTAAAATAAATCATGTATTTAACTGATAAATGTCATTTCAAAAGCATCAGTCAAATGGGATGCACATTTTAAGCACTTTATCAATAATCTGCAAAGGATTACTGATCTCTGCGTCTCTAATGCAGCTCTTTTGTAATCAAGTCGAGTCCTTGCCTGGTTGATGCCGTCTGTCAGTGTCTTGAGGCCGCAGCCAGTCAGGCATGTGTCTGCGTGTGGTTGAAAGGACAGTCGCAACAGGCGATGAATTACAAGAAAATATCCCACTGGATTTGTTTTGGATTAGGCCAATTTTCTACAAGATGTCTGTAATCCCTGAATGATGCAGGTTTTAAGTCATTTCAAGGAGGCGGAGACAATCTGGTCAACATCATTCCCCATCTGTGACTCTGCACCACCAATGATCTGTTCCACCACGATGGACTCACTGCCAGCAAAGGCAGAAGCGAGCTGGGCAGCCTTTACATGAAATATGACCTGCTTGTTCCTATGTTTAAAGCAAATATGCTTTTATTGGTTCACGTGGTGCACTGGCATCAAATTTCCCTGTCTTCAGAGGGGAGTACGATGGGGAGAGGGATTAAGTGACCAGGCCTAGTGAAGCTTTTGGTTCACACATTGCCCAGATTATGGCTGGGCTTTGCTCCAAGCATGCTGTTCCATGCTAATTGCAATTGACTGTTATATAATACCATTTGTAGAGCCGTTTTTTTACAAAGAATATCAATCACAGTATTAAGATTCACATGTACTTCATGTAAATTCTGCAGCATGTGTAAAACGTATTTTATTCTTTGGTTTAATTCATGCCAACCAGTTGTAGTTTTCTGTTGTCGGCCCCCAGATTTATCTGTCCAATCTGTCTTTATCTCTCCGTCTGCCTGTCTAACCATCCATGCATTTCCCCATCCATTCTTTTCTCATGCAAGCATCCATAATCCTGCGCTTTGTCTGGCTCCAGGGATCAAATCGATTGAGCATCCATTCCCCCCGCAGCTTCCTGCGTCCTGGGCTTGTTTTCCAACTCGGATCGATTCTACGTCATCACAACCCCCCCCCCCCTTTCCTCCTCTTTCTCCCTGACGCAGCAACACCTCCATCGTACATCTCCGTTCTGAGGCGTCTGCATTTTGCAGCACTGAGCAGCAGCACATGAATGAATGAGTCTCGTCTGAGTGCATCAATTTCTCCTGAGCCATGTGCAATGCTTTCGATCTCTGATCCAAGCACAGTTGAGACGTGAATACATGCTAAATGGGGCTGTTCATGACGAACCATTTGGACAATAGGAAACTGTCTCTGTGTCAGAGCAGGGAGATGATGTGTCGCCAGCAGTTCCACTGAAAAAGTAGGTTGATTTCCCACTCTTAAAGAGTAATAAACTAAAGAAATTGGAATAATTGATGGCAAATGAGAATACGGAGCAAACAGTTCAGTCTTCTGTTCCGAGACAAAAGTTTTATCTTCTGTTTCTCTTATTCAGTTTATTTGTAGGTTTTCCCTGGTGTATGCAATCTTTCACCACAGTGTTCACATGTGAACCCTGCCATATTCTATGTAAGTGTCGAGTTGCTCGCCCAGTGGACACAGGCCTACTCTGCTGATGGCTTGCAGCACTCTCACACCTTCTCTCCTCTCCCATTAGAGGTGAAAGGACAGAAACATGCTACAGCGGGTAATTGCTTGGGTTTTGACATTTGCTCTTTCTTCCCTTTCTCTTGTCTTCTCAATCAAGATTTTTCTCATTTCTGTTTTCTTCTCTCGCTCCATGCTCTTTCTCCTCTTTGGCCTTTGACTCGTCCCCCTCTCATACTATTCCCTCACCTCCTCCACCAGCTGTCCTCGTCTGTGGCATTCCTTGAATTACACTGTTTGCTTGTTTCGGCCTCTCCCCACCTCTATCACCTCCCCGTCACCCCCACCTCCTGTGTTCGCCCCTGCCGACTGTTCTGTTGTTTAAGAGCTGTTGGATGAAAACGCCAAATGAGGAGTTAATTGTCTTATTTCCAACGTGATATCTGGACCACCCTCATTAATTTTCGAGCTGATGAGGTTGTATTGACCCAAGAGTGTGTCTCTGTGTGATCTGCTCACTGTCCTCCTCTGTCTCTGTATGTACCATGGGTGAATTCAGGTTTGCATGAACCAACCTGTTGTTGGAAAATCATTACAAACATTAAAGACATTAGACAATGATCAATATTCGTACAGCTGCGCCAGTGAACAACAGCTGTATGTTTTGAACATCAAGTACCATTCGAAACTGAAGTAATTCTATTTATCCAACATGGTGCTGAAAACACAAAAATGGAATCTCAGCAGATTTTTTGCCTGCCAGATAGATCTGAATACAGATCATTAGTATTGAGTGTTGTAGGATAGAGTCATGTGCTGCACAGATTGTAAAGCCCTCTGAGACAAACTTATGATTATGAGCACAGTGTAGATTTATGTGATTCGCTTGGGATCATGTCTGCCAAGTAAAAAAAAACAACCCCACTTAAAAAAAACATTGAAGTTTAGTTGTAATTGACACAATTAAGTCCAGATGACATAAAGTGTACATCCAATCCTTTTGAACCCCATTTTTCACTTATAAGACATGGTATTATTTTATTTTAATACAATTTAACGACATATGTCTGAGCACAAACTCCATTGCACATGTTCTATATAGGTTAATTAACTGTTACTGTTTACATTCTTCCCAGTAGGCCGCCTCATCACCTCAGTGCAGATTTGATGTAATCTTATTGGTGCTGTACCACAATTGTTTAAAGTTACTCACAGGGCCTGAATCCAGGTGCCTCAAAGCAGCTCCCCCTCCTTGTGTTTTCCTTCCTGGCTTTGTAAGGAGCTGTTTTTGCTGCAATGCAACTTGTCTCCAAGGAACATGACTTTTTCATGGGAGGGAGGGGCCGGACGTCTTCCTGCTGCCTCATTGGATGCAGCCGATGATGTCATTTCACTGTGTGATTGTCATCAACTTAAAGAGCATCAGAAAAGGATGTGGCTTTGTGGAAATGTCAAGGCTTTACATCATTATCCAAGTTGGAATCAAAGCACATGTTTGTCTCACTCTATCTCTCTCTCTCTCACACACACACACACACACACACACACACACACACACACACACACACACACACACACACACACACACACACACACACACACACACACACACACACGTATTAGCTATAGACTCTACATCATAAGCCAAAGCAACTTACCTTTAAGCTTGTTCCATTCACTTTATTGACTAAGCTGTGAGTTGTAGCTAAAGAGCGCTGACAAACCTCTGTCCCTCCATCTCTTTATAGGATTTTAACTGGTTTCTGCTCTGACCCTCTAAGAAATATATCGCAGGTATAAAGATAAAGTGATGGATGAAATTAATTGTGTTACACCTTGCAGTGTAACAATGAAATGAAACATGTCAGCCAGGCATTGGCCAATCAGTGTGTAATATTTCACATGACCTTTTAGTACCTGCTCGGTTCGCTTGGAACCGCAATGGAGGTGGTACTAAAAAAATAGTACCAGGCACCGGGTACCAGGCCATCGAGGTTTACCTCGATCTCTGACCCAATAGAGCCTCATTCAGCTGCTTATCTCCCCCTGTTTGCTTTGCCTTCCACAGGCCACGGCACCCAGACCTTATCACTTTAGAGGTGCTTATCTGAGGCCTTAAGAGCTTTCAGCAAGGCAGCCTCTTACCAGAGAATCAAAGGGACCTCTTCAGTGTTACCCAGCATCACAAAAGCTGGGATCTTTGCACTGTGAAACTTCTCATCCAAACATGTTATGATTGGTGTCCAGACCAAAAATCATGCAATGTTTAAAAAAAAGGTGGCAACATGGGTTTGTAGACATCTGGTGTCATTTATAGATCCCTGAGTTTTAAGGCCTATCCAATGCTGTTAACACGGGACAGGATTTAACAACTCTGATAGCATACACCATTTTGGCTTCTGTCCCATACTTTCTTGGCGCAGTGATGTGAATATGTCATTGGTGTGAATAGTGTGAAACCATTTGCAGGAGTGTGCACCGTGACACTGCCTGCACATGGATGCTGCACAAGACAAACAAAAGAGGAGTGTCGCTCCGTAGCCCGGCTATGGGTTGAAAACTCCACAGGGAATCTCTTAATTACAGTATATTCCCCATGGTAAAGTATTTACTGTGCTAGTTGTGTGTTACTGAAAAGACTTCAGAGTTTCTCTTCAACTTCCTTAATGTTTTCATCATGATAAACAATCCCCACCAGCATCCTGAAGAAAACACAAGCAGCTCGAACTGACAAATCACAGTTCTGCCATAGCCCTTATGTGTACTCACATCTTTACAGGTACAGATATTTCTGAGAAAACAGTCATCAACCTCTGTGATGTTGGATCAGGTCTCTCATATTGCACAGTCTTACCCCGTCTTTGCCACAGTTTAATTAAAATTGGGCCTGTTAGAGAGCAAAACATTTGCCAGTGCTATCCTGCACCCCTTTAAGCACCCATGCCCTTTGTGGTTTTTAAGAATTCACCCCATACCCAGCACAGCCACAGCATTAATTACCAGTTGAGGGTCACATTGTTGTGTCTTATCTCGCTCCGGCACAAGGATTCATCCGACAGTCATGACATTTTTGGAGAAGGTCATTTCTCAAAGAGCAAAAGGAAGTGAGAGTGACATCCTGTGAAAGGCCATGATAACACGAGATCTTGAGATGTCACCTCATTGTATCCCAACTGCACGCAGCTCTTTGGTGCTTTGTGCGATGCATGTTGCTCTCAGTGTTCTCATGCAGAGCACACAGAGGCAGCATGGCTCCGTATGCTTGACCTTGACTCATGCTGTCGATACGTGTCTAAGTGTGTGGGCAGAACACAGATGCTTAAGCATCATCAACACCCCCCCCCCCACCCGTGACACATCTCCGCAGTTAAATGTGCATTTACATCACAACGATGTGTGACAGCAGACTAAATACTTGCTGACAGGCTGATCACATAGTGTGTGTGTGTCTGTGGTTGTGGGCAGCCAGTAAGGATATATTTAGTGTATGTGTGTTTGTGTGTGGAGTTGAAGTGGCTTCAGATTAATTTGTGTCGTGGGGGAATTGTTTTGGTTATAAATTGCAGGCTGGTAGGTAGGAGAGAGATGCTCACATGGAGACCTTGAATGTGTCGCAATGGGTAATCGTGCAAACAGCAGGTGTAGCAAAATATCCAGGTTCTTATTTGTCTTCTGTCGCCGCTCTAAGACCTTGTCCTTACCCATCTTCCTCGTTTTACCACGGCTTCAAATTCAGCCTATGACAAGGGACGCGGGGAAACTGGGGCAGGGGACAACTTTAATTTTGATATATTATTCTGTGTTTGTGCCAATAAATATTTTCAATGCATTTTTGTTTTCTTTTACACCAAACCTTACCAATATGTGTCTCGTAGAGACAGGAGGAGTATTTCCTCTCTGACAGCCAGGATGGGTCAAAGCCTGTCTTCCTGTGCTTGTCTGCGGGTGAAGCTGTGTCAGTGCTTGGGGCAGGGCTGGCTTCCCTCCCCTCAGCAGCAGAGGAACTATTAGCATCCTCAACACTGGTACCAGGTTCAGGTTGGGTGTCGGCAGGTGGCGTAGTGAGGCGTTTACTGTCACTCTGCCTTTCTCCTTTACTTTGCTCTGTGTGTCTGTGTGAGAAGCATGGATAAGCCACGCCCTCCGTAGGAACACCAGACCAGAGCAGAGGAGAGTCGAGTCATTGATCAGGACAGCGAAACACCTTTCTTTTTGGGGGGAAACACTGCTTTTGGTTGAATATAGATGAGAAACCAGCATAGGTGGACAAGTGACATGCTGAGAAATCAGGTGTGTGTTCTTACTGAAGTATCTCTTATCACACATGGCTCTGACAAAATCACGCCTAGCACATTAAAATAAAAGTTTGTGTATTTTTGGATTATTCCGTTTTCTCTTTTTACTCCAAACATCCCACCACTTTTATTTTTTTCCCCTTTTTGACACGGTGAATTTATTCACCAACATTCCCTTTAGGTTATGTGCGTAGGAAGAACATTTATTATGGTTTTCATTTTTGTTTAGAACAGTATCCAAAAAAAAGAAAGACGCTTTGGCCTCAGAGGACGAATGTATATATTTTGCACTGGTGATGAACACATTTAAGAGTGTTGCCTTTCCATTTGTCAAATATTTGTTAGAAAATTATTACTGTGTGATCACAGTTACACCTACTGTATGAGATCAGATATCCTGCCAGAGTTGTCTTTACATTACTGTATAATGGAATACTGAATAAATATTTATAGCTGTTAGTAGAGTGTAGCTCCTTTATATTAAAACCCTTATCTGTAAACCCGCAGAAACATTCCCAACCTTTCCACCTATCAGGAACCCACCCCTGTACTATCAAGGAAGGTAAAAGCCCTTGTCGCTGGACTTGATTCTTATCAGGCAGTTCTGGGTCAGCCTTTTCCCTCCCGTATTTGCAAGTGTTTGTTTTCATCAGGGTGAATAGAGGATGTTGTCCAAATACACCCACTTCTAAACCAGGCAGGGAACAATGAGAATATTGTACTGTACTGGACTTGCTGCAGTTCCTTGACCACCTCTTGTTTACTCGGTTCTGTAAACAGCAGAGATTGCTCATAAATCTTGTAGTACCATGTTACAGAGAGCACAGATAAAGAGGGAGAACTCATGTGTAAATGCACTGGCATGCAGCCCTGTATCCTCCCATTGGTGGGCTTTTGTTTTACCTTTGCCCCGAATGTTTGACTCATATGTCTCTCAGGGAGGGGGGGGACCTCGTCAGCTGAGAATTAGTTGATTTAATTGGCTTTGTAACCTTAAAAACACCATTAATCTCTCTCTTGCATAGATGCTTTTTTCTTACTTGACTGCTTGTCACTCTTTCATACTGTTTCTGCCTCTCATTTTTCTCAATAACACTGACGACACTGGTGGCAGCCAGGCATGGCGAAATACAGACTGCATTTGGATGAAGTGTAAGGCTCCCTTACAGACACGAGTAGAGTGAAAGGATTGGGAGCCCCATGCCAGGCAATCTCCCAGATAATGGAATGTAGCCGCCTAACAACATTCATAAATATTCAGATGAGGTGAAATGAGGCTGCCCAAGAGATTTGTGTGGCAAGCTGTCATCAGCATGTGTAAGAAGAAACAACCAAGAGCATTGCTGTGTTTGTGTGCTGCTGGGAAGAGGCAAGGATTTCATTCTGTCATGTAACAGGAGTCAGGAATGTGTGGGTGGTATTGGTCTTTTTTTGATGAGGTTTGATTTTGAATATGATCCGTGTTGAGCCGATCTCCTCTCTCTGAATGGGTATGAACAAATATCCCACCGGCTCCAGGAAGTGACGTGTGCAGGCTGACTGAGGCCCTGCTTCACCTCAACATTCAGCATATGCTGCAGTTTCCCCTCGAAGCATGTGTCAGAGCCGCAGTTAACATGGCAGCGGCTAGCCACATTTTGGTTGAGAAACACTATCCCTGTGGGCCATGGATAAATACTGGAATTCTAATTCTATGACAAATAAATGCAGCTGGGTGCTGATAGAAGCAGTCATACCCCAACTCTTAATATTTGTGCTAGTGTCTGTCTAATCCCAATGAGGAAACATGATCTTTATCTAATATTACCACAGCAATATCAGCACAGTTTGCTCTGTTATTAAACAGGCAGAAGGCATCTCCTTTTTTTTTATCCTCATAGAATTGAAATAAGAATGAAATATGCCAGAAGATTAAATCTTATCCACAATGAGTGAAATAAAATAAAATAAATTTACTCACATTTTCTGACTGCTGCTGTATCTACTTATATAAAACAACTTTGACATAAAGGATACTACTGCTAACTGCCTTTTTGGTCACAGTAGCATCTGACCTTGTGTGAAGTTATTGCTCTTCTATTTAAGCATAGATGAGAAGCGCTTACAGACATCAACAGATGTTGCACAGATGATTGTACAGCCCCTCTGTTTTAACCTCGTATTTGTAACCAGTGCCAAGGACAAACTGTTTCTTGTGCATTGAGGCACAGCAACATTCAGGCCATCAGCAGATACAATAGCGTAAAATATTTAATGATATGAACTTTGCCACAAAATTTCAATACCAGAGTCAATAAAATAAAAAGTTTTCATTGTCCGCTCTTCCTAGACAGAAAAATTAAAATCATCATTATTAGATTTTGAAGCGCACCAATTAATAGTATGTTCTGCCTGATTGGTTATTATCCCCCGCCACGAATGAAGGGAGGAGGGGTTTAATGGAATGGGTTCCCTCAGTCCATCACATTTTGTTTCTGGAGCATAATTCAAACTGTTTTGTATTTTTTCCACAGAACTTTGTACACACATCAAGCATAACATCAAGTGGCACTTTGTGCTATTTACAGCTTTACTTTGTTTTGATTGTTTCCGTTTCCTGGTAACAATTTGGACTTAGGCTCATTCTGGTGGTTGGTTTTGTTTCCGGAGCAGATCTCAAATACTATTCAATAATTTTTCACCAGATTTTCCACACACAACAACCACCAAATACTGAAGTGGTGCCGTTTGCTCTTTAGGGATTTCATGCATGCATTTCATGCTTGTTGTAAAAGGGTGACTGATGCCAGGGATTCCCTTTTTCGTATCAGAGAGTGGGGCGCTAACCCTCAGATACCATACATTTCTTAGCCAATCTAGCATGCTAGATAGCTCCAGCAATGGCAGCGTTGTTGAGTCCACCACTTTGCTTCAGATGGATCTATTTCAACAACTTTTACTTGGATTGCCATTAGATTTTTTACATATATTCATGGTCCTCAGAGGATGAACCATGCTGACTTTGACCATCGCCTGACTTTTCCTCTAGTGCCACCAGCAGGTCAAAGATCCCACTTATCTTGTGTAATATCGGGCACAGATAGCCATGGTGCCCAGAGTATCTATGTGAGCATGGTAAATATCACGTCTACTTAACGTCACGTTAGCGTTGCCATTTTGAGCATGTTAGCATGCTATCAGTAGCATTTAGCTCTGCTCGCCTTCCTGTTGAATCTTACCTTCTGACAGTTTATCTGTTTTATGATATGATTTAATTCACTACTGTCATTTCATTTTTCAGAGGAGAACAATTTCAGAGTCCCCGTCTCCTGATGCATGAAAAGTTAAATGCAGCTATTATACAGGTGGCTGTAAATCATTTCAGGACCCCACTCAAACAGCACTTTTGGAACCATCGATTGGAAACAAAGGTCGATCGATCGTGCATTACTCCGAGATTGAATGTTAATGCATGATCTGTGTGAAACCTAATGTACATCGATGTCACTGTTGCTGAAAGCTGCTGTATGGGGGATTTATTTGACTGAGCCTGACTGAGACTGATTTTGTGAGGTGAATAAATCAGACTACCAACTGTCTCAGGAAAGAGTGGACATTTATTTATTTATGTGTGTGTGTTTGAGTGTATGGTGTGTATTTGTCTCTGTATGCATCTGTCAATGTTTGCTGTACTGCTGGTTGCCCATGGCAGTAGATTGACCCCTGTCTAATTCTGTGGTATTCATGGCACCTCAAACATCCAGGAACACATAGTGGTCCGTGGCACCCGTTGTGAAGTATATTATCATCTGAAAACAAAACTGGAGTGTGAGACCTTCAGATGCTCTGACCAATTAGCGTAGAATAGTGAGCAGTCCTCTTAAAAAGTTAGCCTTCATCGACTTGATTGCTACATTTCAGAAACTGAGTACTTGTGGTATTTTTATGTGCATTTGTTTGTCCTTGTGTGCATGTGGTGGTGAGAGCTGAGGAGTGGGATATTTTGACTGATATTTTTGTAAACCACCAGATTATATGTTTAGTCAAACAGCCTCAACAGCTCTGTGTCTAGAGTATCCCAAATTCCGTCCTAGGCAAACCATTGCTTAATCTCACAGCAGGCGACTATTTCATGAGGCAAAAAAGAAAAAAAAAATCGAACCAGAGGCAAGATTAAAAAAAAAACCTCATTCCATTTTCTTATTTTGTCAGAAATTCCTCCCACTGTGGGATAAGCGTCATTCCTGTGCTGGCACCTAGATAAAGTGGATGAGCTGGCATAGAAGAGGCATCCATGTCCAATCTGTGTTGAGCCCTCCCCAACTGTGTTTTATCCACTCAGCCTGCTGTCGCGAAAGCGAAAGAATGAAGATGAGGATGTATGAGACAGAAAGAGAGAATGAGCAGCCAAGTGAGCCAAGGACGTTGACTCCTCTGACTGACTTTGAGGACACCGTTGGTCCATTTTTGTGTGTTTGTGTGCACAGAAGGCGTTGCAGCCTTTGGGTCATTCCTCTTTGTGTTTATTTTTAGGTCCTTGCCACTATAACTGGGCAAATCCTAAGGCTTAAACCATCAGGGGGCCTCAATTAAGAGAAGTGGAAAAAAGGCAAGCAGCTCTTTGGCTGGGCTGAGCAGTGGCTTCCATTGCATAATGATGGGTCAGTAGTCACTCATTAGCTAATGATGGCCATCAGACCAGGGAATTAAAAACCATTTAAAAACTTAATAGGGAAATGCACTTTTGACCCTCTTAGCTGTGGTTATGTAATCATAAAATAATGCATTGTTATTTCACTATTTATATTGTGTCATTCATTATGAGTTATTTTAAACAGCAGAATGTAGATGCGATTATTGGCAGTGATCTGATGACTCATTCGATGAACAGTGAGGCTCCAAACAAAATCTCAGGTAGGATCAACTCACAAAAACTATTTCCATGTATGAACTCTGAACAGTGTCCGGACCCGATTCCTTAGATCTTACAAACATGCATCTGCAATATCAGGCAAAGAGTTGAAAGCATTATACAGGTAAGCAGAAAAGAGTATAGCCACATTTCCACTGCATAGTACCGGCTCCACTCGACTTGACTCGACTTGGTATCTGGTACTTTTCTGCAGGTCTTTTTCCATGATAGGATTGTACCTCCTCAGGGTAGAAGGACGCTGTGCTAAACTGCCGTGACGTTGTCTTCAACATGACACACCTGTCTCATGACGGTCTAAACCCAGCTCACGTTCCCTATTAGTGGGTGAATAATCCAACGCTCGGTGAATTCTGCTTCACAATGATGGAAAGAGCCAGCATTGAAGTGAAAAAGCGGTTCACCACAAGCCAGTTATCCCTGTGGTAACTTTTCGGACACCACCTGCTTAAAACCCCAAAAATCAGAGGGATCGTGAGGCCCCACTTTTGAGGTGTGTATTCATACTGAAAAACAATATCAAGCGAGCTTTTGCCCTTCTGCTCCACGGGAGGTTTCCGTCCTCCCTGAGCTCCCTGTAGGACACCTGCATTACCGTTTGACAGGTGTCCACCTCTCCTGATCCTCTCATCAGCTGTTTAAGACAGGAACGTCTGCACTTCCTCAATATACAGTAGCGACCGCAAAAAAAAGAAGAAGAAAAAGTTACGGTTGCTAAAGTAGCTTGGCTGTTTGAGTGTGGCGGCCATTGATTTGTGCTGTGCAGGATACTCCATGCATGCTGGGCATCGACCAATCAGTGGTCTGTAATGTTTCACGTAATCTTTTAGTACCTGCTTAGCTCGCTTGGAACCACAACGGAGGTGGTACTAAAAAAATGTACTTTAAGCAAGCAGAGTCGAGTCGGTACTACACTGTGGAATTAGCCCACCCATCATTAACCCACCTGCTCACGAGCTGTGAATTCCCTGGATAATGATCAGCTCTATTCACACAATCAGACAATAAACAGACTTTCTATTGGAGATCTATCAAGGTGAAGTCCATTTAATGTCCGGGCCGACTGACTCTGACCTTTGTGTCCTCACATACAGCTGCACCGGGTAACATCCGGGACATTTCAGTGCAGCAGTGCATGTGTGAAAGCGGTTGTAACGTGGGAAGGAGTTCAAGCTGCAGACGTTTGGAGTTGTGATTGGAGTGTTCTGACATCTTCAGATACCAGTAATGAGAATTCTTTTTTTGCATTGCAGATAAAGACTTTGACTGATGTGTGGAAGAGAAGCAGACGTGTGAAAAGGGCAAAAAGGGAAAAATTTTCAGTGCAATGGACAGGAACAAGATAACTGAGGAATGAAAAAGCTTGGGACACAGAAGGGTAAAAAGGAGGATCATAGTGGCGGTGAGGGCTCTCAATGCTGCGCAACCTGAATGACAGCGTATCAGATAGCAGCCGAAACGTGGCGCCCTGGTTGTGAACTCTGCCAGAGCTGTCACCGCCTCGACTGGAGGGTTATAAAAGACAGTGTGCATGTGCATACGAAGGCCACATTTCTGTATATACACAGCGCGCTCTGTGGCCCATATGGTAGCACACAGGTGGAATACTAATTAATATAATCTAAATAAAGACTTAAATGTAATTTTGAGACAGTGACAGGCTTATATTATCACATTTACAATCTTTGTTGCAGTCACTGGCTTTGGCCATCATGGGTAGCACTTCTTATTCTCCGCTCCTCACGTATACCACCATAGCAAAGACACAGGTTGTACACAATTTAATCTTATGGTTGGTTTTAATTTAACTTTTGGGCTGAAGAACTTTAAAGATTATATTGAAGACTGTCATCATTTTGGCCAAGTAATAGTGGAGCCTTATGTTCTCCCTACATCTATCAGTCATTGGCTTTCTCTGTGGTCCTCTTACCTTGTGTTGATACTAAAGGTGACAATAGCAGATATTTAAATTCAAAATCAAGTGTGCATATCAAGACCGCACCAAAAAAAAAATCCATTTCCTGCTTGGCCGTCAATCTGCAACTTTTTGTCCAGCGCTTTCTGGCTTAATATAATTTTGTCCTGCTCATCATCTCTGTCTCTACCATAACTGCCTGATAAACTATTCACAGGGCCAAGTAACAGTCTAATGGCGTGTATAATTCCAAAATGGGTTCTTTAATTAAATGGCATCTTGAAACTAATTAGTTCGAGCTGTTGATAATGAAGCCAGCCTAAATTCTTTCGCAATGCCTTCTATTTAATTAACCAAATGGGCTGATAAATAACGAGCCTTTTTCTGTCAGTTTTGCTGTGCAGTCGTTAACGAATGCGCTTGTCTCAAATCAGCTCCTCTTGACTCCGTTGTTGGCTGAGTAAACAGGGCACTTGGCCCATTAAGGGTACTGCTTTAACCCAGCTTATATACATTCAGAGCAGTGCAGTTTATTTGACCCTGTTACAGTTTGACGAACTGTTTTGGGATGTTTCACTGGCCTGTTTTAGTAATGATAGTCTAGCCTCTATGGATGGAAATGTCAGACTGTCAGCTGGTCAGTCAGTCCACCTCTGTAGTCCACTCATTGATATCTCAACATCTACTGAATGTTGTATTGCCATTGCCGCCAGCCTCAGCTATACAAAGGCTACGTTCACATTAGGCGAAAGTGACTCAATTCTGATTTTTTTTGCCTTAATGTGACACAAAGCAGTGTTAAAAATTCCCATCCTTTCAAATCAGATTTGAGTCACGTATGTGATATATATCAGATTTGTGTGACACGAATGAAAACAGTCCAATCGGAATTCATGTGACTTTATGCATTAAGTGAAACGACCAGAAAGGAGAGATGACGACAACAATGCAGATCATTAGCTGTTCACCATCTGCTCGTGAGCAGAAGTGTTCCCCATCCTCCAGAGCAAATTATCATGCATTCAAACGCTACAAGCGTGTCCGTTTCAGTTACAACTTACTTGTACACACTGAAGATCCTGTCGCTATAGGATCTTAGGATGGTGTGAGAGATGGAAATCAAACCTGTGTCTGAGGTCTTTAGGTTTTGGGATGGCGTATAGGATTGGAGAAGGTCAGTCAGATACTGGGTTGTAAGGGCATGGAGGGATTTGTGGGTGAGGAGGAGGATTTTGTATTTTAGATGCGTATGTAAATCGAAATATTTTCAACTTGAGATTAGGTATACAAACTGTGTACTTTTTGTTTGACAGATTTTGAAATATAGAGGAAAATAGGATTCTGCCTCCACCTCACATCCTTTTCTTTGTTTCTGTGCTCCCTTACTCTGTTTCTTATGTTCTTATTGGTTCTCTGTCCACATCACTCATCCTTGTCTCTTTCTTTCTTCCTCCTCTCTCTCTTCCCTTCCACCTTTTATGTCTCCCCTCAGAGATTCAGCTCATGGCCACCTCTGAGGTACGCTCGGCTCTTGACATACAGTACGACCTTTAAACCTTTCGTCTCTGGAGACACTCTGTCTCGAAGTTTTCTGCACTTAGACATCGTCCTGAAAACAGTGGTGCCTTTTTCTGTTCAGCGTTAACACTGCAACGCAGCATCTGGCTTGGATTGAAAAACCTCCTCTGTGTGTGGGGATGAATGATTCCTCCCTCCTCTCAGTTAATAAACCAGAGTAAATTTCCCACCAGTCCCTGCTGCATTAAAATAAAGTCAATTGTGCTATTTCTCTTGTAGTATAATTAGACAAGGCAGCTCTTTCTGCGGAGCTGAGGCAAAGCAGTGGGGGTCCCCTAGGATGCTGCCGGCCACCACAGCACCCCTCTGTATGAGGGTAAAATATGACTGCATCACAAAGGCAGCACCCATAGCCCTTCTCTCTGAAGAATCTTCAGTGTCCCTCGTGTGCACTGTGGAGCATTTTGCTGGTTGTCAGCTTCAGAGGATAACTGATTTGCAGCAACAGCAAACAGCACACATGCATTAATTTAAAACCTGCCACAGTGCATTGCGGCAGAGGCGCCAGCACTCCTCCTGTGACGGATGAGACAGGTGTTGGAGGAGCTCAGGAATGTCAGACCAAATGTCTCTCCACGTAATGAGAATCATGACCTGTTTGTGGAAGATATGTAGTGAAGACGAGGCCTTTTGTTTGCTGCTACAAAAAGTATCCCATACCCAAACGACCCTCTTGGGATCTTATTGTGTCTGTAAGGCAGAAAACATGACTAAACATGACTTCTTATATATTGTTCAATAAGCTAATATAGATAGTCCCTCTCTTAATTGGCTATTGACTGAAGTTTGCCTTGAAAATGAGGTGTTATTGATGATGCTGGAAGCCATAGTCTTTTCCATCACCTTTGCAGGTAATTTTGTTAGCTGTATTGCTTTGCACAGACTGATGGTTTATTTTGCAGACCGTCTTAATATCCAAACCTCTTCCGTATAACAGACGTGGGAAAATTCAGAGAGAAAAACTGGAATTCACTTTCAGCACTTTAGCATAACAAGCTCTGTAAGCCTGTGTAAAACAAACCAGGTGTGGCTTAAGAGGCGAAAGCAAGTTACTGCAGGCTGAGTGGCCAGACATCACATTTCTTTAAGATTTTGTTCTCCTTGTTCAACAGGTGTTTTATTAATTTAAATTAGTCATAATCAGTCATACTGTAAGAAGTCTGTTTTAAATTCTTATGGACAGACCTTTTTATCGAGATTTATGTATCAGCCCTGCATACACTACATGCTACACACTTATATCCCCTCAAAATATTTATAAAGCATTTATAATTAAGCAGTTATGCCATGCTGTGACGTCTCTTGGACTGAGTTAAGTCCCATTTATGCTCCCTCTATGTATGTAAATAAACGGTCTGTCGACCCGTGCATACTTCCGTACATCCTCTACGTCAACATCGATACAACCGCAGTGGGGCAGAGAAGGTTCAAAAGTTTTGACAACAACAAATATGGCGATGGTCGGAAGAGGTTGTGATAATGTACCAATACAAAGTGTCAAAGGCAGGGGTAAGGATGTACCCGGTGGTGGTCTGTGAGGCCGTGAAGTACTGTACATCAAGACTTCAGGACGGAGCGTTTTTACACTTTATCGCTTCACTTTTTTCTTCTTCGTTGTTTCCGTACATATTTGTCGTGCCCTGCTTGAATTGTAGCTACAGTGCCATCATCCATTTCTGGTGGTATCGCTCAGTTTCTTCCGTCTCGTCCGTATCTGTAAGCTCTCTAAAAACATGTCCGATTATGTATGGAATGAACGCAGAAAACGTACCGAGGGCCCTGTCCGTCCCCGCATCCATCTTTAACGTAGAGCATAAATGGGCCTTTAGAGGGGCAGAGGGATGAGCTCTGTAATTCACAAAGACTATGAGTCTTGAATAAGAATTAGTCTTTGCAGGAGCTCATCTCTCGCCTTGTTACATAAACAGCCCATCAGACCATGCTTCCGCTCAACATTGATCTTAATGACACAAACAGGAATACTGCTTATGCAGCTGTGTGTGCAGTTCTGAAAAATGAGCACTCTGCCTCGCTCTGAGCAATCTGATACCCTTTTTGTTATGTGGGGGCTGATATTCATTTCCAGCCTAAATTTTTGGAATGTGTGGAGAATTTCAAAATGTGTAGAACTTTGCCCTTCCTGCTGTAGTTTCTTGTGTGCCTCATTCTTGTCCTGACCAGTTTGGGTTTCATGTCAGACTGGAGAGGCACGGGAGTGCATACTTCACATCCTCGGGTCTTTGCTGACAAGGACAGCCTGGTGACAGGGGTCAAGGACTGGTGCAAAAGTGTAATAATGAAATACGGCTAACTCGGCCTGCTGCCAGAAAAATCTAGCAAGGTGACGGCTACCGCTGGCATGAAAAAGAATTTCACACCGCAACAACGCTTGACAGGACTATGACACATTCCATATTCCCCTTTAGTAGAATGTTTTGCAGTCTATTCATGTGGCCCAAAAATCAAACAATACGACATCCACTTTTAACAGTATTGAAAACACGATCTCCATTCAAATTTCCAACCGAAACCCAATTTCACAATTATTTCAAATGTATTCAGTGAAGTCCTAGTGTGTGCCTGGTATTGAAAGAGGTAATAAGTATTAGGAGGTCACCTTGTGCATATGTTTAAGCATTCTAATGTGCGTGGCAACACGTCTCTCTAATTTGATTTCACAATCAGAAAGTGGTCGTTTTCTTTTCTTTTTTTCAGACTTATTTGCAAAACATCTTGCTCCACACTAATTAGTACCTGCCAAGCTTTAATAGGGATTTTATGCTGTGATCAGACATGAAACTTCTGCCTAAATGCCGCAACATAATCCAGAGGCAAAACAGATCCAGATGGTTGTGAATAGGAGGGCTGGAGATTCGAAATGAAGGTTGAAGGGATAATCAAAAGTCCTGGAGGAATAAGGAGGAGGAGGAGGAGGAGGCGAAGGTCAGCCTGTACCATTATAGAGAATCGTGAATACTGATTTGGAGAGCAAAGAAGAAGAAAAAAAAACATAGGCTGAGAATGTGGTACAGTATTGTGTCCCAGGGTTCAGAAACAGGTTATTAAAGTCAAAGGTAGTCATACCTCTCATTATCTTTCTTTTGCAGATGTTCTGATAGTTGTGATAAGACTGTTGCACAATCCTCTGTGAGGAGATAGCATTGAAATAAGCCCCTGAAATAAAAAGTGAACTGAGTCTGATGCACAGACACACACATCAATTTTCATATCTTTATTTCTCCAAGCCCCTGCATGACCTTGGCATCTTCACTCTCTATTCCCCCCTAAACTCAGTGATGACATCAGTGAGCAGAGCCACCAAACATCCTGAACATCGTCCTTTGTTGTTTGGCTTCGTTAACCCATGCACACAGTAGCCAAAAGGACAGATGGACCAGTCTTGATAACATTCCCAGCACCACTCTTTTAAACAACCAGTCTAATATCTGCACGCTCAGACTCATTGGGTCGGGACGCCTGGCTCATAAGGCCCAGCCGCTCTGCAGACAGCTTGTCAATGCTGAATCACTGCAAAGATCAAGGTTGGCAGGCCTGTGAGAGAGCCACGAGCCAAGCAGCCCTCGGAGAGAGGAGGACAATTGAAATGCAGAGGGTAGCTCAGGTGAACATGGGTGGCCAGAAGAATAGGAAAGGAATGAAAGGTGATGAGTATCAACATTTGGCCAATCAGTGTCTTAATTTGAGCAGATGCAGTGTTGTTTGTAATGACAGACTTCCAATAGTCCAAAAGACAAAGGTTCATCGTTTGCTATCATAAATGACAAGGAAAAGCAGCAAATGCTTTCATTTAAGGAGCTGAAACCAGCAAATATTTGACATTTTTGCTTTGAAATCCACTGAAATGACGAATTGATCATCAAAATACTTGGCAAAACCTTTCAACCGACTAATCAATTTATTGTAACAGAGGCTTATTCACACGCAACTCAGGTGGCGCCGAAGAGAACCCACTTCTCTTAAGATTGACTTTAGCCTTCAGATGATCTTGTAATCTGAATGGGCTGTGTGACTGACACATCTCAAACTGGGATTATAGTTTGAACACAGAACAAACACCTTCATCAAGGTTGTTGAGATTAATGCGATTTTAAGTAGTTGCCGTACCTTATCTCTTTTTGCAGTCAAACAGTTTATCATTGGCTCCACAGACAGTCCCTCACACCTTGTGATCAGAAAGATCTGTCAGCATTTTCTCTCTCTCCGGCCTCCTCTGAGGAGCTTCTATTTATTCCTGGTGGTTCATGTGAGTTTAATCACATCGAAACAACTAGCATTCACCTGGGGACGGCAGAATTAATGAGTGTGAGGGACGGCCAACAGATGGATGAGGAACAAATGGCCCCAAAAGGAGTGTGCAGAGAAAGCCTGCTGGTTTTTAAGAAAAAATTCTCTCCTGCCAACTCAGTCACACTGAGTAATGACAAGGAGACGTTGTCTGCAGGCTGACTGATTTATCTGAGCGCTCCCCCCCGCCTTCGGAGAAGTCTACAGGACTACGAGAAAATGGGCATGAAATATCCATCTGACTGGTGGAACCTAAGAAAAAACACACTAATGAAACATGACAGATGTAAGGAGTAAGATCTGTCTGATGGAGACAGGGGTCACCACCCAACAGCTGTAAGTCAGAGATGGTAACTTATGTCCATTGTTGTTGATCCCTCGTCTCATGTCTCAGAGCAAGGGACTAATTTCACTGTGTTGAATACATATAGTGAGTTTTTGAGACTTGAAGAAATGAAAGTCAAGTTATCTGACCTTTCTTTGTACTTGCAACTTCTAAGGACATAGACAGTTTTTACCAGAGGTATAATATTGGCTGTTTCTGGAATATCTACTGTAGGGTCATTAAATGGTGGCCCGCAGGCCAAATCCGCACCGCAAGAGGCTTCCATCTGGACTGTGAAGCCTTTTGAAATAACAGGAAATATTATTATTATTATATACTTCAAGTTTATTTTATTCATCATTCCAGCCATATCTGTAAAAACACACACAGTGGAATGAAATAGTGTTTCTCAGGACCAGTGTGCAAAAAGAAGAAACACATAAAAGACAAAAGAAGACAAGTGAAATAATAATGAAGTGCAATCAAGTTATATATCAAGTTATTATTAAGTAAATTATTTATTACAATTATTAACAGTGTTGTTATTATTGTTATCATTATTGTTATTATATTTAGTGCCAAGGTTAGGGAATCCTCCTCAGCTGGGGAGGAGGATTGACTTTCAGTGTTGTCACTGCTTTTTGTGTTACAGGAAGAGAGAGAACTAGTTTGTGTGTCATTGTAGATGGTTTCTGTGCAGCATGTTGTTATTTTTATAGTGTGTTGGATGACATAAGATATAGACAGAATATGTATTGGGGCTCTTCTCCAGCTTTCTAAATATGGGGAAGTTTCAGTTTTCAGACTCAACTTAAAGCTCTCAAGGTGACTTTTGGGGTTCAGTTTGCTGCTGCAGTTCCACTAAAGTGCTGTTGGTATGGTACCCTTGGAAACTGTAAGCAACCCAAAATAAAAGTACCTAAATCCTAGACCTGTTTAGCTTTTACTCTGCACACAGTACTCAGTACATAGGCAGGGTTTTTACCGGGGCTTCGGCAGTAATCCCTTTCACTTTTCCAGCCGTTGAGGAAAGTTGTCATGTTTAGAGAAGCTGCAGCATCTGTTGTTACATTCCTTACAGACTACTGTAGGGCACATTACTGCCAGATCAGCAGCACACAAATGTAAAAAGAAAAGAAAGTATTTTCTCTCACTCAGTCAACCTCACGCTCATCACACACACATACGTGTTGTGTTTTGTCATCTCAGTTTTTCATGTTTATTACAATAAGAAGACAAGCTTTGTTTGAGGGAAGCCCGCAGGCGGCACGACAAAAGACTGCTGACAAAACCCCCCCCCAAAAAAACAGGGCTGGGAAATCCTACATCAGAGCGGAGATGACACAGCGACTCTGCTTACTCCGACTCCAAATCAGATGCTCTGTTTTAACTCCACCTTTTAGGGGTAAGGAAAAAAACAGGACAGGATGGAGTAATTCTCTTGGTACACTCCACAACTTTAGATGATAGAAATGCACAAAAAAACTAAAAACATTGTAATGTGTAACAAACTGAACTGATCTGAACTCTGTGGAAAAGAGGGAGCCTTAAAGGTCCAGTATGGATGATTTTGGGGGATCTCTGGGCAGAAATGGAACATAGTATTCATAATTATGTTTTGATTATTGTATAATTACTTTTACTTAGTAGTTTATTTTAGTAGGTTGTTTCTTGTTGTTGTACCTAAGCCGTAGACCACAATACATTTCAAAACAACTTCATTTGATGATTGTTTTTTCCCTCTTTTTTCATGTGGGTCCTCCTCTTGCATCATTTCCAACCCGGCTGTGACCATATCAGGTGAGATCAGTGTTTTCTTTTCAGCGTGTTGAAAGTGTGTCTTTACTGTATGTCTGCTGTGGCTTTGTTGACATTGTTAACTTACACACTAACAATAGAGTAATGTTCGAATCCAGACCAGTTTTGTCTTTGCGCAGTCGTTCATTTCTGGCATTCCTGGTACATCTTTGAGCAAAAGATGAAATGAATTCCAACAGTAATCGAGTGTTTTCATGCTTTTTTTTATTAGCATACTGTGACTTTTCTTCATTGACTGCCTCCTTGCTCCTCAGAAGCCGGTACATGCTTTTTCTAAGTAGGTTAACTCACCATGTCGACTTCTTTGAGCTGCAATGTCATGCTGGAAATGGTTATTTGTATCTCATAATGTCCTGTTCGGCCCTGGAGTGATTTGACTGTTTAGAGCAGAGCATTCATGCTGTTTCCCTCAGAGGGAAATTCAACAAAAATCTCCCAGGGCCACATTGGTCTATTCAGGAAGCTGCTCGCGGGGTGTGATCTCTCCCTGCTTTGCAACTTGTCCACAGCCAATCACATACTGACTTTGACTGACCCAATGATACCTTAGAGTGTGTGACTTCAGCTACCTATTATGGCACTGTGGAGCAGCATGGTGCCAGCTTTCAAGGACTTTCAAAGGTTAACTTAGCCTCTCTGCATGCAGGCAGGCTGTCTGTCCCTCCAGTACAGCAACTACAGCCTCTACGCTGTGCATTAAGTATTCGTCACTCCAGCATCAATCATTCTGTCATATATGGCCAGGGAAATGAGGCCACATGGTTAGATATTATTTGAAGTCCTTGGTATTTATATATATAAATGTCAGCATTTGTACTTGATATGTGATGTTACTTTTACACCAACCCTTACCTATATCGGTCTTATCAAGTATTTCCTCCCTGACAGCCTTCGGTGGGTGCTGTCAGCGCTCGGGGCAGGGTTAGCCTCCCTCCCCTCAGCAGCGGATGAGCTATTAGCATCTTCGCCACTGGTACCAGGGTCAGGTTGGGTGGCGTAGCCAATATTTCGGCCTGGTTTGCGTTTTGGGGTCGACATTCGTCCGTCTTTGGTTTTGAGGAAGTTTTTATTGCATGTAACGTATCTACTTCATCCTCAATTCAGGTTACTGTCACTCAACCTGTCTCCTGTACCTCGCTCTGTGTGTCTGTGTGTGAAGCGTGGATAAACCACGTCCTCTGTAGGAACACCAGGCCAGAGGAGAGTCGAGTCTTTGATCAGGTCAGCGAAACGCATAAAAACGCTCTACTGAAATGAAACGAGTGCACGTGTAAATTATGGAAAACCCATAAATAAGATATTTTGTGGCTTTCTTTTTGGGGGGAGCGAGAGGTCACGTTGAGTGGTAGGGGAAACACTGTTGTGGTTTTTCTCTCAAAGTCAAGGTGTTGCTAATGGCTGCAATGAGCAGGTTGTAACATCATTTGTCACCCGTTGTCTTAGCAGCATTAAGAGTCAGTGTAGTCCTCTGAAGGCTTTTGTTTTCTCCCAAAGAAATGCTGTTCTGAAGGTGGCTAAAAGCCTCTTGTTCTGGGTGTGCATTACATGTGTTTCTAAATCTGACAGCCGCTCTTTTCTGCAATGGTTGGCCAGATGAGGGAAAAAAGGCAGAACTTGGAGTGCTCTGCAAATTATTCTCATGAAGAGTGCAGGATTAAGTTTCTTATTCCTGCACTCTCAGTTCAATGCGGAACGGCTTTTCTCACAGACGTAATTTTGGCATGTCTCAGCAGAAAAAGGTGTAAATAAATATAATAGTTATATATATAATTAATAGTGAGTTCCACTTAGCTGCTTTGGTTTTCTGGGTCCTAGCATTGCGGATACTTACACTGTCACTGTTGACGTGAGCCTAGCCCTTGTTAAAGTTATTTTATGCTTTTTCAGGTCAAAATGGCTACAGTGGAAGAATGGCTGTTGTGTTAGAGATGTGGAAGGGTGGAGAGTGTGACTGAAATTGGGGTCAAGCTCTGAGAACACAGACCCAAAAGATACCCTCCTTTAAATCAGTCTTTAACAAGCACACTTTTGTGCTACCTGTCATCGGTAAGAGATGAAAATGAATTCTACTCCCTTAAAAACGTAGGTCTACGTTAAAAGATGCATGTGTTGAAATACTTACTTCTCAGTGCTGATGCTGTGCTGTTGGACATTACCAGCGATGTGCATTAGAAAGTATAAAAACCCTTTTTGCAGATCAATGTGTGATCATGTCTGCAGCTCTTTCCAATCTTTTGCATCAGCATCATGGATAGAGCTGTATTCCAGACAAGTGTTTGTAACGGGGAATAAGGGAGCAGAAAATTTGCCCAAGTTGAATCAGTTGCAAGTCTTACTTTTCAACATGGTTACCCTGTTTGAAAAGAAATGAAACATGTTCAGTCTCACAGCAGCAGCGCTATGTATCCCCAACAGAATTGTTTGTGACACTGCTTTTACTTCGTGACAAAACATTCTCCTCAGCGTATCAGTGTATCACAGTCACCAGGATTGTAATCCCCACAAGGCATCACGATGATTGATGTTTTTCTCTCCTCATTGCTTTACTCTGTTTTTCTCCCTCAAACAACTCCTAGGGCTGAATGCAGCTTAGTAATGTAACAACACATTAAACATGGCACTGTGCCGGAATTCTAGCACAGGACCGTTTTAGATCTGAAAATGGATAATTATATCCTGGAAATTATTTTTAACTATCACTGAGCAATATATATGCATTGTTAGTTCAATAATGCATGTGAGCAAGGTACTTTGGAAAAAACACTGCAATCAATGGGATACTTGTTAGTTTTCATGTCATCATTACAATCATTTGATCTAATTTAGCACTTGTTTTACAACAGTAGCCTACATATTATGTCACATAGGCTTTTTAAAGACCAGTGAAGGAACAAGTTCAGTAAAGTATGTTTGTGAGAAGAGAAAGTGGCAGGGCCACACTTCAATAATAAATACAAATATATAATGTGGTGGGCAGTATTGATATTGGCAATATTGATATCTTTTTGTCTTCCTGAAATTGTTTGTATGCACCACAGCTAGCTGGTTTGTAGCTACAGCTAGGTTATGTTTTTATCACTGTATACTAGGGATGGACATAGGGTGACCAGATCCCAATGAAGCAAATGCGTGACAAAGAGTATTTTTGTGTGGGATACATTACCGCTGCTGAGAAGTAGCCTAAAATTTGATATAATTTCCATCTAACTTGAAAAATAAACGTCCACAATACATTATGCAGGTTACAGGTTAGGTATTAACCCTATTGCTCTTATTGCTTGTGAGCACCACATATCTGTAAAAAGAACTGTTTTTAGCATGCATTTTCTATTTTAATCCGAGTGCTTTTACGAAGCTTGTTTATCTTAAAAAGTAGGAGAATTTTTCCAACCCGTAAAAGAACACCTCATTCATTAGGTTATCATAAACTTTCAAAATCATCTGGACATGTATGGTTTTCTCTGGAAAAGAAGGGTATGAAAAATGTCATCTGAAAAGTAATTTAAGCTATCAGACAAATGTAGTGAAGTAAAAAGTCAAATATTTTCTTCTCAGGTATAGTAGAGTGAAATATAAAGTATCTTAAAATGGAAATACTAGATAAAGTACAGTACATGTCACCTGTCTTTGTACTTCAGTAGACCACAGACAGAAAGCAGAATGCCTCTTTGTGCCAAACATCTGCAGAAGTCACATCTTGTTTCTGTACCGTTTGTTTGAATAAGCTTGTTTCTTAAAACTGATTTCCGGCACAAGAATTTTCCTTGTTTTAAGCCATGCATTGAAACAAATTTGACACTAATCTGCTACCATGACACTGTGCTATTTGAAGGTTCCTGTATTTCTGCCAAATGACTAAAGACTTCCTTTGCTTAATTGTGCAGACAGTCAACTTTGACGTCTGTATTTCGGCTGTTCCTTTCCCTTTGTCTTGCTCTGTGTATGTCTGTCATTGTTCCACCTGTCAGCTTTGCAGTATAGTCAACCTCATGCACTATGTGCACTGCATGTAATATTTATATGTAGTATGAAGGCGGATGGCATGCTAAGCAGCCCAACGCTCTGTGAAAAGCCAGTGGAGTCGTGATTGAAGGCAGCGTTGGCAGGCTGGATTTGACACACATTGATCATCATACACACACTCTTATTCTCTGCTTCTTGCCTCCCCCTGTCTTCTGTTTTCTATTCTTCAGCCTTTTTATTCTCATTCAAAATGACCCTTCAACAAGCTGCATCCAATACTGGCTGCTGTTCCAAAATTTATCCCTGCAGAATTCAATTACGATTTTCCCCTTTTGCCTTCCTTTTCTCACTGTCATTCATCCAAAACCTTGAAACCTCTGTTATCATTTTTCATAACAATGTCGCAATATCATAAATCTGAGCTTATGTTCATTTCACACCATGTTCAGTTTGTATTTGCCAGGAGCGGGATGGGAGGACAGATATCACTGACATCAATCACATGCTGCCTCATCACTTGGCTTGCCCTCGGACCCAGTGTCTGGAGGAGAGCAAAGCTGATTTGTTAACCTGTATCTGTATTTCCTTTAAAGCAGGATTGTTATCTCCTTTGTGCTTCGTCAATCTGTGGTACTTTTCTCTCAGCTGGTTCCTTATCTCATCTTTTAAAATTTTAAGTATAACAATATTTTTAAACCCATACTGTATGTTACACAGAGCTTCAGTTCTCCCCAGGTGGCCGAGTGAATTTCATGCTGAGATAATTACACTGGTTTGCACTCTGACAGCCCACGTACACCACAGTTTCATTACCTGTGTGTTTTGAGTCTGAGTCTGTTTAATCTAAAGATGCCGTGCGAAGTCAAAGCATGCCCGAGGTCTAGAGACAGTTATTTAAAAGTTGTTAACGCAACAATGAGCGATGCTTCAATGCGAGTCAGGCTGTGGGATGAAAAGTGTACTTTATTTAACGGCATTCCCTTCACCGACTCTGGCTGGCTAATTGTAAATGTGCCTCTTCTCAACTTTCCCTCCTTCCCTATTAAGAAGATTGGCTCTGTGCATTTAACTTTTTCCCGTCTGCTTTGGAGTGAAATGGTTTTTAAAAAAAAGAGAGACTGATCAAAACGGCCACAGGTTTGTGTTGATTTGATTAGGTGGCAGAAAGTCTTTGAAGTGCCAACATTTGATTTCTGCACACGTGCCTGTTTCTCAAGAGGGGCTTTAGTGGGGCAGATCAGGTCAGTGTTGTATGATGTCAGTCCATTTCAACAGAGCAAATTTAATTTATAATGAGCTCTGCCTGTTCTTCCTCCCTCCTCACTGTTGATTCAAATGAGGGGAACAGAGAGGTTCAAGCAGCTATTCATCTATTTTCCATTGTGTGTCTCAAAGTAAGTCCCTCCTCCCTCCTCCTCTTCCTCTTTTGCTTGCCACAATATGTTAAACCGGGGAAGCTAGTGCAAGGTGTGCAGTGGAACAGATGTCATTTTGCAAGCTTCAATAGATTAGCTAATCACAGGCGCCACCTGGGTGTGCTGATTGCTGTTAATCCACTATTGTAATTGAAAATTAGGGGTTGCACTGCAAAAGCATGCTGTCTCTCCATCAGCCCTAATAGATTCCTCACACCTGCTTCCGGACTAACTTGTCATTCACGCTGATAACAGTAATACAGCATCAAGCCCGTGGTGCAAAGCTGTGAAAATACTGACTGACATACTTATGATGTTTGCAGTTACCACTGTTGTGCTGTTTAGTCTCTATGACCGTTTCATAGCTGTAGGCATAAATGCAGCATTTCCATACAGTCAGGAGCAGGAGAGGTCAAGTGTTAAAACTCTTTCCCGAGGACATATAACATAACTGCAGCAAACCTTGCCTGCACAGTTCAACCATGAATATGACCCAGTGTACAGCCTAATTGATAATTAAGTGATAATGAGGCTTTTGTGACAGATTTAAAGCGGAACATTTTTATTAGCCCTTGCTAAATAGAGATTAACATTTTTTTGCTGCTGACATTTGGTCTGAAAGCATCCTCAGAGGTGCCATTAATGAGAGCTACTGTTATGTTGTAACCAATCAGCTCCCAGTGCGGTTTTTGTAAGGATTTACCTCATCTACTATCTCACAAAAGTTCCCTAGATGCAAACTTTTAGCAGGCAGCACCTGTCCATGAGTTGCCCCATAATGGGAAACCCTGCATTTGCTGAGCGATGCCCTGCCAATCCTCATCCAGCTGCCAGCTCATTGCTCCTTCTCCCGCTGACAATCACAGCAGAGAGTGGTTTGAATTCCCCTACAGTTGTATCTCAAAATTAATTACATTTATCATTGTCTTTATCATTGACAACCTCATTCTCTTCACTCTCGCTGGGACGTGTACTGTAAGGAAAGGACAGTCTGTTTGAGTAATTAAGCCTAATGCTTTTTCCTCACCTGCAGATTCACATCCTTAATCTGTGGGCTGCTATGTCACAATTCAGGAACCACATCCATCGAAGGCTGTATTTTAAGGCCGATTGGGTCTCATTGGTGCAACAACGCGGTCGCATTTCAAATGCAGCCCAAAACTATGGCCTTCTTTCCTGGGGCCGTGTGGTATCCATGCTATCCCGAGATTGATTGCACAACAGTAATGTTTAGATTTTGTTTTTTCCAAAAACAGGTGCACCACCATAATGGACACCCCATAAAAATAAATATCAATAATATTATTTGTGACAATAACATTTAATATATGTCTTTTTAAATGTTATTAATCACTGCATATTGAAATCTATGTGTTCTTTTTCTATTCCAATCTTTCAATTAAAAAAAACAGAATACCACCAGGGCATCTAAAAGTCATCGGTATGAGTCAGCATACATAAAGTGTGCCTTTACTGCAGCGAGTAAGAATGGACATGATTTCCCTGAATGTGTTCGCTGCCTCGAGATCCTCGCCAACGAGTCTGTAAAGCCATCTAAACTTGAATGACACCTGAAACAAAAGCAACCAGCAGAAGCTAACAAATCCATAGACTTTTTCAAAAGAAAAGAGGAGCACCTAGCTGTGCAGTCTGCAACATTCAAACAGCAAGCTAGTGTTTCTGAGTGGGCCATGAAGGCATCATTTCTTGCCTCATACCACATTCCCAAAGAAACCACAAACAATAGGAGCGGATTTAATTCTACCAGCTAACAGAGGTATTGTACAGGAATTGCTAGGTGAAGATGCGGCAAGAGCAAGTGAATATTTCACTCTGCAGCTGGATGAGAACACGGACGTATCCAATGCTGCACAACTGCTTGTTTACATCCAATTTATTTTCAAGGATGACTTTGCTGAGGAAATACTATTTTGCAAAGCTCGTGAAGGTAGGACAGAAATGACAAAGAATGTTTACAAGAAAGACATTGAATGGAATGAATGAATAACAAGATGTTGTATGTTTGTTTTTTTGTTATTTGCCATGGAAATGTACAAGGAATTTAAGACATTTTGCAACAGGGGGCGTCCTTGGTCCCCTGTATTAACCCATTAGTATTGTTCGTTGCATTGTGAATGTAATAGTTCTTTATTTGCTGTGTTCTACAGAATACTGCATCTCCATTTGAGAACATTAGAAAAACATCAGTCTCAAACTAACCCAGATGATTATCACTGAATGAGTCAGTGGGACTGAGTCAGTGTGTTTGTGGTCAGGGGTGGCTATATCCTCAAGCATTTATTGACATTTCAATACGTTGTTGTAATAACATCTCTGCAGCTTTACACTCACATGTTCATGGGAGTCATGCGTTAGTTTATGCGGCTCCACTGAATCAGTTAAATTTTTATTAGGCTTACTCAAAGATCTGGCTCACCCCTCGGCCCCATTCTTCTGTCATGATTGAAACCACCCTGTTTTTTTTCACGGTTGGCCTCTCAAGTGGGTGACCTATCCTTTTGTTTGTGCATGTGTGACAACATTAATGAGAGCAAATCTTAGTGAGTCAGCAAGAACCGGCACACATGGAATGAATCATACTAACAAAATCTCAAACCCTCCTACGAAAAGCTTTGGCAAGCTATCTTTCTGACATCATACTAATAACAAAGACCTGTGGACCAACAGGGAGAAGACTCTGCTTTGTTAAATCAATTCTGACTGGATCAGTCCCTGAGCAGCACAGCGCCATCACTCACCCACTCATGCTGGGTGTCACTCCAACCACACTCTCTCTTTAGTCCTGACAGGAAGACCTTTAAATGTTCAAAATTCTAAGAAAGGGTCTTGGGGCTTCGCTGGAAGGTTGTGACATTTGGCAGTGGATCAACAAATGTGTAATGCAACCCAGAGGGAGCAGTTCGAATTCTCATTTTTAGTTTGTTTTAAGCCTTTTTCCCAATTTTTGATGTATCATAATTTTTATTCTGTTGGTTGACTTGATTTGTTTTCGATTGGACCCCAGGAAGTACACTACCAGTCAAAAATTTGGACACAGTTTCCCATTCAAGTGGATGGGTAACTGTGTCCAAACTATTGACTGGTACTGTATATCGACCACTTTGTGGAAGCTAATAGGGATCCAAATAAAGAATAATTAATTTATTAAGTTTTTTTCCTGCGTATTTCACCCTTAATTGTTTTGTCTTTATTATTCTTATTCTTTTATGATAGTAAATTAAGAGTCTTTTGACTGTTGGTTGGACAAAAGAAGAAATTTGTAGACTTTGGGCACAATGTCCTGACATTTTATCAATTTATCATGAAAATAATCATAAGATTCATCAATAATTAAAATACATATTAGTGGAATCTCTGTTGTTTAAAGGTAAGGTTTTGGCTGACTCAGTGAAACACTTCTTTCGCCTTGGAAGAGGAGTAAGCACACAGATGTTCATTTTGATTTACTCCAGTTCACCCCCTCCCCATCCACGAGTCCATCGGTCATGTGGAAGACATATTTATTAAACATAACTAGCAACCACTCTGGGAAACTTGAACAGTGCAAATCCAAGCCATCATAGAGAGCTTCAAAAGCAGCACGAGGTAAATACTCAGTTGACATTCTGCAGTTGTAGGGAGGTTTTGCCTCTGATTCTCTTCATATCCTTACTAACGTCTGGCTGCTAAAGCCTTTTCATCTGCTGTGAGTGACTGATCTGGCTGCCCTTTCCTCCCTGGGCATCTGCCCAGCTTATTGAGGAGTCTCTTGTGCGTGCCTTCAAAGAGATCCAGAAAAATCTTGGGCTAAATGTCAGTATCCCGTCACCGAGCGATGCCCATAGGCTTCACTAAACTAAAGTTGCACACCTACCCTTGTGCTTCAGTAACCCTTCCCCCATAACTCTAACCATTCTCTGCACACACACACACATCTCCCAGTAAGAGGGATGTTAGGTGGACATAGCGCTGAAATGACTGAAGTCCAGCCAGCTGACTCATTGCAGTGATATGTGAGTATCCTGTTCTGCACATGATGGATGAATGTAATGTAGGAGAGTGGTTTCTCTTCAAGCACACCATCCCTATGTGACCTCCTGGTGATGGATGATCGGGATCAGAACAGCGTGTGCATGTGTGTTAGAAATAGTGGATACACCATTCCCAGGACCTGGAATTAGTTTTTTAGCCCTAGCCAGGGGTGACAGCAGGAAGTATAGTGAAAGGCCAAGCCAAAGATCTCAGCAGTGAGGGGTTTTCAGTGACGAAATGTGACTGGGCCTGCAGAGGTTATACTGATTGCGATATATTGAGTTTCATATGTTTTCATTAAAATGTCCTGTTATGCAAATATTTTCTTTGTCCATTTTAAAGTTATGCTTATGAGTTTCCCCTGTCGTTGCGCAATTGTAGATGTTCTGTCTTCCATATTTTATTTGCCCTTTAATGACTTCTTATTCATGTAGGTTAAAAAGTTGAAAATAAATGTTTGGTCTTGACATTGGAAAAAAAAACTGATAACAATGACAACCCCTTAATGTCCTTTTAGCAGCTGTAGCCTTTCAACCCTGTATTGGCTATTCCTGAATTTACCCAGGAAGAACCAAATCAGGTTTCAAGATGTCAATCTCAACTTTAAATGTAGCATAGATGAGAAGACCTTAATGTGGGGGCAAACTTACCCATTAGGTATACAAATACATGGAAGTACCTCGAACTAAAACCCCATTTCAACTGCGTAGTACCAGTTCTACTCAACTTCACTCTTTGCTTTTCCTTTAGGTAAAAAGTACCTGGTACCTGGTCCTACTTTTTTAGTACCACCTCTGTTGCAGTTACAAGCGAGCCGAGCAGGTACCGGAAGGTCATCTGAAACGTTACAGACCACTGATTGGTCAATGCCCCGCATGCACGGAATATCCTGCAAATCACAAATCAATGGCTGCCACACTGAAACAGCCAAGCTACTTTAGCGTCCGTTATATTGAGGGGATACAGACGTTCCTGTCCTAAAAAGCTGATGAGAAGATCACAAGAGGTACTGTAGACAAGAGGTGTGTGTCATGTTGAAGTCTACACCACGGCAGTTTCACGCGGCGTCCTTCCATGAGGAGGTACTCTCCTGTAATGGAAAACAACCTGCAGAAAAGTACACAATGCCATACCGAGTCGAGGAGTACTACGCAGTGGAAATATGGCTTATGTGGACTCCCAGGTATAGATATAGAACAATGTTTAGATATAGAAATAATAAACTGTTACTGTAACTTGCCACCAGTGCTCTGCACCATATGTACGTGTTAAGGACATTGAATCTCCGTTGCCTGAGCCTGGAGGTGACACACAATTGAGCACTACATCAAACATTGAAACTGAGTCAGAGCAATGGATATTTAAATAAGGGAAGTATAGTATTAATTGTTAAACACCAGGGCTGAACTTTTATATGATGATGCCACTGCTCCCCCTTTCCCTTGATTCGCATCAAAAGGGTGTAAAGAATAATGATGATGATAATACAGGTTGGAAAGTACAACTCAAATGATTGGTAAAAGAGAGATGGTGCAGAAACATTATGGTCCCATGATGCATTCCAAGTTTTGCACACAGGAATTGTCAACAATATTTGCTAAAACCAAATGTACTGATTAGGCAGATTAGCTTGTGTCAAAGTGCAAATTTCAATAACTGCATGTACTTCTAAATATTTTTAGTCCAATGCATTTTATTAATTTATTATATATGTTCTATCTACAATCTAATATGCAAATGTGGTGGAGTAGAAATGCTCTTCCATAAAATTTAATCACTCAATTTAAGTACGAGAACTACTTGATTTTCTTACTTAATCTGACCAGTAGCACCAAAAATTAATGGTATTTAAGTCAGAAATATATGTAAATCACAGACATGTCAGGAGATGCTGTCATTTTAAAACTGGTTGGAGTTCTCACTTGATTAATGGATGTTATAATTAATTAACCAATTCATTAATCATGCAATTGTTTCAGCACTAATGTATGCAGATATAGCCCCAGTACGTGAGTCAGTTGAGGATCAAGGCAGCATCTGGGTTAGCTCAGCAACAAGAAATGCACACATCAAATCATCAACTGCAACTCCTCAGGCGGAGCTTTGTAAAACAATGCCTTCAGATCTGCTTACCCGAGGCCTTTGAACTGAGCTTTGCACATGTATGCAAGCCAACAGACCTCATTAGGTACATGTACCGTGGAAGTCTTCACACACTTCATAGCAGCAAATGAGTTGTACAGCACTGTGACCACCACTCAAATCTGATAAAACAGTGTCATCTGGGTGTGTTTTCTGTCCTCACGGCAGCCTTTTTGGGGGTAAACATCTTACCAGTGTGCATCTGTGTGTATGTGTGTGTGTGTGAGAGAGGAGAAAAGAACATAGAGAGAGTTTTGTGTCCCTTGTGGTTTTCTCTGATGCGTCAGGCGGCATATTGTCAGTGACAGCCCAAGTTATTGAGGCTAAGATTGCATCACTTGACTTGCTCTGCAGAACTGTAATCCACAGAGCTGCAGAGGCTGCTGCTCCATGTGTCTCCATATGGTTCCTCACTCTCAGATCCCTCAATAATACACTAATTGATCTCTCCACATGTTGTGTCTTTCATTTTCTCTGCTCCACAGATGACAATGAAAGCCTTTGTCTCCCTCTCCATACGACGGGGATGTAAAGATCGCTCTCCACTATGAAGATGAGGAGAAAATGATTTTTCTACTCCCCTTGAAGTTGTGTGTGAGACTCTGGGCGCACATGTATGATCACGTGGAGTGTGAGGAGATATTTCATTTGTTTGTCTGTGGCTTTTGGAATTTGTGTGCGTGCGTGTGTGTGTGTGTGTGTGCAGATAGACAGACGGAGGTTTCAGGCGACAGAAATAGCAAACAGAAGCAGGCTTTTGATGATGCACAGTGCAGAGGGGAGCTTCGTCTTCTCTGCGTCACATCCAGATGGCCTGCACACAACAGATCAGCCAAATGAACAATGGGGCAAAGAGGAAATGTGCACAGAGGTGTGCGTTCCCCAGCTCCTTACCCTAACCTAAACCTTATTCTAATCTAAGAGAGATAAGCTTCAAACAGCAGTTGAAGTTGTGAAGACCAGCCACCGTGTCCTCACTATTCAAAAATGTCTGTTGGTTTAAAACGTAGCTGGTCCTTACTATATCACAAGTACACACACACACACACACACACACACACACACACACACACACACACACACACACACACACACACACACACACACACACACACACACACACAGCGATAACCGTACTCCTCCGCTCCTGAGCTCTGCTCTGAGATTTATGTTTGCTTTTTAATCCAGTCATTTTATCTTGTTAATATATCCAAGAAGGGAGTTCACCTCACTGTTTGACTTTAGAGCTGTGCATTTTAGAGTAGACCAGAGCTGCTGCTGGTATATTGGAGCCTGGAAATGAAAGAGCAACAAAAAACTTGAAAGACAGGTGCAAAAGTCTATAGATAGCTTGTTGATAAGCTTGGCCTTTTCTTCCTCTTTGTCATCATTTTTCTCTCTCCTCTTCCTGACTGTCTGCCTGGTCATAATACTGGAAATGCATGCCTGACTATGTGATTGGTGATAGTGGACAGTGGATGTCTTCATGGCTTGTTAAAGTCTGTCTCGCTGTATTGACCTGATTTTTCTTTCCTTTTTATTAAATTCTTCCTTGGCCAGTGCACTAGTCTCATTGTACAGTTCTGTATTGAACCATAGAGGTGATAAACAGAACCTCCTAGAGGTGGTCAGTAGATGAGTAAACAGAACAATCAGTGTCATTGAGATCATTTGTAGCTATTAGCAGTGGTACTAACGTCCACTTCAGCTCTGCCATCATGTACATTATTTTTGGTTTATTAAACCAGTCACTATGTTTATGTTGTGTACTTTCTTATACAATATCTTCTGTGTAGAAAACCCTTTTGTGACATAGCTTGAATACAATTTAATGTTTTTCATGATGGTAATTAAAATTTCATACATTTCATTCATCTAAAAGGCCTGCAAGATTCTTTCATATGTAATCAATAACACTTGGATTGCTAGGTTGCAGGCCTAATAGACGTACATGTAATAATTTTTTACTTATTTTCTTCTGTTATTGTTCTTGATATACCTGTTTTTTTAAATGCATATTTATTGATTTTGATTTAACCCAAAAAAACAAACCTTGTGGCCTCATCAAAGCAATCAATCCACAAAAACAACAAACAATGAAAACAAAGGGGGAAAAAAGCAACAAAAACAATCCAGAAACAAAATAAAACATCTCGGCTCATAGACACACATTCACAAATATCTGTTTTTGTATACACGTCCATATTTATAAATGCAAGTATGTGCTCTGTTGCTTTTGTATTCATGATTCAAAATTTCAGTAAGAAATTCTGATTTAAGAAAATGAGCACAGCAGAAGCATCAGAATGGTCAGCTCGTTGTGTTAAACTACGTATCTTTAAATGCTATCGTTACAGCTGAAAATGACAAGAGAATTAAGCAAGTTTACCAATTTCACAATTCTCTGTAATGCAAATTAAACCCTAGTTGTCTACCCAGAGCTGAAGCTGTTATTGCAAAGTCACTGTGATTTGGTCCAAAGCTTCCTGAAAGGCCCCTTCACCGCCGTCCCCTCTGATCAACAGTCAGTAGGATTCCTCCTTTGGGGACCATAAGTTTATACATTTTTATAACGGTCCATTTGAGAGTTGTTAAGACATTTCACATAAAAAATGTGAATCTCATGGTGTTGCTAGGTCAAGGGATTACCAAAGGATTCATTTGGATTTGTTCCTTGCGGACCATGAACGTCTGTCATCGTTTACTGTGTGATATTTCAGTCTACACCAAAGTACTGCACCAAGAAACAAAGTTATTATAAGAGCAAAGTTATTCCTAATTTTCCCCTCTAACATACTAAAAGTCAGCACTTGAATGCTGTATTTTATTGACACCAATGGGCAGCAAACCTCTAACCACTGTAGTTCAGGTGGGAGTGTCCATACTTGACCTGAAAGACTGCAGGGCTGAGAACAGTGCTCATGGAAGCTGTTTGATAGGGATACTGGGCGAAGGAGATGTCAATGTCATTATCTGTCAGTTTGGAAGTTGACAGGAGAGGGAAGAAGGCACAGCCTGCTCAGGATGACCGTGGGGTGGATGTGACTGTTCTTTCACCACCCTGCCCCCTCAAAGAATTCAAAAGAGGCTGACAAGCCCGTCTCAACCTCAACGTTATTTCACCTTTTTGTGTATTGCTTTCCTCTAAGCCACAATAGGATTAGAAAGGACAATTTCAAGGCCACTTCTCAGTGTCTGGAAAAAGAAAAAAGCTTGAGACTTTTGTCACGTACTGTAACACAGTGACTCTAATGCATGGTACCACATACTCCAATGTGAACTCGCCTCTTTCAGCAATAACTCATTACACCCACCTACAAGCTTAAGCTGGCTGCACTGAAGTTGTAAAACTGTAGACACAGATTCATCATGTATCAACAGAATAGGTGTGTGCTGTTAAATGGGCCAAGAAAGCACCGAGCCAGTTTCATCTCACATATGTAACTAATGGATATTTAGTAAAGCCAGCCAACAAAAGCACCCAAGCCACCTAGAGCCAAGAATATATTTATGAATGCTGAGTGTTTTGGGACACCATCTGTGACTATTGCCAAGCGTGCAGATGATTATCACATTGACTATTATAAGCCACAAACATTAAGCCTGCACCCAATGTGAAGCAAGACCATTCCTTTCAATTATCTGCTTAAAGAGTTGATAGTGCTATTCTGCCACGGGTGCAGGGATAATTCCATCGTCCTTATGGCAGAGCAAACTCAACGTTGTAGGAAGAGTCAAATCTCCTGTAGCACCTCATCCTCCTCTGTGTTGTGTTATCAGTAGGAATTTGATACTCGTTGCTTATGAATTCTGCTATCAAACATTTTAAAGGGGCTGTTTACACGACGACCGTTTCACCCCAAAACAGAAACCTTTTGTTGCATTTTGGTCATCGGTTTACACGAGAACGGTGTTTTCGGGAACTGAAACCTTTTGAAAACGGGCTTTTCAAAACACCACTGTACCATGTTGTTGTATAAACAGGCAAAACGCAACTCTGGCTGAAAACGCTGATGACACTACCATGCTTCATGCATGCCTATTATGGTTCCTGCCAGCCTCTGTCGTGTACACACACTAAATAGCCTACTACGGCCAGAATAACAACAAAAATACAACGTTGTATTGTCCGGTTTTGTTTGTACTGCAGACTCTATTGACTTTTTTAACTCTCCTCCAATGTAGATTTGTTGAACCACCACTGAGATCTTATTCTGTCATGTTGATTTTGAAAAGATACTGCCTGCCAAGATACAACTACTGCCTTTGCATACATAGTACAGCTTTTGCTATCATTGTTGCGGATCTCTGTGTACGGCAATCGTTTTGGAAGTGATGCCGTGTGAATGCAGACATTTTTGAAAACGCAAAGAAAAAACTTCTCCGTTTTCACCAAAATGTTGTCATGTGAACGGGGCCAAAGACTAGAATTAAAAAGGACAATGTTTTTCCCCCCTGTATATCGATGTATCAGTGATACAATATGAAAAGTGTGCATTGTATTACAAGGTTTTCAACTTCATCATTAGCCATTTTATACCAAAAATACCTAACTTGTGCAGAATGACCTTTCGTTGAGACACGGTCTCAGTAATTGGATCTTAAGAGGGATGTATCTAACATGAAGGGGATAAAAGGGTGATTGGGGACACTGATTTCCCCCGTAACATTTCTCATCCCAAAGCCTACCTCCACCCACAATGCTCTGGCTCTGCAGCCACTAATTGACTTCACACCAAGACTGTTTGCCGGCCAATTAAGTCTCTCACCTCAAATACCGGCGATAAGACCAACAGAGCTCTCAGACAGGAAGAGACACCACTTCTCCTATTTCTAGAGAAAGTGTGGTTGTAGTTCTTCCAATTTCAGTGAACATCAGTTTTGGTCGATCAATCAATGAAACATCAATTTATTTTATTTATATAGCACCTTTCAAACAATTTGCATATAGAACCTTTATTTGAAGGATAAACCCCTTGAGATGAACCATCTCGTTTTCAAGGGGGTCCTCAAGCACCAATACACAGAAAATACAAAATGCAAAACGAACAAGTACATTCATTCAAGTACAGCTCTCCTAAGCCTGACTGCTCCCACCCCCACTGATTTCCCCATTGATAAGGAAAAGGCAAATAATAATAGATAAATAAATACATGCAATAAATGTACACATACCCTTACAAAGCTATGCATATACAAGTACATCAACCTACACAAGTATTTCCAAATCTCATATCTAATTAGAAGCAAGAGTAGGTTGTTTGAAGGTGAATGAAGAGAGGTGACTTGAATAAATGAAAGAAGGTAATGGATCTCAGTGAACTGGGCAAGTTGTTCCAATCAGATGGGGCTTTAAATTTAAAGGTGCATCACCCAATTTCTTTGGACATTATAGGAGTGTGGAAAAAAAGGGTACTCTGTGTGCCTTAGGCTGAATGATGACCTATACAGAATCAGCATTAGTTTTAGGTAAGAGGGATATTTTTAAACTGTATTGAATGGTTTTCAAGGTGCTGTACAAGTGATTAATAGAGCTCAAGAAGTTAAAAAGGACGCCGAGACTAATGCACGCATTTAAAACACGACAATAACAATAAAAGATGGGTACTTAAGAATAGATGAAAAATAAGAGATTACACAAGCAAAAAGATAAGAAGGAAAGAGAGTAATAAAATAAAGAGAAACAATGACACCATTGGTCTGTGCTTGCTGCTCTTTGGAGAGAAAACAAAACATACCAGAGCAATACTTTCATTTGTCTCTTTGCCTTCATGAAGGGAAAGTAAAGAATCTCAGTGTCCTTTATGCCAATAAACTGTTGATTCCCTCTCTGCATACCACATAGAGCGAGGGAGGGCAATCTGTTACCTTGAATTGCCAAATGGACCTAACAAGGTGGTAATTAGCAGATGGCAGGGGCTTTCTCGCCTTTTCTGGATCTGCACCCTGCCTCATTAGACGCCCACTGACACCCCTGCTGGTGACAACTCTGCATTGCTTCCGCTCTCATTGAGGAAAAGCATTGTGTCTATGCAAGCCAGTTGTAATTTAAGTGCCTACTTACTGGGTGCGTAGGTAAATATTTTTACTGCTAGTCAATTGTCTTGGCCCTGGTAAAGTGAGGACATGCTGGTGTGCCAAAAAGAGAGCAAAGCTTTAGGGATTTAGCAGAAGACAGTTTTTTCGTTTTTTTTTTCATTTGTGGAAACATACAAACCTGTACATATCAGTATCCAGTGTAGGGTTATTGGTTGTGAAGGGTTGTCAAGACAGGGAAACGCATTAAAGACACTCATGCTCTGCTGAAATTAAACAAGTGCACATATAAATTCCATGAATAAAATATTTTCTGCCTCTCTTTTTTGGGCGGCTGGAGGTCTCATTGGGGTTTGGCCACCCCTTCAAATGAATGTTAAGGGAAACCCTTAGAATCTAGTGTGTAAGGGTGTTAGCCTAACAGTTCCTGCTGCCCTTTAACTTCATTTCTCAAGCTCTGTCTCAAGAACTTTGTTGATTCCATCAAAGTTCTAGAGCCATGCTAACAGCTCGACTTTGTAAGTGACCAAATTGGACAGAACTTTGGTCCAGACTGAAATATCTCAGTAGCTTTTGAATGGGTCAAATTATGTTCAGACATCTATGGTTTCCAGAGATGAATCCTACTTACCTTAAACCCTGAATTTTCTATAGCGCCACTGTGGAGCTATGATTTATTTAAGTGAAATATCTTAATGACTATTGGGTGGATTTCCATTCAATTTGGTACAAGCATTCATGTCCCCCTCAGTATGAATTCTAACCTTGGTGATACCTTTATCTTCATTGAGCATCAACCTCAAAACCATCAAAACTTTAATTTGTTAAGTACTTTGGTTTTTGACCAAATACCTACAAAACTATTAACATTTTCATTAGCCTTAGCTGTGCTAATTGCACGTTAAAATGCTAACATGCTAAGCTAAAATAGTCAAATCTGCCACACATTAGCATGCTAGCATTGTCATTGTTTGCATGTTGACATTAGCATTTAGCTCAAAGCACAACATTGCACAAATTAAACCTCACAGAGCCGCCCAGCATGGCCATAGATTCTTAGTTTTGTTTTTACTCTTTTTGTTGTTAAGTTGGTGAAAAAAATCGAAAGCTGATTATCTTTCCAAAAGCTTGCCAACATTTTAATAATGACTTTGTTATGCTATACAGTGGATATTTTTAGACTTTGTACCTTAAAGGAAAAAAGTTGGGTCATAAATGGTGCTGCTGCCTAACTTGCTTTATAGAAGTAGAAGGACTGAAGCTTTCGTCCAGTCTTTTGGCTGACAAACAACTTGACTCTCAATGAAAGACTTCAGTTGTTTTGACATCAGTTACAGGAAATGACAGATGGTGAGGTGAGCTGACAGTAGCAGTTTCCCATGGCAGATACCAAAATGTTGGTGCACTATGGGACTGGGGAAAGGATGATGGGCAGCAGCATGTGCTTTGTTTTCATTTCTGTGGATGCGTGTTTTCATATCTGTGGTCTGCGATAGAGAGGGGCAGACAGAAATTTGGGGTTTTGTTCATACATCCATGTAATACATTTTCACTGTGAGATCCTTATTTAGATATCTTGTTATTGACATAAGTAAAGCTTTTCCTCTCATGCACCCATGCCTCTTATCCTCTCCACCTCCTCCTCCCACTCCCTGTACACATATGTGTAAATAAAAGTGGTTTGTTCTTATTGCCTTTACCCGGATTGATCGAGGAGGCAGACAACAGGCAGAAAGGGGCAGCAGCTGATAGATGCGCACGTCACTTGAACGCAAAGGCTTTTGACATGAGCGAAAACAAAAGGTTAAGTGGGTAGCAGTGGAAGGAAGAAAAGGGGGAGATACAGGGAAGGCTGATAGCGATTCATAAATTGTTCTCAAACGTGGGCATGAGGAGCCCTGTGGGGATCTGCCGGGGCTGTGAAATCTCCACAGCGAGGGAGGCGAGGATGCGCAGTCAGAGACGGAGCGATAGAATAATGATGTAAGGGCAGGTGGAGAGGGGTGAGTCAGTCTCCATGTGTGTTCCCATGGATCATCATTACTCCTCTCTGCAAACATTGCACTCACCCTGCCCTCCCTCACTCGCTTTGTTTTTAATGATTTGCCGTCCTTGAACTGAAACCCCCCCCCCCGTTTTCCCACCAGTCCCACCCCCACCCCCTATGAGAGAGCGTAGCCAGATGACAAGACACAAAGGCCTCCATTGTGCCCCACATATCTCGTACTACCAGCCTGACAGGCCAGTGATGTGCTGCCTTGTAACCTAGCGAGAGGCCAGGTTGCTGCTCCCTCCCTTTCTCCCTCCGTCTCTGGAGATACGATGCAGCCCGCTAACGCAACCTGACAAGCGGGCTACAAAGATTACCCTGTTAGAAGCTCTTGAGTGGGAATTTACTTTGGGTAGGGGAGGTGATTTGCATGTTTTTGTGTTTGTATGTATGAGAGAGAGTTACAGAGAGATTGATTTTGCCCTTGGTTGCAGAAATCCTGGGATAATAATTACTCCTAAACATTGTCCCAAAATCATCTGATATGTCAAGGCAGTGTGTGAAAACGGATCCAGGGTGGTATTTCCACCGCCTTTAACATGGGAACATGCCTGACCTGGTAGGGAATGGGAAGTATAGTGTTTGCATGCGTTTTGGACTCATAGCGTCTGGGAACATGGACCACAGGCTTGTGGCTTTCCAGTTGCTCTCCATAGCTAGACCCAGCTTTTGTTTCCTTGACCTAAATTCCTCACATTCATTGTGCTAGTAAAAAGTCTATAGAGTTACATAATGGAGAGCCATGCTCCTCTTGGCTGCAATCCTCACTTATACGTTTGGCATGCTGCAGCTACTGGACTGTTTCAACTCAAGTAAAGCAGCAGGCACACTCAAAAGACTTGAAATTCCTAAATGACTTGAATTATTAGCACCCAGTGAGCAATCAAACTATGTTAAGGGATGGATCGACCCTTCACCCAGGCAAATGATTTTCTCCCTCAGTGGTAGTTATTTAATCCCCTTGGAGAGTTTTGTTTAATCTACAATATTTTTGAATGGGTAGGTGATAGCCTTTAACTCCTCAGCAGCCAAATTTATCCTTCAATACTTTCTGATGAAAATGGGAATCATAAAAATATGTTTAGATTGTGGGATATGTAGGATGTTCCTCAGTCCTCACTTTAAATTTTTAATTCCTTCCACTGTGCCAATATTTCTCTTTGTTCTTACGCAGTATAGTTATTATTTATTCAGTTTTAATTTGTACCAGTTTAAACCTGATCCCTCAAAAGCTGGAAAATATCTACAATGATGTATCTACAATGATACAATGACGTGTTTGACCAGCGAAGTGGTGAAAATAAGAAGATAAGCAAACGGCAAATTTAATCTCCCAGTGGGAAAAAATCATGTATTTATAGCCTCTGTAGGTGTATTGATGGGAGAGGAGCTTTACACCCAGACTGTTGTTCTCCTCTGTGTCATTACATTGCTAGTGTCAGCTAGATTTTGATTTGCCAACAATGTCTGGAGTCCGGAGAGATCTCAAAGAATCCAACAGCAAACATTACCACATTCTGGACTCGTAGAGCTGCATGTGAGACTGCAGAAAAGAGAAAAAGCAGATGTAAGACATTAGGTAGAATTTGACTGGTACTGTCACTGTCAGAACTGAACACACAATGTTTTATGTAGAAAGTGGACACTAGTGCACAGGTTAATTGTGCACCTCCTGCTTGGGAGCTTTGAGAAAATGACGGTTATTGATGCCTACAGTGTAACTGAAGCCATATTCAAAGCACATGCTGCGTATCCCCTTTTAGAGGAAGGAGCTCCTGCCCTACAGCTGGAGTCCACACAGAGGAGGAGTGCTCCTATAGAAATCTCAAAGGAGTTCTCTTCCCTCTGTCTTTGTCTCTCTCTGACATTCTGTCGCTCGGAGGAGAATAATAAATATTCCTCCTCTTGAAGTTGACTGTACAGCCTCGTCTTATGCTGAGCAGCAACAGTCCTAATTTCTTGAAACTGCTTTTTGTAATATATGCACCCGTTTCAGTATGCCGACTTGGCCACTATCACCTAGCCTTCTCGGTAATTGCCGTACAGACTAGGACTCCTTTGATTCGAGACTTGTATCATGTGTTGTCGTCTGTCGGAGGAGTCGGGTGCAGCTTGTTATAAATTCAAATTTCAGAACGCCTTTTTAATTGTCTCAAAATGAAATCATCAGTGTGGGTGTGTTTTTAAATGAGCGCCGTGCTATGCCCTCCTATGTGATTTAATTGTCGGACTGACCCAGATTTCTGTTTCCCTCCCTCTAGGTAAGGTGTTGAATACTGATTTGCGTCACTACCTCAGCCTGCAGTTTCAGAAGGGCTCCCTGGACCATAAGCTCCAGCAGGTGATCAGGGACAACCTGTACCTACGCACCATTCCCTGTGAGTAGCTTCCACAGCCTTAGGCCCCTCGGTGTGTTTCTGGCCTCTGCTTGTTGCCCCTGACCCCTCCAGATGGAGTCTGGTCTGTTCTTACTTGTACCATCCTACTTACTTTCTTGCCTGCATTCCTTATGTATTTTTTTTAAAGTTATAAAAGCACCATATTATTTTTTAGTCTGTTCTATTGTTCATTGTTGATTTTAAAATGGACAAGGCCAAGAGGCGTAAATGAGAGAGCAGCTGCAATTTTTTTGCTGCATAGCTGAGTTAAGAAAAAACATTTCTGGCTATTTGTCACTGCTCCAGATGTTATTAGGGCACTAAGCGTGCGAGGACCCTTTTGTTCTGCAAGGAGTTTAAAAAAAAATTATTATTCTCCGAAATGAATTGCATTTTTGGCCATACTCAAAAACTCATGAAAGTTCGCAGAAAAATTAGTCGTGTGTGAAATTTAAGTGTGATATGGTGATTGGAAATGGGCGTGCCCCCTAAAGTGCAGCCCCTGCCTCCAGTTTAACATAGATGTATGAAACTCGACAAAAAAGACTCATGGAGCAATGCCTGCAAACAAACAGGAAGTCGGCCATTTTGATTTTTGTGGCCATTTCTTGCCATTTTTTGAAAATCACACACTTGTATTTTAATGAGCTCCTTCTTGAGATTTTACCCGATCGATTTCAAGTTTGGTCAGTCCTATCTAAACCCCATGAGGATGAAAAGTTGCTCAAATCCTGAATGGTCGTTGAACATTGTGGGTGTGGCCTGGCGTCAAATTTTGATGTCTCTCCATGAAAGAGAAAGTTGTCATAACTACATTGTCTAAGGTCCAATCTGTACCAATCTTCACATGCTGGTTAAGAGTTCCACCCTAAAGACAACCACATGACAAGATTTAGCTATAGTCATAGCGCCATCTACTGGTAACATGAAATTACATATTTTACGTTTTGATACACTACTACTAGGTCGTTGAGCATATTGTCTTCAAATTATGTGAGAACAGCTATAATAAGTTTGTAATGCAGGATTCTGAAGCTGGTGGGTTTTCGTGCAAAGATCTGTCTGTCTATGTGTCTGTCTGTCTGTCTGGCGGGGTGTCTGAGTAAATGTCCGCTTGCTTGGCTATCTTTCTATGCACTAGCAGCCATAATGGGGGTGGGGTGGGGGGAATGAAATGGTCCGGTTTTTGATTTGTTTATGTAGATTTACTCTGTCTTGTTTTTGGAGTGGTTTCACCTCCTCTGTAACTGCACAATTTGAATTTAATGAAGGGAAAAAAAACAAATCCACCTGAGGACCTGGAACTGTTCTGTGTGGAGTTTTCATGTTCTCCCCGTGTCTGCTTGGGTTCCCTCCGGGTTCTCCAGCTTAACCTCTCACCACCAAAAACATGCAATGTAAATGAACTGGTGACTCTAAATTGACCATAGGTGTGAATGTGAGTGAGAATGGTTGTCTTTCTATTGGGCCCTGAGATGAACTAGTGACTTGTCAAGGGTGAACAACATGAAAAGAGAATCAGTCAGCTGATTGGTCCTCAGTCAGCTGATTGGTCCTCAGTCAGCTGATTGTCCCTTTGACATGAGGGGTTTAACATCAAAGCACTTCTGATTGGTCCTCAGTCAGCTGATAGGTCCTTTTGACATGAGGGGTTTAACATCAAAGCCTTCTTCACATGAAAGGATTTGTACATCAAAGAGACCATGTTATAAATTGGACAGACCCGTGTCAAAAATTTCATTCAGTCATACAGAACTTCTACAGAAACTATGTATCGCCCAGAAGCACAACAAATGCAGGACACACACCGGAAACACCTACCAACACACAAGGAACTTGATCTTAAAGCCCATAAAAAGCCACAGGATGATGATAAGATGAGGGAAATTAATAAGGCACGTAGGGAACATGATTTAAGAGTTTCCAATTGGAACCGTACGCAAGAGAGGGACAAGAGGAAAGAACAAGAACGTCGAAAAGATGAAAGAGCATTGCATGATGCTAATATGAAGGCTCATCAGTTTTGCGTTAAAGAGGAAAAGTTAAGGGAACAAAAAGAAAGACGTGATACTTTCAGAGCAACACAAGTGAATCTCCACACACAGGCCGTCAAACAAGAACGCGAGTATAAGCTACGGCATGAGCACTATGTTACTGAGTATCAACGAAACTTTCAGAATCCACATCGTTAAAGTATGTATCATCTACTTAAGGACGACCCAAAACTGCCATGGCGTAAACGAACCCTCTCAGGTTCCTGTTTTAAGCCGCCCCAACTGAAAACAGGAACAGGAGAAATCAGCAGGGGTTCCGCCCCCGACTGAAAACAGGAGTAGGAGTAGTCGCCAGGGGCTCCGTCCCCGACTGGACAACAAAAACAAAATAAGTCGCCAGGGGCTCCGTCCCCGACTGGACAACAAAAACAAAATAAGTCGCCAGGGGCTCCGTCCCCGACTGGACAATTAAAAAAAAAAAAAAGTCGCCAGGGGCTCCGCTCCAGACTGGACAACAGGAGCAGACAGAATAAGTCGGCAGGGGCTCCGCTCCAGACTGGACAACAAAAACAAAATAAGTCGGCAGGGGTTCCGCTCCAGACTGGACAACAAAAACAAAATAAGTCGGCAGGGGTTCCGCTCCAGACTGGACAACAAAAACAAAATAAGTCGGCAGGGGTTCCGCTCCAGACTGGAAAACAGCCTAACCCTAACACCAGGGTTTTCCGCTCCAGACTGGACAACAGGAACGGAATAAGTCGGCAGGGGTTCCGCTCCAGACTGGAAAACAGGAGCAGACCAGACTGGACAACAGGAACGGAATAAGTCGGCAGGGGTTCCGCTCCAGACTGGAAAACAGGAGCAGACCAGACTGGACAACAGGAACGGAATAAGTCGGCAGGGGTTTCGCTCCAGACTGGAAAACAGGACCCTAACCCTAACCCCAGGGTTTACCCTAACCCCAGGGTTTACCCTAACCCCAGGGTTTTCCGCTCCAGACTGGACAACAGGAACGGAATAAGTCGGCAGGGGTTCCGCTCCAGACTGGAAAACAGGACCTTAACCCTAACCCCAGGGTTTACCCTAACCCCAGGGTTTTCCGCTCCAGACTGGACAACAGGAACGGAATAAGTCGGCAAGGGTTCCGCTCCAGACTGGAAAACAGGAGCAGACCAGACTGGACAACAGGAACGGAATAAGTCGGCAATGGTTCCGCTCCAGACTGGAAAACAGGAGCAGACCAGACTGGACAACAGGAACGGAATAAGTCGGCAATGGTTCCGCTCCAGACTGGAAAACAGGAGCAGACCAGACTGGACAACAGGAACGGAATAAGTCGGCAGGGGTTTCGCTCCAGACTGGAAAACAGGACCCTAACCCTAACCCCAGGGTTTACCCTAACCCCAGGGTTTTCCGCTCCAGACTGGACAACAGGAACGGAATAAGTCGGCAATGGTTCCGCTCCAGACTGGAAAACAGGAGCAGACCAGACTGGACAACAGGAACGGAATAAGTCGGCAATGGTTCCGCTCCAGACTGGACAACAGGAACGGAATAAGTCGGCAAGGGTTCCGCTCCAGACTGGACAACAGGAACGGAATAAGTCGGCAAGGGTTCCGCTCCAGACTGGACAAGAGGAACAGGAGTCGGCGGGACCACCATGGGGGAATGCTGACTTGTGTTATATAGCGAAAGGCGCTATATAATTTACCATTATAATTTTCCATTTACCATTGAAATATAAAAATTAAAAAAAACTACAAAATTAGGCTATTTCAGTGTTGTTGTCTTTTTAATTAGATAATTAAAAATCTAGTCTCCAGACTGGACAACAGGAGCAGAATAAGTCGGCAGGCGTTCCGCTCTAGACTGGACAACAGGAACGGAATAAGTCGGCAGTGGTTCCGCCCCTGACTGGACAACAGGAACAGGAGTCGGCGGGACTACCATGGGTGAATGCTGACTGAAACATGAGTGACACGATATATGTTTGTATATTTTTGACTGGTACTGTATATATATATGATTAGCATTACACATAGTTCTACTCTTATTTGCCATGTATCTTTAAAAAAAAAGATGTCAGCACTGAAAAGTTTTGTTCTGAACCAGCAGTCATGTGTTATTAGTCACAGTCCTTGGTGCTAAATCTTGACTGCCTCTCCTTTGCAAGCTGAGCTGTTGGTGGAGGGGCTGTTGGAGCAATAGTTGGTTTCAACTAAACTGAACGTGAATAAAACTGTTTTATAAAACTGTTGTATAAATTTTATAAAATACACTTTACTACCACATTTATTGGGATGTAATATCGTTCAGAAACATGGTATCAAATTATCCAAAGGCCTACCAGACCACCATAAAAGGGAATTCTGCTGGTCTTACGTAAGTTTTAGTGTCTCAGACTGTTGGCTGTTGTAAATGCTTCATAGGAGTTGAATATGTTTTCCCTGTGGCAACTTGGTGCCAGTTGTTATTATCCCAATCACAAATTATTTTGATACTCCTTTAAGGTCTTTGTAATTCTTTCCTGAGAGACTTGTGACAAAAATCTTCAAAACACGCATTTGAGAATTTCCCTTTCTTATAATGGTAGATACTTTTTCCTAGTACGTGCACCAACCGCACTTCGCCATCTGCTTTCCTCATGACTGGCCTGTCAAGATGTGCATTGTAGTCCAGCGCAGCAAGCATGCATCGTGCTTTGTATCCTGGATAGCTGCAGAGGGGAGAGTATATTTTAGGTTAGTAAAGCTGGAAGTGACTAGGAAAACACAACATACACATTCAATCCTAGCTCCCCTACAGCCCACTCCAATGGATGAGGACATATACTTTTAAATATATAGATTCTTTTTTGTTTTCATTATACATCTGAGCTCAGGCCACTGACGTTTAGGCATGATATAAATGCTTCATATCATATAAAAGTAATGCACGCAAATTTCATCTTATCAATATAATCATCCATTTATCTTCAGATATGAGGTTACATTCTATTACCATTATAGTAGTGTTTTACCCTTTCTTAGTTCAAACTGAAACTCATCAGGAAATTGTTTATGAATGAAACAAACACTATATAGTAAATCCTTACCCATATGAAAACTGCTTTGAAGCATACATCAGCAGATGATTGTGGAAGATTTCCAACTCTGATGTAGTTCTAAAACGACAAAATTATATTAATATAAATGATGATGATGGGGGATGCATAATTGTGCAAGGAAAAAAAATATAATTGACCCCCTGATAATGCAATTACCTGAAGTTAGCAAAATATGGGAATGAGTTGTGAAGTCTCAAACAGAAGTCGCTGGACTGCCACATGTGCAGATGAGCCTGGTGTCAACCACTCTTTGTCCCTCTTCTCCTCCTCCAGTGGACCATGCTCACAGGCTCCCAAGGCCCAGCTGTGTTGATCTACCACATGATGCACCAAACCTGTCCATTTTCTCTTTAGACAGAGCATTCAAAAAATAAAAATGTCATCTCCTATTGAAAACACTCCCATTCATCCTCTGTTACATGCATGTATTATGTTTTATATAGTAGGCACAAGTCCTACCACATAATTTAGCATTCCTAGCTTTGGACATAAGTTTCTGCAAGATAATACTTGTAGCCATATGGTGAGAAAAAAATTGTAATGGTAAACAAATCTATATATAGATCTGACTATCTAACCTGTAACACATCACATGTTCGACAAGAGTGCCAGAAGTGGTTAATAATATCATTTGACTATGTAATCGCTGCAGAAATGACCCTTACTCAAACTCAAGTGCGCCCATATAGAAGAACAAACAAAAAACCTCAAACTTACTGCAGACACTTTCTTTTTAGCTCCATGCCACATGTCATGGCCGTGCTTGATCTTGGGGTACTTCTTCCCTTGAAAAAGCAAAAAAACAACAACATACATCTACAATGTAGACATTTGAGGTAGGCATGAGATGGAATCTGCATACGATTCCAATCATTGGATAATCAGTCTATAGTAACACAAGAGCACAGTTGCCTTTATACTTACATGATAAGAAAAATACTCACTCATGATTGATCCAATGGTCATATGGGCATCAGTCACCACCTCCACAACTTTTACTCCTGCTGCTAGCAGTCGGTCAAGTAATTTGTCAAATCCAAAGTCTTACATCACTGGAGATTTTAGGCCAACCATCCTCTTGTCCACAATCCCTCCGTTAGTGTCCATAATGCATGCAAATACAGAGCCAGGTGTGCTGTAGTGAGGCCGACGATGGCGCACGGCCCAATGGGTGCCGGGGTGCGAGGGCCTGTTCAACGCTGCTTGCAGCTTTAATTTATTATGTGTTTCTGTTAGCATTTCGAAATCTCTCATTTATGACGTTTTTCATGGAGGGAAAGTAAGTTGCATTTAATGTGCAATGATTAAATGGAGAAAAAACATCTTTCTAGTGGCGAGTTGTATGTGCCCACTGACTTGCTGTGGAAATTGATAAAATAATTTGTAGTATAAACACTACATGAGGCCTCCAGGCTCCTCAGCATTTTCCCCAATTCTGAACATATGATTCTACATTAGAGCCAACATCGAAGATATAAAAACTCATGCTAACCATATCCGATGCGAGACATTGTAGTCTGGCTTCAGCAGATCAGCATATGCCCCTTGTCCGCTCTACTCATGCCAGCCTGTGCCAGTGGCTCATCACAGCGCACTGAGCCACAGCAACCGTGTGATGAGCCTAAAAAGCAACTACAGCATGATGCCTGTGCTCATTACAGCAGCACGAATGGCATCTCTAAGCGGGAGAAGCATGGCTTCTCTCTCCCACTACACACAGTGAGGTTTCATTAAATGTCACACATGCCTCCCACAAGAGATGACAGGAGCCCCAGACAGTGGTGGGGGGCCAGGGCACCGTGAATCCTCAAAGCTCGGCTAAATCCCGGCCCCCAACTCTACCTCCGACTACCTCTCTTTTCCTATTAATCCCTGGGCATTCATATCTGGTGCGGCACGGCAATCAGCTCCACGAGTCGGATGAAAAAGGAAACAGGAAATGATAGTGGAAATGTAATTGCCCCAGGTTTTCAATCAGTGTAATTTTTTGGAAGATTGAAGAGGGTCCAAGAGTGTTAAGTTTTGAAGCCTCTGACACAAAAGAATACAGCTTTGCATTTATTCATCATGAAATCTTTGTCGTTATACAGAGGAATGAAAAAGTAAAAGAGAATCCACAGGGGGCTATAGATTATAAATGCAGGCCAGTGAGCCTCAAGAAATAAATGGACTTGTTACAAAGTCAAAGTCACTTAAGCCTGATCTCTTTTTTTTTAACTCACCACACAAATGATTCCTGAAAACTTAAGCTTTATGGACAGACTGTATCTCCCATGTATACTGGAGAGGTACCTTTTCATATTTTGTGACTTTAAAGGTTTTTTGTAGTTTGAAATGTTATCTTTGTGTTATGATTTATTTATGAAACTTCCAAACGATACAAAATAGCAAAGGACAACAGAACAACAGACAAATAAATAAAGACATAAAATAAATAAATAATAATGTAGGTATAATACAGCTGTCACAGCAGTGACAAAAAAGTAATAAATAGTAAAAAAAAATTCTCAAATAGATTAGGCAAAAAAACAAATTTTTTAACTTTGCTGTAATGAACAAGAACTGCAATCAACAGGGACAACCTAAATAACTTGTCTCTTTCTTTAATAAAATGCACCTGTTGCTAAGTCTAATTGGTATTTTTGTACAATTTTGTACAGTTATAGTTACAGACAGTGCCTCCAAATTGCTACACTCGTATTTTTAGTGTAATTAATTTGCCACAAAAGATTAAAAAAACACTCAGTAAAAAGGGTTGTGAGGAACCACCTACAAGATGAAAGTCAAACAGTGTACTTTTTTTTCAAGTGACAAATTAGTTAATTTCTTCTCTTTTCTTCAAAGCTGCCTCTCCCACCACTCCTTCACATATAAAATTATCTAGTTGTGCTTTGTATTTTTTTTCTATCTGACTATGTAAAGTGTCCTTGGGTCTCGTGAAAGGCTCGATATGTATCCAAGCTATTATAATATTATTATTATTATTATTAGTTTATTCTCTCTTTACATTCTGTCATCGAGAATATCAGTGCAAATAGCTTCCACTCTCATTGTTTGCCTAATTATTTTTTATATTTACCTCATATTTAACTAAGTTAGTCAAATGGATTTCATCGGTGCAAGTTAAGATGTTATATCTAGACTTGAAATAGATCCGGATCTGGCCTTATGGAAAGTCATATTTTTGTTAATAACTTATCAACTACTTATGATAAACACATGATTCTAAATGCTAGGAGTAGATTTTCCAGTGTCAAGGAATTAGGTGATATCACTTCACATAATTACACACATCACATAGTTTGTGCTATGCCCAGGGTGCAATGCCAAGATGATTATTTAGTGACAAATGCATTGATGGAGGTACAGGTTGGGCCTCCTCTATTTTAAACTTTTACCCTCTTAAAATTCCTTCACCTCTTTAAGTTATGTGTGATGAGAATTGAAACTGTAAAAGTGGTAAAACTGCTCCAACTTATGTCAGAATATTCAGGTAAAGTAGCTGAATAAACAATAAAAAGTGAAATAACCACATTTCCATAGTAATTCTTCCAAAAACAAGCTCACGTTTCCTCCTTTTGCGTCTTTGCCCGTCTCTCCTGATTGCTCTGTTTGACATAATAAAGGACTGGCTTTGCAGCAGACCAAGCTGTTTCAGATGTAAATGATCACACCGCAGTCGGGATGGATGTTGACACAGAAACAAAATGAAGAATGGGAACAGGTTCATATTACACTTCGAGTTAAAATCCCTTTTGCCTGCAGCTCAGCCAGACAGCAGAGCGGTTCAGCTGATGTACTGTAAGAGCACTGATTACATCTAAAATGATGGTTAGCAGATTCCAGTGTTCCAAAGTTAGAACTCATTTACTGTTGCTTCAACATAGTTTCAGACGTAAAGCAGGTAGCCTTGAACATAACAACCGGCAGGAGGACAATACACTGTAAACCAATGCCGCTGATTTTTTTATTCTCATGGCGACGTTTGTAGAGTTTAGCCTTGGTTTATGAACATGAACAAATCTTTCCCATCACTGAAAACGTGTAAGTACAAATTTGAGGTACTTTTTACTGCACTACATTTATATTATGGCTTTGTATAATGTTCTGTCAGAGCTATTATGTAATATGAACAATTTGCTAATTGGGTTTCATGCCACAAAAAGTCATTACATATAAATATTTACATCTTTATTGTTTTGATAGTTTATTTTCTTAATAATTTTTGAGGTTAGGAATATTGGTTTCACAAAAAAGAACTGCGATGTGTCCATTATTTTGCCATAGAAGCCAAAGTGATGCATGGGATTTGTGGTGAAATTGCTTTGTAAGTACATGGCACATCTAGAAATAGTGTAATTATTAAAAAGAAATATGAAGATGGTTTAGAGTGAAGTTAGCTTCAATCCGTTGACGTTTCATCGTCTCCAAGTCTTCTCACTTATTTATTGCATTCATCATATAGTATTTAATTCCATCCCTAAAGAAATAAAAGGTGCTGTTGTACGCAGAAGTCAAAGTAAGTGTGCAAGATGCACCCCTGAGTGCTGTATTTGGGCTTGAGTCATACCCCTCTGGGCATGTTGGATACAGTGTCACTTCCATCTCACCCACCCCCATGTTAGTGAATGGCACATTCCACTCGTTTGGCTGTTCCCTTTTACTAACCATGTCATCGTTTGCAGGTACCACTCGACAGCCTAGAGAGGGCGAAGTTCCTGGAGTGGACTACAATTTCATCAGTGTGGGGGAATTCCGTGACCTGGAAGAGAGTGGACTGCTGTTAGAGAGTGGCACCTATGATGGTATGTCTCAACACAACACATGCTATAGCTCTGCAACATTATAGGATATATAGACAGGAAAAAGGTTAAGTTGAAAAAGTGGATGAAAATACGTCAGATATATGCCTACATGGATCAAATTTCCCCTGAATGGGTGGATATTGATCCACTACACTTTTTGAGTGCCAATAATACAGTACTGGAAATTGGCCTCAATGTTTTGATTCTAAGTCTTGTTTAGTCTTTAATAAGAATATCAAATCCTCTCATATTAGTCATTACTATGCTCTTAAGGCTATTATTTAGGAAAAGCAAAGTTTTTGTAAGGATTATATTAAGTCAAGAAGAACCCGAGATACTTGAACTCCTCCCATGGGGCAGCAACTCATCCCTAACCTGGAGTGAGCAATCCACCCTTTTCTGACTGAGAACCATGGCCTCACACGTGGTGGTGCTGATTCTCATCCCAGCTGCTTCACTCAGCAGCAAACTGTATCAAAGACAGTCGGAGGTCACGGCATGATGAAGCTAACAGGACCACATCATCTGCAAAAAGCAGAGAAGCGAATGATGTGGTCCTGTTACCCCATCACCCCTGTCAATCATTACCCCTCCACCATCATGGAAGACCTCTCTTCCATTGCTCTTTCTCTCTCTCTGATCCTTGCTGGCGGGAGCTAAGAAATGTTAGCATGATGAAAAGCTCCCATGAAGTCGTACAGACTCACAGGTAACCTTAACAGTTTTGATGGCCGCCATCCTCATCACCACCACATGGACCCACACATGGAAAACAAACTCTATTGCCTTTTATATGTATGTTTATGTTCACAGGAAGAGCACAGCAACTGATTAGGAGCATCATCAGTCGAGGCTTCGACTCAACCTCATGTTATTAATAATGATAAGGAAAAGGATGAAAAAGGAGAGTCTTGCCTTAATATGAAGGGAGGATAGTTACTTTTTAAAATTCATTTTCACTCTCTGATGCACAAACCAGATACCAAATGATCTCACCTAAATAGGGTTTATGCACTGCTTTTACAGATCAGAGATGGATGTAACGGTAGTTTAGCCTTTGAATTGATGTTAACATCACATATCTCATACCACAGTTTGTTTGGAATGTATCATAATTTAGTTGACAGCTTTCACAGCAGCGACAAACTCCGCTAACAGATTGGGTGTGAAAAGAATGAGGTGGAATAGAATCATATGGGAAGTCAATCAGAAAAATACAATACAGCACAGTGCATTGTCTCAATCCGCCCTAAGGACATGGCTGAGGATGAGTCCCTCATTTTGCCCTGGTAATTAGTTCTGTTGTGAATTTGCTGAGCTGTGCACCGTCAGGTTATCAGGTGAAGTCAACACATTGCACATGCCATCAAACTGTCACCATAAACGTGAAGGAACCCAAGATAATATATCCCCAGGGGAGTTTATTGGCCAAAGGCGACTTCATCCTGGCCTTTTTCACATTGTGTGTTGGTATGTAAGAGCTCTCTCATCCCCCCTCTGTCCCACATTAACCCCTGGGAGACTGGCCTGTCTTCCCTGAACCTATGAGCCAAGTCAACAGGATGAGTAATGGATCTGCTCTGCCCTCCCCTGCTTAATGCAACACAACCGTGTGTGTACTGAAGACACAGATTCAGAAGCCCTCAGAAAGTTGATCATTAATGGCCAGACTTTCGACCTCTGGATCTCCACTGTTAGCTTACGTTTTCACACAGAAACACAGATCTGCAGACAGTCAGGAACTTGTGTGCAGAGAGAGAGAGAGGGAGAGATATTTACCTTGTAATTAATGATTTCCACAAGTTTAGTTAGTCATTGACTACAGACATGTTACTAGTTGCTACAGCCCTGCATACTGTACATTGTTAAATTAGCCACAAGGGCCAGTGCACACAGAAATGCACTGCTTTGGAGGAATATTTTACAACTTGTATTAACGTGAACCTTAAGCCACATTCCACTGCGTAGTACCAGCTCTACTCGATTCGAGTCGACTCGGCTTGGTCTTGTGTACTTTTCTGCACGTCATGTTCCACTAGTACCTCCTCAGGGTGGATGGACACCGTGCGAAGCTGCTGAGGCGTAGTCTTCAAAGTGACACGTACCTGTCGTCCACCTCTCATGATCCTCATCAGCTGTTTAAGACAGGAACGTCTGCATCTCCTCAACAAAGCGGCTGCAATTAAAAAAAAGTTTTAAAAAACACCGTTTCTCGCAATACAGAATGTGAAAAAAAAATCCTGCCTCCGCCCCATCATCCGGATCTGACCCAAAATGTAATGAGTTCTTTCCCGGGCCATGCCCTATCCTTCTACAAAGTTTTGGGTAATCTATTCAGCAGTTTTTGCGTAATCATGTTTACAAACAAACAAACCAACCAACCAACCAACCAACGGACATGGGTGAAATCTACTCGGCAGAAGCCACAAAACAAACAAACAAATGGACACTTAGCGAATACCATACCATAAACTGCCTCTTGGTGCAGTCTAGAATTTAGTCTTTTCCATATTTCCATTTGTTGTCGTTTTTTTTATTTTATTTTGTGTTGTGAGTTTTAACATTTTTATGTCTCGGTGTGTTTGGTTGTGTTTTATTGTATCCATGCTGCCTTGCTGCAAATGCAATTTTCTTCCTCTGAGACAAAACCAGAACTGAACTGAACTTAGAGTGTTAAGGGCTCAGGGAAAGTCACACTCCATTCCACCCCACTTTCTCATTGCAGTCAGCCATCATTCATTTTTCTTCCCCTAGGTGCCTAGCTTTTCCAGCGCACATTACGTTTCTCTGTCTGAACGGCTGCTTGACTGATTGGATGGCAACGGCGATCTGTGCCGTCATGTTTGCCGCTGTGACTAATCCTCCAGACCTATGAACAACAGGGCCTGGATGCATCCATGGTTAATCTGTAACCAAGAGTGACATTTACTCCCACTGCTCTGCTGGAGGCAATATGTGAGACAATGAGTGTTTCACAGATTGGTTGTCATAATGCTCACCAGTAATTGAAAGCCATTTCAGAATGACATTATTGTAAAAAACAAAACAAAAACTTAACCAAGCATAAAAGAGGAATGCAATGTTTGTTTCTGATTACTCCTCAGTGTTAGTCCATTTCATTTCCCAAAAGTCTCTCTCTCTGCATTCCAAGCAGGCCATGGCAGCGAAGTGGACTCAGCCATCGGTGAAGTGGATGGGAAAGTTTGAGCAGCACAAAAACAAAGAGATTAGTTGGCCAGTTTTCGTTTTACAGAATTATGGAAGTGTCACAGTGTGAGTAATACTAGATACCTTGGCAGTGCCGTGTGTGTGTGTGTACATATGTGAATTAGGGCATATCCAATTTTCTACCCCTCAGTTTGGACGGTGCAGAAAAGCCAGTAGCATGAATCATTCATGACAGAGTAAGGGAGCTGATATAGATGAGCAAAATTCAAAGAAAGCAGGTGTCTCTCTCTCTCTGTTGAAGCTTGGCAACAGTATAGGGCTGGTACAAGAGTTGATATGAAGATCTCAGCTGAAAACACACATTTTATGTCTTATTATTGCCCAAGTTAAATGCTAACATTTATTTAGCATGTATTCCATATACGATTATATCATTGGCCTCCTGTCCTAGTTGTCTATTACAAGGTGGTTGCAGAACAGCAAGTTTTACTGAGGTGCTTAAAGCCATTAGACTGGATACCTGCACATGTTAACATATCACAAGACTGGCATGGCAAACATTACATTGATTACATATTGGCTGCTCAAGGCATTAGTGAAAAAGTGTCCCTCTGATAAGATGCAGTGGAAATAGTTGCACATTATGAATGAAGCAGTCTGTGACAAAGAAAAATGGATATACTGCAATACATTAGTATGATACTTTAATTCTAGCACATTACAAAATGTGTTCAGTTTGACAATCATGGACTTTTCTGGAAAATAAATGGCCATTCACTGCCCCCTTGTTTTGGATCACATTGCCTACAACCATTTTATAATGGAGTTTTTCTATGTATTGCAGGCTTTGTAAAGTTGTGAGGCAAAGCTGCATAGCTGTGGATTAGATAAAAACAGGGCAGCGAGCCAGAAGTCACAGAGGAGGGAGGGTGCAAAGGTGATGCGCTAGCAGCAGCTGCCCACTCCTAGGAACTGGCATAACAGAGGCTTTAAAGATTAAGAAGTACCTCAGCTCTTTGGACTGCAGCGCTGATAACAAAGGAGTTGGATTAGTGCTTTTATTGCACACTTCCAAATATCATAAGAGAACAAAAAATGCAAAAATCTCAGACAAAGTGGAAAAACAAACGATAGATGGATAAAGAAAGGGATTTAGATGGAGTAGATCAATTTGATAAGAAAAATAAGGATGAAAGTAATGTTGGGAATTGTGTGTATTTCACATTGGGTGTCACTGCACAGAATGAGGAGATGAAGCTAAACTAGAAATTACGTTTATTTATCAGAGGCTGGTATGTGAAGCTGTGCACCACACACACAAGCAGAGAGTAGAAGAATGCAGGATTGTGAAGTGTGGGTATCCATGCCAAGGAGAGCCCAACCACATGCCAAGGCTGGAGTACAAGACGGGCTTCACCCGCCTGGGGCACTGGCAGTCAGTAATGAGGCCTGGGCAAACTGGGCACTGCTCAAGAGACTGGAAGCCCATCCTCAGTGATTGATGGGGGTCTGTGACTGTGGCTGGCAGGTTCAAAGAGGCAGGGGATAAATGCAGAGAGTGGATGGGGCAGACGGGTAGCTGGTGAAGGCTGAGCCAGACTTTAAACCCTTTAGAGGTTCTCCCAAACCTCCAAAACATAAGGGCTCTGTCCAATTTCATTTGTTAGCATTCCACAGTGCTAAATCACCATGACGGCATAAGTGTTCTGTAGTGTTTTCAACGCAGCTCATAAAGAGTGTTTTTGAAGGATATATTGAGATTTAGAAATGTTGTTTGTCACTGCAGATGTAACTATGGTCACATTTTATTCACATTCTCACGGGTCGGCGATGGGATACGCCGGCAGCTGCTGATGACGTGACATCAACACAGAGAAATCACACATGGCCTCAGTAGTGTACATTTCAGCACGGTCTCTCTGGGTGTAGCAGCTTTTTAATGGGAAGCACGTTTAAAAAATGTCCCTTTGATGTAAAACTACTTCTTAATGGAAGCAAAGACAAGCTTGCATGTGTCACATTAGTGAATGGTCGTGCCTGGCAAGTGGCGGCCCAGGCTGTTAAAATGAAAATGGCTTTCTTTCTCAATGTCGCCCCACCACTCTCACTGTTAAAAAAAAAAAAAAGAAATTAAAAAAAGCTTTAATGTAATGACGCTATACTGGCATTAGCCCTGTTTCTGCACCTGTTACCTTTAATTTGAGCAGTATTCGTCATTTTGCCACTGCGTGACAAAAGAGAAGTAAGATCCAACTTACAGAAGTTGTTGATGACCAAAAAGTTTACAGTTTGATGAGCTGATTTTTTATCTGTGTTCCAGACAAACTTGCCTCCAATAGAGGTTGAACAGAGCAACCAAACTGAGATGTTTATTAGCCTTTTTGTACAGTATGGTGAACATTTTGCCTTTGTGTGTGCTGTATACTGTATCACTGCTTGAAATGCCCATGAAATGCCCATGAAATGCCCATGAAATGCCCATGTCGCTGACATGTTTGTGATTGGGTGATGACAGTACAGCATATTGAAGAATCTAAAGGTCAGAAATTTGGGAGCAGCTTGTGGGAAGAATGATTCCCTCCCTCCCTGATTTTACAGTAGTTCTTGCTGTACCTTTTTGCTCTTATGCTCATTCTTACATTCATAATAGGACACAGCATGTTGACGTGTTGATTCAGCGCCCATATCAACAGGTGTCTGTTTTTCTCACATACACACGGTCATGGGGAGCTGTTAGCATGGTGGCTCCTGGGCTTTTTTTCCTCACGAATAAGCAGTCGTTCGAGTGAATCATATTTGATACATGAGTTTTTGAGACCTCTACATCATCAGTGTGAAAGACCTAATGTATACAATCAGATACATGCAGTACACAGATATTCCGCCAGAGGGCAAAATGCATGTAACAGAGGACCTTCAAATGTCTATCAATATAAAGTGGTTGTCCTCAATCATTGAGCCACAGTTGGGTCTGTGTGGATATTTTTTCCAATTTGAAAAAATTATGGTAATAAAAACATAAAATTGTTAGTGATATTTCAATAGGAGTATTTACTCAATTCAGGCAATGTATAATTACTTAATATTTCATAAATTTTTTGTAGTAAAACTGTTGAAAATGTGTGTATCAAATTAAATACAGCAGGTTTATAAGATATCATATCTGTAAATCTGTCAAATGTCATTTTATTGAATTTCATGCATTATGCATACAATAAAGCAACAAACACCCTTTTGATTGTCTAAGTAAACCAATTAAAGTTTGAAATTACATAATTAGATACATTTAGTGTAGATATTGAGATATTTAGTTATGATCAATTGCTAATAATTGGAGTTTGCTCATTGGTTATCACCTAAAAATAATAAATGACCAAATTAAAGAAGACAAGTAAGTATGGAATTGCTTTAAATTTTTAAAGGAAACTCAAAGACTTCAAGGGGATTAAAAAAATGTTGTGTTCTGTATGTTTGTTTTTTAAAATGTGCTGTGTGCAATACATTGTAGAAAATGCCGGATATATCAAATATGATACAAAACTCATATATGCAAAGTGTTATTTAAAAAAAGTTTTTTGTTATTGGCAGAAGGTCCAATATAGACTCCAGTTTCTAACAATCAGAATTTCCTCGCAATCATTTGATGGTTCAGGCTTTATAGGGCTAAGGCACTATGTAATGTGGAATCTGACATCATCAGCATTCAGGGTAACCAGACTCTCAAATTGAGACTGATTTTAAAATTTGTCTTTACATCTCAGTAGGTCTTTGTCCTGATAATGAGACATTAGACATATTTTAGATGATATATCAGGATCACAGACAGGTTAGATCAGTGTTTCCTCACCCTCTCTTGCTCTCATCATGAAAAGAGCATCAGACGTGATGGGAAGCGTAGCATCAGCCTCCATGTCACCAGATGAGCTGTTCAAATGTCTATATTTAGAGGATCAACTGGGTCTTTCTCTCCTCTGCCAGTGTAGCAGTGGTGGGTCCATTGACAAGGAAATAGCTCTTTCTGAGTGAAAGATTTTCAGTAAACTAACATCATGTATCCAGACAACAGCAGTAATCTATTTACTCTAAGTGCTAATTCACAAGCACAATTCTTTTAACAGGTATTCGACTGAAGTAAGAGCCTGCAGAGCCAATAGTATGGATGGTTTTTGGTATGATCAGAGCTTAATCTCATGAGGCATTTCTTTTCTCTAGAGAAGACAAACCCATAACCAGTTTTTCTGCTAGAATCTACTAAAATAAGAACAGTTTTTATCTATACAGTGGTTCTATTGTTCCATGCATGTTCAGTATTACTTGATCTGATATTCTTTAGTTGTTCAGTCACACACAGTTTATGTATTATTTATCCATTAGAATCACAAATATTCATCTGTCTTATCCAGCCCTTTTTGTCCCGGCTGTTTTTATTAATAATGAAATCTAATTGTTATTTCGAGAGCTAGCTTTCATGTGATAAAACATAGAATATACAGTACATCAAAAGAAAGACAGGCGACTTTTTTGTTCCATTAGAATATTAATGGGATTGAGCGTCGCGGATAATGACTATATGCTATTGCTTATTGCAATATGATTATACAGTTGGGTTTAATTGTCTAAGATTCAAAAATAATTTTACTGTAAGCAAACAGGTGAGGTACCTGTTTGCTTACAGTAAAATTATTTTTGAACACAGAACTAAATTACGTTGCATCTTTGCATCTGGCTCACTATAAAAAAAAGCACTAAAAATGGGATAAAAGTCTAATAAATAACTGAAAAACTGTATGATTTAAATATTGCACATAGCAGTGTGATTAATGTATAATATAATATTGAATGTAATAATATTATTATTGCACACAGTAATATGATTATTGCACCGATAAGTATAAGTGACTGTGATGGTATGAAGCCTGACACCTACCTACCCTGGTACCTCTTGCCGGAGGGTTGACAGACAAACAGTCTGGATGGATGGGAGTAAAGTCCCAATGAATTTTTCAGCTGTCCTCACCACTCTCTGCAGAGAGTACATTTGCAAGATATAAATGCTATAAATGCTAAATTAAACAGCATTTTGTTCAAATATTGAAATAAAACTAAATGAAGGGCCACGTGAGAGTTTAGCCCAACGACTTCCCAGAGACATCTCACGTAATTCTGTAGATGAGGTTTCTCATCCAAACTCGATGAAATAATTAATTTTCATCAATGACTGCTTCTCATAATGTGTCTCATTAATACAGCATAATTACAATGTGATCCATCTCAGTGTATTTTCTGACTGTGTCCAGCGTCTCCCAGCCCCTTGATAATTGCTACTTACAGGGGCTACCTTTGTTTGAGCTTCAGTAGCTCTGAGAGCACAGAGCAAATTACTGCTTCTAATTTAACTCCCTCTACTTGCATTCTGTTAGTAAGCATCCTGTTAATTACAAACCAAGGAAAGGATTTAATGGATTTCAGTAAGGCACTGATATTAACATGTCCTACATTAAAACACAGATGACTGTAATTACCTTAATCAGTTATGATGTATGTGTTTGTATTTACATCCAAATTAATATGTATCCTTTTTGTCTTGCTTTAAATGTGGCAAATAGTCTAAGAGGCCTTTGAAAATACTTATTTAAATGAAAGAAATCAAAAACCAAATCTTTCTTATTTTTCTTTTTGTGGAACCTTAAATCTCTAGCTCTCTGCTTCCATCCGTCCTCCTTTGTTCCCATTCTCGTTTCACTCACTTCATCACAGCATCTCTCCACTCCCTGATGTGCCGTTTAGCTGTTATAATACAATGTTCAGCCGCCCAGACACAGCTCAGTCTAAACCACACTGCAATCATACCCTAACACCGGAGAACTGTGGTTTCCCAGAGAACCAGAGAATCAATTTTGGTAACTATTTTCTCACCTCCTGTGCTTGTTAAGTTTTCACCCTGTCTGTTATTCCCTATTCTCTTGCAAGGAGAGAGAAGGTAAAGAGTGGCAAAGTGGGTCACCCCTCTTCCATAGCTGAGGAGAGATGAAGATTTGCTCTGCGGAGTGAGACTGTTTGTTGCCTCAGGCGCCAACATGACAGCAAAGGCAAGCTGATGGACTCAAAGGGGCAATGGAGTGCTTGAGATCCTACCTTGGCATAAATGCTGCAGTCACACTTCCCCGAGGAAGCAAGCAGCAAATGTGAAAATACAACAATCCAGGATTTTTGGCCCTGGTCTAAGGCCTGCAGCTACTTCAGTAATATATTATAATACAAAAACTGTTGTTTTTAGGTGTGATGACTTAAATTGGAACTTGAACTGCTTTGGCGGAGGTTTTAGCTCTCTGAGTGGTGTCTAGTTATTAAAGTAATCTGATTACAAAGAAAAAGTAACCTAATATTAGTTAAGTCAAAATTAAGAAAACTTGAAAGCTGACAGGAGTAATTTACGTGTATATTATTATAGAGTAGAACATATTCATAGATATGGAAAAAGAAGTATTTTGCCATATTTAAGACATAATAATGTAATCAAGTCATCCTTGACAACTGTAATTTAATAACACATTTCAGATGTTATCTGGGTCATCTGTAGTTACTTGCGTACACATAATTACATGTAATCTGTTACTTCCCAAGCCTGCATTTTGTAGTCTGAGTAAACCTTCCCTGGACCAACAGTGTGGGTTAGTACTGACACCAATAGTGGTTCCCAGTCTGAAGCAGCAGCTCCCTTATTGATCCAAAAACTGAGTTACGACAGCAAAAGCTTTGCTTAGTTTTGGTCCAGCCAGTACAGCTCTGCTAGATATGATTTGTAGCTAATGGTCAGACTCCCCTGTGCCTTTTTAAAGAAATTTAATCAACTGCTGTAGTTGAGGTCAGGTGGTCTCTTCTTGATCTGGAATCAACAAAATGGTTTTGCCGCTGGCCCGGTGCTCGGTTGTCTCTTCCTGTTCTGTGGATCCTGCAAAGCCAACAAGACACCTGCGATTCTCCTTCTCCTTCTCTCCTTTAACCTTTTTGACTTTTGAGTGTGTGCATTCTTATATTCCTGTGCTCATGAATATCAGCTGTGCTCCCAAATTTAGAAAAATCCTCCAAGCAAGAACATTTCTTATTTCCATTGGGAGCTATTGGAACATGGGTTAGCTGAGTGTAAAGGTTGAGCTTAAGCGTGCAGTAATAGAGGGAGCGTGTTTGGGTTATACAATGAACCTAGTCATGGAAAGCCTCAACATGTTAGGCGAAACATTATCTGTATATTGTGTCATCTCTGTCTCAATCTCCTCATTCCAGGCAACTACTATGGGACCCCGAAGCCCCCTGCAGAGCCCAGCCCAGTGCAGCCAGACTTGGTGGATCAGGTTCTGTTTGATGAGGAATTTGACACTGAAGTCCAGCGCAAACGCACAACCTCCGTCAGTAAGATGGACAGAAAGGACAGCGCCGCACCCGAGGAGGAAGAGGAAGAGGAGAGGCCTCCTGTAGTCAACGGCCTGGCTGGTGAGAGACGTTATTGTCGGTTTCTTGTACTGCTTCTGGAATTCTTACAGCTCGTTATAATGCAGCTTCGCTCCATAACAATTTTCTTCCAATTAAAACCTCAGTGGTTTTGTTTGCTCAATTTATTTTGTTTTGTCCAGTAGTTCATTATATTATTCTCACAATGCAAAACAACACGGCCTTCTTTTCTCCGCTCGTTATCATTCTTTTCTCCGAACAAACATTCTTAGGATTATCTCCTCTGCATGCAAGGTCAGCACTAAATCAAAAGAAGTGGCCAGAGTCTGAGATCAATGGAAGCAATCCCTCGGTTAGAAGGATAGACTTTGTCCTGGTGCGATTCTCAAACAAGAATGTCCTCACATTGCTCATGGCTCAAACAAAACAGGCCATGTTTCAGCTAATGCTGAATAGTCCTTATTGTGAAAGTAGCTAGAAAACAACTGATATGTTTACTTCATTGATTTCATTGACATCCTCTAAAGACTCACTCGTTAGTTAGTTAGTAAGTTAGTTCTTTTTCGTTTGTCTGTTCATTCATTTATTTGTTTAGTTTGTTCATTTGTTAGTTAGTTAGTCTTGTCGTTTACAGACAAGGATGAAGTTCACCAGTTTGTGAAGCACGTTTGTATTAAAGATATTACTACATGAGCTAATATGTGTATATATATACACACACACACACACACAAACTTAACAAAAATATAAACGCAACGCTTCTGTTTGTTTTGTCTCCCATGTTTTGGAATTGTGAAACAGGAAAGTAAAATGGAAATGCTCAGTTATGTACTAACATGTTAACATAATCACTGTCTATATAATAGTTTTCACTCATAGTACCATTAACCAGCTTCTGATCCTTTGCTAGGGCATTTTAACTTAATTTAAGCAATTTTATGTCATTTTGCTATCATTCTGCCATGAATGAGGTTATGGTCCATCCACATCACCACAAAATGAGTATTTCCAGTAACGGGGGCATCTTGAACCATGTCTAGTGTTCACAGGAGGAAGTGAAATGTTTGTTGTAGTGTGGTTAAATGTGAAGGTAAAGAGAATTTCACATCATTTCACATCTGAGAGCAAAAAAGAGAAACATTGCCAGGGACACGTCATCTTCGTGGCCTTGGGCAGTAATGATGACAGCTGCCCAGCCAAGGAAAAAAACACTAATTATAGAAGGATGTCACTCCTAATTCTGTAGTTTATGAGTTGTCTTATCTGTAAATGAGTTTATTGTACCTTTGAAAGCATGTGGAAGGATTGGATTGTTTAAGTGGGGAGTACGCACAACAAAGGGGATAGCAGAAGATGTATTACCATGCCTTGAAGGTAATTTAATAACAGTCATGCATTACTGTTGGCAGACATTTTTTTTGTGTCCTTTTAGCATTCTCGTCAGTTTATAAAGAGTACATGCCCCCATGTACAACAGCCCAGTTTACATTTCTCTGTCAGGGCTGAAAGCTGCTGTAGCCTCGAGCAAATGTCTGTATGTAGTCATTTATTCTGATTTTGTAAGTGCAGTAACCCCCTCCTGGTTCTGTCATGAAGAGGAGGCCCCAATTTCACCACAAAAAGCTCTTGGCTTCTCCCAGTCAACAGCTGTCACTGTCCATCTCTGCCATTCAATTACCCAGCCAAACAGACTGAGCATTCAATGCCATGATAAAGCTAGGTCATACACAGCCAGATAAAAACCCACACATAAGAGCCTCACACACACACACACACATAAAGATTAGGCAAATACACACACATGCAACGGCTTGTGTGTTTCTAACAGAGTTGTGATGTGGTACTCGTGGCTGGGCTGAGGCATTGGTCAGCTCTGCCCTTGCCTGGGAGGCAGTTCCCAGTCAGTCGCTGCTGTCATGCAAATCCTATGGCAATTGCTGCACTCCCGTCGTCTCTCTGTGTACTCTGTCGCTCTCTCTCCCTCTACCCCTTCCTCTCTTGTGGCTGTAAGCGTTCACCCCAGTGTACAGAGGAAGATCAGCTCAAGCGACAGCAGCAGCAGCAGCAGTAGGGAGACATGCAAGGAGCCCAGAGGAGCTCCAATGGCGCCACACTCTCACCTCCTGTCTCCTTCTCCTTCTATCATCTCCCATACCCCTACTCCCATCCCATTCCTCTTTCTGTCTCCATGCCCCTGTCCATCTCACCATGCCGGGCCACAGAGCACAAGGACAAGGCGGAGTGGAGGAAGACGGTACCCAGCTACAACCAGTCGGCCGGGGCTATGGACTTGCGTGCATGGAACCCTCAAGATGATAATCAGGAGCCCTTGCCTAAAAACTGGGAGATGGCTTACACAGAGACTGGCATGGTCTATTTCATAGAGTAAGTACCCTCACCACTGCTACCTACTTGCATTGTTTTGTTCCCATTATTCCTATTCCCAGTCCTCTCCCAGTTCATCTCTTTTACAGCCAAGGTAAGTCAAATATAATGAGGGATCAGGCATTGACCTCTACTACAGTCATCTTCACCTATCAAACCAGTTGTTGGGCATGGAAGCTAATGTGTGGGCTCAGCAATAGCAGTTGTGTTCTTCCCGGTTAAGTTTTTATTTTATTTCCCCTGCGTTTGATGTCGATTTTGTTGGGTAGTGCTAAAAGCAGCAGGCCGGCATTGTTTACCTGGCCCGTTAGTGTGGCAAGCAGTCAATGCTGAGCTGCTGACAGAGCCAGGTGCCGTTGCTCACTACTAAATCAATAGCTCATTCTGCCAGCCAGAGAAATTACAGGCCAAATGAAGCTCGCCACCCCTGCCCTGCTCTCAGTTCTTGCTCTTTATGATCTCTGCAGCTAGTCACTCATCTTTCTGTGATCTATGTATTCCTCTTTTCCCTCCCTCTGTACTGGTTTCTCTTCCTTTCATTTACCTGAAAGGGTTCTCTGAAAATTTTACTAATTTTTTAAAAGCTTCTTAAATTAGCAGTTTGATCCCAGAAGATTAGGACTTGGCCACACTTACTGTTTTTCAGTGAAGGTGTCTCCGGAGAGTTGCCAGTGCTAAATGCCAAATTGTCACAGTATCTTAAATGTTTTTACTGCACCTAAACCTCTGTCTCCTCTTTGTACTTCAGTCACAACAGCAAGACCACGACTTGGTTGGACCCCCGCCTCGCCAAAAAGGCCAAGCCTCCTGAGAAATGCGAGGAAGGAGGTAAGACAGTTCTCATAGTTGTGGTTTGGTAGTCACCCCACACTCACACTTACACTTCTCCCCAACTCCCTGCTGCACAGAGCAGTTTATGCATGAGCCAAATCACTTTGAAGAGGGTGCTGGCTAACAGACGGCAATTGAACAACTGAGCAGGCCTGGTCACAGTTCTGCTGGTGACACAGCACAAACCTCCAGTCTCCAGACTGCCCCTGTCCTCCTGATGGCTTTCGTGACACATGCAGTGAGCTCATCAGTGCGGCATCTCTCAAAAGGCAATTTTCCATAGCCCCTCTTGCGTTAAGATCTCTTCTGCTCTGCATGTGTTTGTCACACAGCAGCACAAACTCAAGATGTTGCACACTGCAGGAGAGAAAAGGGTATTACTTTACAAGGAGACTGTATAACAACTCAGCATCTCTTCCTTCCCTCCCCGCCTCCTATACAGTGTATATAAAGGCATAAACACGGGGGGACAAAGAAAGCAGGCCTTTTGTTGTCTATTTGTGTAGGTTAACCCGCTGGGAAGCTGCCAGTCAAAGCACCATGCCTCACTGCGTGTGTCCAATTGTCCATGTAGTGCCTCAGCAGTACTTGAAGTGATTGCTGTCCGTTCTCCCCTCAGAGCTGCCCTACGGCTGGGAGAAGATTGAGGACCCTCAGTTCGGCACCTACTATGTAGAGTGAGTAAACTTCTTCCTGTTCTTGAAGGTGATCAGTGGTCTGTGGTTTTTATGCTCATATTCACACTATTCATGTCTTTGTTGAGGCGGACCTAGGGCTTCAATCTATACTCGTGTACAGAAGCTGTGTGTAGGGATGATTCCCCTAACATACATCTTTAAATTCAGTGTTACTATGCTCACATCTTCTCTAACTTGAAGCGATATTGTTGCACGTTCAAAGTATAAAAGTATTAAATGTGGCATTGTTGAATCTCAGGAGGTCTGTAGACAAGTGCCATATGCTATCGTTGATAGTTTCCCACAGTCCTGCAGAAAACAATTATTTCGGTACAGATACTACTGGTGGGTTACAGCTTTGTTTGTGTATATGTGGAAGACAAAACACAGCGAAGACAACAGACAATGAAGGTTTAGAGGCCCCGAGAGGAAAACAAGGGTGAGATTCCATCCCGATTAAGAGTGTAAACAAGGGCACAATATTTCATTTAAGTCCCATTACTGTGGACAAAGAGGAAGAAACCTGCAAGCAGGGGGGAAATCAGCTCTTCTGTTTATGCAAGAGGGTCACTGAGAGGCTGTATCCCTTCTGCCTCTGTATCATTGTCTGGCAAATTTCATTGCAAACGAATGAACAAATGTGACGACGTGACACAAAGTCTCATTATTTCCTCAACTGCCAAACGAAACATGAGGTGTGTCAATCAAGGAGTGAGACTGAGATCTGTGGAGGAAATGAAAGAGTGAGAATGTAAGAGAGGGAAATGTTTATCTCTGCAGACCTAATGGGGAGGGTGTCTCTGTGCATGAGTCAAACGTAGCATGAGCAGAGCAGAGTACTTTTGGTTGGATGCACACACAGGCATGCAGTGTATACCATCAGTGCCTCAGCATGTGGTTGATTCACTGTGCAGCATCAGTGCATTACGTCTTCCCAAGGTGCTGTCATGACCGGGATTTACAGCCGTTGAAGCTCATTACGCAGATGAGCTACCTCTTTCTGTAAGTGTGGCCCGCAAATCAGCAACTGTTTATATTTAGTTTGGTGGAAATTCTCCATAATGTAGCAGCTGATGTTGGTTTAGCTACTCTGTTTATTTTCAGACATGCAAAGACGGCCATCCCTGGGCATGTAACGATTAAAAGGGGTTCGTTGTCGTTTACATATATCTGCAGTTTATTGAAACTTTTGGTCCTGCATTGAGCAAATGTTGATCCCATCATAGCAATGTGAGCTATCAGTGTGAACAGTGCTACTGATCCTCTTAGAATTCAGTGAGAGTTCAATGTGTTATTTCTGAGGTTTAGACTTCTCTCAAACTATCTGCATGTGTTACACTTTTAGCATAGGAAGGTTTGGAGTTGTGGATTTCATAGTGCATTACACTGTAAAAAAACAGTAAAAGGACTGGCAGCAGAGTTTCCAGACAGATACCGTCAAATTACAGTAAATAACTATAGCACCAAATTCCATGTAATAAACTGTAAAAATACAGAACAGATTTTACAGTCCAAAGTAATTAAACTGAAGTATATTATTGTTGATAAATATTCATTAATCAGTGTAATAACAGAGATATTATATCAAAAAACATTAAAAAACAACTACCCTTTCAGGTTAATCTCTGTTAATTTAGGGCTTTTGGTGAAAAATAACCAGTGACTCACACAATACGCAATCCTATACGTAACCTATGTCCAACATAAGATTCGAACCCATGATCTTTTCTTCATAAAGCTACGTTAAAACTAAATCAGTAAACATACTGTTTAGGAAAAAAATTATAAAAATAATTATATTAATTATAAAATAATTTATAAAATTATATTATAAAAATTATTTATAACAATAAATAATTATATAATTAAGAAAAATAAATGTAATTTCTAAAATTTAAAGTGCAATGTTAATAATGAGTTATTTTCCATAAAATTAGGAATTTTTTATACAGTGTTAAACACCCTGCATGCTGTAAGACATGCTGCTTTCCCAGATATGTTATATGATACCCAGCCCTCATCATCAAATGACAGATTTGCATGTTAGGCAAAGAGCAGTATCAACAGTGTGAACAAGTTGTGTTCTATGAGGGCGAAAGGTAAGACCACAGACAAATACAGAAGCAGAAACCTTCACTCAGACTGTGTGTAGTTCGCTGATTTAGGTCACTGAATTGAATGCAGATAGTAGGACGTGCAATGAGCAATATGCCAACAAAACAAGGATGGAAACTTATCACCTAAAGCTTCATTTAACAACCTTTTCTGCTAGCTCGTGTTGATATAATGTCTTTACCTCCTTTGTGCAGCCACATCAACCAGAAGACCCAGTTTGAGAATCCAGTAATGGAGGCTAAGAGAAAGTTGAGCGTTGACATGCCCACTGCAGCACCAGCACCAGCAGCAGCAGCCACACCCTCAGGTAACTGCACCCACAACCAAGCCCTCAGGAACAGAACCTATTTACAGTAGTTCACAAGTGAGGAGTGAGATTTTTGTCTTAGCGGAGTTCATTTCCTTGAGATTTTATGTTTTAAAAAAAGTGGCAGTAGGGAGAAAAAGTAATTTCAGGAAATTAATTTTGATTTACTTCGAAAATCATCTTCAAGTAAGAATTTAATGTTGCCATAACAAATATGTTTTTAGAGTATAGGAGTGACTTAACATAACTGAGTATTGTGGTTTTACACAGATCTGAAGTAAGGTCTGCAATATTCACCGTATAGGAAGGAAAAAAGTTTGTCTCTAGCTGGTTATCAGGAATATATACAGGAAGTGATGTAATTTGCATCCTGGAATTTAAGAGCGAGAGACGGGGAGCATGACATAACATATGGTGAGTGCATATTTTCAGTCTATGGCATCATATTTTCATATGTTTCTTAGAAATTTGTCTGGATTGATTTTTAGGCTGTTTGGATGGCTATGTCAGTCTGTCTGTTAAGTCTGTTTCATCGCTTTGAAGATCAGAGTTATCTAGATAGACAGATAGTTTGATAGATAGGACAGACAATATAAGATTATCTATCAGTGACAGAAATTCCTATTTGGCAGGGCTCAACACACTCAATTCACATTTAAAACACATTTGAAACTCTTAAGAACCACATGGTACTGACACATGAGAAGGACTGTTGAAAACATATATAACAGGTACATCATGAGAACAGGTTAGTGTGCTGTGTCTATGTCTGTTTGTTCAGTAGGCTGTTTACCTAGTCTTACACTGACCAGTCATATGCAGAGTCATACGTTGATGTGAAGAGAAATGTGACTCAGATTTTGATGATGTATGAGTGGGTAATGATGCGAAATTTCATGAGAAGTTTGTTTGTTTGGAATTTTAATTATTCTATCATATCAGCAACATTAGAATATTTTTTTCACGGCACCCCTGATGAAATCAGACTTACTGAGTATTTGTATTTATTTTTAATACTAAGTAATTGTATTTTTAATTATTAAATACACATTTTATTGTATTATGTATATTTATCGTAGTTATCTTATCATTATTTATTCTATTATTATTGTGTGTCTTAAATTACTCTTTTTCTGATGGAGCTTCCCAGCAAAAGTTTTTCACATGATTGTACTTGTATAACTGGTGTGACAATAAATATCTTGAAATCTTGAAAAGTTCTCATAGTATTCCAGAGTGCCGTCGCACCCTGGTTGAGAAAGGCAGTGCTAACACAGGGTAATCGTTATATCTGCTAAACATTAGCATGTTCACAGAGTGCCTCTGTGCTTAAGTACAGCCTCACAGTGTCTCTTGCATGGCTGTATGCTCTTAGCCTTGTTAGTTTCTTCGCTGATATTGACTCAAACTGCATTCATTCACTAACAAGAGAAGATGCATGTGAATAATGGAATTAATCCATTAAGATCTATCAAGGTCAGCCATAACATTTATTATTACTTTAAAATAAATCACATAAATGATGGCAGTCAGTGTGTAGTTTTACTTATCAGACAGGGCTGATAATATTTAGCAGTGTAAATAGGTTGGCCCATTGCACTTAAGGTTAGTCTCCCTCCCATAAGTTGCAGCACAGTTGGCGGCGCTATGAAGACATAGGTTCTGGCTTTATAGTTCTAGCTTTTTGTTGAGAGATGAAAAAAACTTTATAACCCGGTATAGTAGGCGCATTCTCCAAATGGTGGAGCACTTTTATCATCTCCTTCATGCTTAGATGTCTCTCTGAAACATGTTCTAACAGTTGACAGCCCATAGCCTCTGAGGCAATGATATTCAATTTGAATAATGGAGCAGTGCTTCACTGGGCGGCAGGATTCATTTTGACAAGTAGATTATGAAATAGGGGGGACTCTGAGGTCTTCTTTGAATTTGCTTTTTGCCCCAGTCGTTCACAGAAGTTCAAAGATCTCCTTAGAACAGAGGGAGAGGACAGTGACAGAGAAGGAGAAAGAGGTGACTGCGGTTGAAAGTGACTTATGATCATAAATTGAGTTTCTACTGGGTCATCTGTTCATCATTTACCACCTGTGGTGCATGCTGCCACTCGGCCGGCCTAATCACCCTCGTCTCTGTCGGTCTGAAGATCTGAGGATCCCTGTGTGGTCGAATGTTGTCACAAAATGAGACAGAATTATTATAAACTTCTGTGCGTGCACACACAAAGCATAACCACATTAGTATTCCATCTGTATGTCAGACACCCCTTGGACAGAACTGTCTGCCTCACTCCTCCCACAGCTGAGCCTCTCTGCAGTCTGTGGATGGTATTGCCACTGTGTGCCACCGCCTCCAGCTTCCACTACCCCCCCTGTGCACTTTCCCACCCTTGTTAATGAGAATTAATGCCTCTTGTGCAAGTGTGTGGACGTGCATGAGGTGGCATCTAAACACTGTTATGACAAGGATGGCTAGCCTGACCTCCCTGACAATGCCTCACAGCACAGGAGCAAAGCGCAGCACTGTGCTCAGCCATAATTAGAGCGCTGACAATCCTGCCTAACATTTCTTATAATCACTTCACCCCGGAGAATACAAACTGTCCCTTTGTGTCCCACTGCTTAATGAAGACCATGTAAGCATGGCCGTGGTGTGTAGCCCTTCTTCCTCTTTACTCCACTGTCAGTGTTGCTTTCATGGCGATCATGTAAGAAACAGTGTTGACAGCCTCTTGACACTGTGTGAACATGGAATGCCTGGCCAGTCCAACAGGGCTTAATCCTGTCAAACAATATATATATATAACACACATGCTTACACCATGAACAGTCATGAGGATATCCATGTTATTCTGCATGCATGTGCTTATGTAACATTAATTTACATATGCAATCTTGCAAATATCTCTTTGACACAGCTCCGTTGTGGGAATGTCATGTTAATCATTATGGCATAATCTTTTTTTTTCTTATCTTCAGATCGGTCATGTTCATCAGCCATTGCATTACAATTATGCAAATCACAATCACATGACATGCTAAGAAGGGTGTTGAAAGCAGGGGGAATGGGGGACTTGTATCCGTACCTTCCCTAATGAGATTGATGTTCCATCTATCAGTGTGGGAACTGCCAGAGATGAAGCCCAGCATTCAGGGACAAAGCTCATAACTCCCAATCTGATAGGCTTACACTACAGGAAACAGTGAGCTAGGGTTATTTAAAATGTCCCTTATTCTGTCAAGGCTCGCTATTTCTGTCTGTCTCTTTCTTTCTATCCCATTGTGCTTATCCCTCTCTCTTTCTCTTTCTCTTTCTCACACATGCGCACACACACTGTCTAATAAAAGTCTTTTCCTGTCTACTAAAAAGTTGGCCTATTTACGCATCCTGCAGGCACCACAAAGGGAATTTGCAATGAAAAGTTTACCTGGAAAATGTCAGGCGCGTTTCAGGACGAATTTATCTCTGCACTGAAAGGAATCGGTTGTTTGCGGTGAGGCTGAGGCAAAATAAAGACATTTCGCAACACGTGGATATTTATTTGCTTTGCAAGCAGAACAGTAGACTTGCAAATTTTGTGTGTGTGTTTATGTGTGAGTTGTTTGAGTTTGCACTTGCATTCTGATGTCATGAGAGCGTTCATGTAATTACTAGGAGTGAGTGACACGTTGTCAAACACATTGTCACTGTGTGAATGCTGCAGTGATTGAAACAGATGGCGCTTTATGACAAAATTTTTGATTTTCTCCTCCGAGCTAATTTTAACATGCAATAAATGCTTACATACCACATAGACAGTCACAGCACGTAAACCTGTGAACTTTAAAGATGTGCTGTTCCCTTGAATTAATGCCGCTCTTGACTTCATTTCACATTTATTTTATACCTCTCTTTATTGTCAGAGTAGAACTTTGTAATACGTTCAAGTAGGTAAACAGAAGCAATTTAGTATGTTGTAATTAAAGTAATTAGGCCATTAAAGATGTTTTGCCCATTTACCTGTCAATTACAACTTGTCAATCTCCTTCCTCTTTTTTTTTCTTCATCCCTGCTGCAGACGGGCCTGGTAGGGGCGTGCGGGGCTTCACACGAGATCCGTCTCAGCTGCAGGGCACCATCCTGCAGACGGCGCTCAGAAAAAGCCCCCAGGGGTTCGGGTTCACCATCATCGGAGGAGACCGACCTGACGAGTTCCTTCAGGTCAAAAACGTCCTTCCAGATGGACCTGCCGCTCATGACAACAAGATCGCCTCAGGTAACCTCCTCATAGACCTACTGTTTTAATCAAAATCTTTTTATTGCAATTTCAAATTATGAGAACAGAAACCAAGAGTGCACTGTATTATGGGACATGCTGATGAGGCATTGTACCTATAGGCAGGTATGTCAAGGATTATGAGAAAATAAATAGACCAAAAGAAATCAACCAAAACAAACAAACAATCATCCGGATCATCACCAAAATTTAATCAACTGTAGGATATGCTAGGGTCCAATTTTGGTGAAAATTTCATGCAAATCCGTCATTTAGTTTTTGCATATTCCTGGTAAAAATCAGACAAACACACAAACAAACTGAACCAATCACATAACCTCCTTGGCGGAGGTAATTACTTATGACATCTATCTGCCATGACGGAGAGGTGTGTTGTGAGTAGCTGATGCTAAACGAGTTGATGAGCTGAAATTATACTCCTGCAGATTACAAATTCTGAAATGTATTCAAGAAAGGACCCCATATTTCTTAATCTTTGAACTGGAATGTTGAAGAACATGTCTGATCTTCTTGAGTTTTAGGCAGCCCATCATGTCTGTGAGCTATTGTGTATGAGTGAAAGCGTCCTTTCACTTGAGCAGAATGTTATGCCGAGCCAAGAGGGAAGCAATCAACTCTCCGGAGACAACTGAATCTCTTCCCCAGAGTCTTAAAAACCTCTGTCCAGTACTTGGTGAGACTGGGACAGGACCAGAACATATGGATAAGAGTGGATCAGTAATCTTACATTTGTCGCAGAAAGGGCTGACCTCTGGATACATGTGAGCACCATCTTGAACTGAATTAGACACTGTTGGACACATAATGAGGATGAGTTGACGAGTTTGAGAATAGTATTCCAGGTTTCTTCTGATAATGACGTACCTAAGTCTGCCTCCCACGCTGCTTTAAGCCCGACCGTTGTTGTATGTTTGTGATTACTTATCTGAACAAAACGTAACAGTTTCACATTCACATGTCTACTTTTTGTATGCCCATGGACAAAGTGACTCTCTGCTTGGCATCAGAAGAATACTGTACATAATGTGGTTTTATATAGGATGACTGCACAGAAACAAACACACACATAGCACAGGTACTATACTGTGAATGTCACTGTGCTTAATCAAGCAAAGTTTATAGGCAGCCTTCAGAGGAGTAGATCTAAAAATAGGAAGCTTGTGTCAATAAAGCACATGTTCAGTTTATGGTTGACAACCAGACTTTATATGCGTCCATATATTACATATTTAATAGGCCTACAGAGCCTTCTCATGGCTGACGGATGACAACCTGCTTGTCTGAAGAATGTGAAGAATGCGGAAATGTATGCAACATAAACCACCTGGTGCTACTGTATTAGCACCCAAATGTTATTGGCTCAGCAAATTCCCATTTATTATGTTTATAAATCTTGTAATCACATGCATCTTCATTGTAGCACTTTAAATGACTCCTCAGGATTCACATTACAGCAACATTGATTGCATTAAATGCTCTCACAGCTACGCTCATGCTGCAGTTGAGAATCAGAAAGTGGAAAAGAGAGTAATTATTTTCAATGTTTCATTTCCCTCCAGAAGATGGGTAATTGATCCAACCCCAAAAAAATCAATGTAATTAATTTCATTGGGTTATAAAAGCAAGCAGTGAACTGTAAAAACTTGATGGAGCTTCCCGTTGGGTTGACGACAAATTTGGCACATTTATTAATGCCAAGTGTTTTAATTTGCTATGTTTCATTTACTGTAACTATCATAATGTGGAGGCTCATTTATTAGAGACGTTATTAAAGGTATGCGTAGTTGGTCTGAACAGGCACTACATTATGATTAGGAGCTCATTTCAGGAGTGAAACCTTAGTTGTGTTTGTTAGTAAAAGGTATTGATTGTGTAGGTGGGCTGAATCCTCCTCTGGGCTTTTAGCCAGCTATCTAGTCAGCACTTCAGCTGACCATCCAGGCCTATATCTCAGCCAGGCCAGGGGTGAGAGTCTCCCCCATAAAAGGAAGATGAGAGGAGGGGGATGAGAACAGTGTGTCAGTGATCTCGTTATTGTGATGGCTACACCAGAGTAATGAGTATCTCTTATTTAAATTTCCCTTTGTGGCCGTCCCTACTGTCAAATTTAGACATGCTACAAATATGTAAAAGCTCTTTGTTCCTTCAGGTGACGTGATCGTGGACATAAATGGGGCAAATGTGCTGGGGAAGACTCACGCCGATGTGGTGCAGATGTTCCAGTCCATCCCGATCAACCAGTACGTGGACATGGTCCTGTGCCGGGGCTACCCCTTGCCGGAGGACTCCAGCAGCAGTGAGGAGGCCTCTGGAGGCCTCAGCACCTCCAAGGACACCTCCCCTTCCCCCTCAACCTCGACACCACAGGACACCCACTACACAGTCCCAGATGGAGGAACCCTCAACAAGAAGACTGCTGCCGTACCACCCATGACCAACGGAGGGCGCCACCACCACCACCCTCATCCTCACCAGCACCAACACCACCACCTCCCTCACGTCCCCAACCAAGAAGGCCCTGACCCCACTCTGTTACAGCCAGAGCTGGTGAGCGTGCCTTTGGTGAAAGGCCCTGGAGGTTTTGGCTTTGCCATCGCAGATTGCCCCTTGGGCCAAAAGGTGAAGATGATCCTGGATGCCCAGTGGTGCCGTGGCTTGTTGAAGGGTGATGTCATCAAAGAGATCAACAGACAGAATGTCCAGACGTTGAGCCACTCCCAGGTGGTGGACATCCTCAAAGACCTACCTGTGGGCAGTGAGGTCAACGTCCTCGTGCTTAGAGGAGGTGAGTTCACATTCCTGACGCTGCAGGTAAGCCTGCAACGTTCAACTTATCCATTCAAGTATGCCGCAGCTGGCAGGGTTACAAGGCTGCCGCTGTGACATGTTGTCAAATCACTTCTGTCTATATTAATCTACTCGGGTTACTGTTCTGACAACAAACAGGTGTTAGTGCCTGGAGATAGCCACAAGCTTCTGAGATCATTTTAATCCCCGTATAGATTTATGTCGCCTCTGGTCTGTCTCTCACACACATTTTCACAAAGAAAGCATTGAATGAAACAACAGAGGTGAGATACCCACATGCTCGCTATTGAAGTTAATTTCCTAAGGGATAAAGCAGCATTGTTAGAGCAGCTTTGACAAAGGGCTGCTTAGCTGAAGCAGGAATTAATGTTAAATGTACAGTGTTTCAATTTAAATAACAGGATGGATTGTGTTCTCTGTAGTTATTGCTTGGACACAGATTCTCCCAATGTTGAATAAAACAATTTCACACTCCAACTCTTCTTCCTCATCCACCGTGCGCCTTCCCAAACAGGGAGGAAGTCATGCTTAGTCACATGCCGAGTGGTGCTGGGAGGGCGAAGAAGGATGGCAGTTTAAGTGATTCACTTGCTGCCTAGAGAGAAATAGAGAAGGACAGGAGGAGAGACGGAGCATGGTGGGTAATCGTCCTACTGACTTCAGGCTTTCACTGATTTGAAGGGCTCGTGCCTTTTTGCCTGTACTGCAGTGCAGCAGCCTAGATTCGAGAGACCAGTGTTGCACCAACACATCAGATATACTGTGCTCTGTGCTCCAGGGGCTTGTCCTCTGTGTGTGCATCTATGTGATGCTATCAACTTTAAGCCCATTTATGCCAGCCTTATATACATTTTTCAATAGTGCATGTGCATACGTAAAGTTTAAAAAGGAGCAGGAGGTCACAACTCTCCAGGACAAAAAGGAGCAGCACTGCAGAGCCTCCCTCAGGTCACCCATAGACCAGGATTAGGGGAGGCTTTACTCCCAGCCAGGGGCCAGACCTCCCTTCTGATGACAGAGAAATGAAACAGGAAATTTTTTGGCCCTGATCCATGTTTTGGTCTGGAAATTAGATATGTCCCACCCTTCCATGTGGAATATTTACTGCACCCAGTGCCTAAGATATGACCAGGGAGATAAAGTCAGTGCTAATATTTGAAAAGGGATTAATCAAAAACATATCACAACGCAATTTCTCCAAAATTTACATCAGTAAACATTGATTGATTTATTTGAATTCTGTTGATGCCTGGCTGCAGAGACCATTTACAGTCGAATGAAACCAGCTGGCAGGTTTACTTCAGAGAAGAGCATGTTTCTCATGGCTTAGGGTCACCTCTGTGTCTCCCATCCCATCCATAGTGAGGCATAATCCAGCTTTGCTACTGGATTATACTGCCCCCTACTGGTTCATTTACACTATGACTCACTGACTGAGGGCGATTAGAAAACGGTTCTAAAACCTCTAGGGCAATAACTTCGCTGATTGTATGCAGTGTATGTCCACACAAGATGTGGGAGAGGTGTACTACCACTGAAGGCCAACAGGTCAGTGGAGTGAGGACGGAATAAAAGTACAGCTCAGCCGTTAAGCCCTGTGTTTGACTGCATATTTCCTGCAGTTTTCTTAACAAATTGAATAATTTAATATCCCCTTGTACCTCTCTGCTTACAGGTCAGACGTCTCCTGTGAAATCACTGAAACCAGTAAGTTAAAGGAGACCTTTGTGATATTTCTTCCACTTTGTAGTGTGAAACCAAGCATATACTAATGATAAAACTGCTGTTGAATTATTGAACAGAAAAGGTTTTAACTTTGTCACGGTGTGTGCGTGCTGTGGAAGCTGTTGTGGGCTCCATTATTCAGGAGCCCACATTAGCCAGGCTGTTATTTCTGGAACTGCATGTGGGTAAATATGCAGGCTCCTGGCAAATAGTAACATAACATCCCTCTTTGTATGGGTGCTTAAAATGATATGCCATGTTCAACAGCTTGTTCCTGTGCTGCTCCTCCATGGAGCACTCTTAAAATAGAGAAGGGCTGAGGCAGCAACAGGCTTACTCATGCCGTTTTATTCATTCATCACAGAACTACAATATGCATACATGCCATTTTTAAAAGTGAAGACTAGTGCTGTAGTTTTAGATCATTCTGGGGGGGGGTACTCGCTAGATTCAATCAACCTTTATTGGCATAAATCACAAAACATAACCTAAATAAGGTAAATAAGATATATTATACAAAGATTTCAAGTTTATTATTATACCAAAATTTAAAGTTTCATTTAATCACTCAACTCATTTCTCTGTTGCAGTGCACAGCTCCCATGTCCCAACCTATATCCCAACCTACTCCTCAACCGGTGCCCCACTTTGCACCACAGCAGGTGCCCCATCCGTGCCCCCAGCCCAGCACACAGCTGCAGCGACAGGAGATGATCAGCAGCACAGAGACCATCAGTCAGCCTTCAGAGCTGCCCCACAATGCGGTCTCTCTCCCTGCTAATGCCTTGCGCTCGTCTTCACCCAAACCGGACGCGTCACAGCTCTACCTCAAGTCCAAGGCCTTGTTGGACAGCAAGCGTAAGTAAACATGATGTAATGCATGAGTGGTTCTCGGCCCCCCGTGGCTCAGGACTGTTGAGAGTAAAGGGCCACTCACTTGCAACCATTCAACGTGATCTCGGATGCACAGGCTTGTGTGTGAGGAGAGTTGCAGCTAAGGATTTTTTTCTCATGTATTTATTAAACAATATTTTTTTAATTCATCTAATGGATCATTGATTGTTTAAACAGTGATGGTCATCACAAGTTAACAGAGTCTTTATATTTTGCTTTTTATTTTATTTTATGCCTTCATTTGATAGGACAGCTGAAGAGGTGACATGACAGGTGAAATGTGGGAGAGAGAGAGTGGGGGGGAAGACATGCAGCAAATGGCCATTGGTGGGAATCGAACCTGCGGTGGCCACTAGAGGACTATAGCCTCAATACATGGGGCGCGCGCTCTAACCACTATGCTATCTGCACCCTGTTTTTTGGAATTTCAATCATTTAATTACACCACTTGCAAATTTAAATAATTTAATATTATATTTATATGACATAGGAAAGTTAAAGCTCTAGTATTTTAACATCAAGATGTTTTGATGGTTTGAAACTAATATTTCTTTAACAGATTAAATAAATTCAGATATCCTTGGCCTTGACTGCAGGCTTAGAACCGCTGCATTACACCCACCCACATGCTCAACAACACACAACACACAAACAGCATAATTAATGTGTTTTTTCTTTCATGGATGTTTTGAATAAAAAGCCCTCTCTCCTCTCCTCTTCACTCTGCAGCTCCTAATACCAAGGATCTGGACGTGTACATCAAAAGGAACCAGGAGTCAGGCTTTGGCTTCAGAGTCCTCGGAGGAGAGGGGCCAGATCAGCCGGTAGGTAGCAGCCCAGCATGGTCCAGCTGTTTACAACCAGAGTTAATGAGATACTTGAATCTCACACCCTCACATTCTAGAGGACATCACTCAGCTCAGTATTTGAGCTTTTGTTATTATTATTATTATTATTATTATTGTACATATTTCCATGAGGACAGTGTTGTTAGAACCTTCATCTCACAGTGAGAGGTTCTGGGTTTGAATCTTGACCTGGGGGATCTATGTTCTCCCCATGTCAACGTGAGTTCCCCCCAGGTACTCCGGCTTCCTCCCACCGTCTGAAAACAGGCAGCTGCTGGCCTGTCCAGGGTGTACTCCAGCTCTCGCCCAATGTCTGCTGGGATCGGCTCCAGCCCTGCAAGGATAAGTGGTTATAGATGATGGATGGATGGTTGTTTCCATTAACCTTTGTGGAGTGGTGGGGCATGGGCCAAGAAAGAGCTCATTAAGTCTTGGTGCAGATCCAAGATTTTTTATTAACTTTCCTTAACAAACATTTCAACATTTTCCCTAATTATGCAAAAACTACTGAAACAATTTCCACAAAATGTGGTGGAAATGGGATCAGCCAAGTGAAACAGATGTGTTGGATATTTCGGCCTTCGTGGAGTCAAGAGTATTCTTCTATTTGCTGTTTGTATTATTGAGAATGGAGAAATAGATCCCAAAAGACAGCAAATATCTATTCTGCACTTCCAAGGCTCAAAGCAACTGAGAGAATTTCCACTATTTACCATAATGCCAGTTGAACCTTGTGCTCACTCAGCCTCAAATCAGTGATTCAAGCACTTTCTCTGGTGTGCTCTTGCCTCCACAGGTGTACATCGGTGCCATCGTGCCGCTCGGTGCAGCCGAGAAGGACGGGCGCCTGCGGGCAGGGGACGAGCTGCTCTGTATCGACGGCGTGCCAGTCAAGGGCAAATCCCACAAACAAGTGCTGGAACTGATGACCAACGCCGCCCGTAATGGCCAAGTCATGCTGACAGTCCGCAGGAAACTGATTCACTCAGGTGGGCCTGCCCTTGAATAATCAGCTCTGCATTTCTCTGAGAGCACTTGAAACTTTTAAGCTGGTTTCTTGTTTGGATCAGTACGCTGGAGGAGGACCTCGCAGCTAAAGCTTTGATCTGGGATTTCTTCTTTTAATCCTTTAAATTTGCTCTCGATGGCTTGCTTACGGATAAAACTGAATAAATGAAGTTTGACCAAAATTTACTTTTAGGGTGTTTTTCTATGCAGACATTTTCCTGAAAAGAAAAGGAAAAGAAGTTTTCAGAGAAGACTAATCAAATGAAAGTGAATAAAAATTTTACTCACCAGTGTCTCACAACAAACATTCGATGATTGTTTGGTCTGTTTATCTGTTATGTGAAGGACATTGAAGATTAGATCAGCTGATAGAGTTGATTTACATCTCAAAGGATGGAAAAAAAACATGCTGAGTTTTCGTTTTGCTGCATACAGGCTTGTTTACCCACAAATAACCCCTCCATGAAAAGTACAAGCACTTTTTGAAATTACTTTGGATTTGATGTATTGCAACCACAGCCTTGATCACATAGTAGAAATTAAGCATCAGTCATGTTCGGGTTTATGCTTTCAAAGCAGGGGTTTAGAAAGAGATTCCCAGATGCTGGCTGACAAAACAGGGACTCAGCACAACAAACAGAATGAAGAGAGATGGAGGTAGATCAGCCTGTCTTATGAATAACAAATTATAAGGGGATTTCATCTCCGGTGTGGAGTCGACAGGCTTTTATTTAGCTGTGAATGAAACACAGTAAAAAGGCCGTCTTCAATAAAGCTGCTTTGTTTTTGGATCAGTTATCGAAGGATCACAAGAATGACAAACATTTTGATGAACAAATGTTCACAGATTAAAATATTTGCCAGCTAAATCAGAAATAAACACTTGTGTTGTCCTGTGGGTGAAAGTGACTAATCCTAATGTCATTTTACATCTGAGCTGACCTTGTCCTTTTAAAAATGATGAATTACCCTATTATCATCACCAAATGAATAACATTTTATAACCAATTAAGAAAAGCTGTTCCAGATGCATGACTGTGAACATTCCCTCATATTTCTGTGCCTTCAGAGGGTGAGAGGCAAGAGGACAGCAGTCAGCAGCCCCAGCAGGTAGCATCCGCCCTGGTCAACAATTCTCCCAAGACGGCTCGTGTCGAGGGTCCGAACGCTGTCCAGCCCGTTCAGCCCTCTCGGCCGGAGTGCTTCGATGTTACTCTGCAGCGCAAAGACAACGAAGGCTTCGGTTTCGTTATCCTGACGTCGAAGACCAAGCCCCCGCCCGGAGGTCAGAAATGATCTTTTCTTAAATCAGTTATTTTTATCCATCTTAGCAGGGTAATTCTAGGGATGGAAATATCACAAGTATTGAATGGATTGCCATGAAATTTTCTACAGACATTCATGCTTCTCAGAGGAGATTCATCCTCTGAGGATCCCAAATGTCACATCAAAGTGTCATTTTTATCCCATGAAATATATACCTATCTACTGGATTGTTTGGAACGAAGTTTTGTACATGAGATTGGTACACCCCACCCCTTTTCCTCAAGCCACACCATGAGATTGAAAAATAATTCTTTGGGCTTTTTAAAAACTTTATTACATAGCAGAAGTAAACAGGGGAGAGATAGTTTCTACACATGCACCAAAGATTGACAGAGAGTAACCAAGGTGCAGTAACATTTGTGGTTTTTAGGGAAATATCTGAACTATTGGATAGGTTGAAAGTAGTCCTTCATGTCCCTCTCATCTCTGGTGATCCCATAAAGGTCCAGTGTGTAGAATTTAGGGGCAGGGTCTGAATATAATTTTCAGAGTATGTTTTTTGAGTGTTTAATCACCTGAAACTGAGACTCTTGTTTTCATGACCTTAGAATGAGCCCTTTATATCCACAGTGGGAGCAGGTCCACAGCCATTCTACATACAGCCTGTTCACACCCTATTAACTCCGCTGTAACAAAATCGGCTGCAGTTCACCTCGAGGCTTCTGCTCCATAGAGCCCCATTCATTTTGGAAGCCAAATTTTGTTTGTCTTTGTGACCAAATAACTGCTAAACCCATCAGATGTGCTGTATTTGGATTTAGTATCACTTGAACTAAGATGGTGAGCATGTTAAATATTATACATGCCAGACGTCAGCATGTAAACATTGTTAGCATGCTGATTTTAGCACTCTGTGGCAAAGCACAGCCTCACACAGATACTGTCTCTGTCTCTTATTCATCATTCTGACTGTAGCTTTTCAAATAGAAGATTATAATCCACTGAATTCGATTTCTATCCCGTATATCACTAAATATCATGTACGCCTTCATTCCATGTTTTTACCTTAGAAGCCTTAGCTTCCCAAGGCTCTATTTACACAGCCACAAACCTAAGGTCATTGTGTGCCATCTTTTTCTCTGACTGACTGCCCAGCACAAAGAAAGATTGTATAATGCTTTACTTGCAAGTGCTATCTTGATATTGGGTTTAATGAATCAATGCTGCTCAAACATGTAAAGTCAACAGTTTGGCATTTCTGTGCTTCCCTGTTTCAGTTATACCTCACAAGATCGGCCGTATTATTGAGGGCAGCCCTACAGACCGTATCGGTCAGATGAAGGTCGGAGACCGTATCTCTGCTGTCAACGGCCGCTCCATCATGGAGCTGTCGCACAACGATATTGTCCAGCTCATCAAGGACGCCGGCAACTCTGTCACCCTCACTGTTGTGCCTGAAGATGGTAGGTTGGCACAGAGAGAGTCAGCCCTGGGAATCCACTTTCAACATTTACATAAAAGTAGTAAACAGAGCTTTTGTGTTTGCTTCGTGGTAACAGTTCATAAGAAGTGTGCCATAATAAATGTATGGATTGTGTTTTTACAGACAGCGCTCCTCCATCTGGAACAAACTCAGCCAAGCACAGCCCCTCGGCACAACACAGAGCTATGGGCCAGCAGCCTCCCAGCTATGCAGACAGGTACATGAATACACACACAACCATTCACACCAGCTTGGCAGCATCCCTCTGGAGTGCAATCTATTACAGGCTCTGCTACCTCAACCATAAATTACCCTCAATCCTTTCAGAGCAGGCTCTAGTTTGTGCTACAGTGTCGCCCATTACTGTCTCCTGTGGCCCCGCACTCTCCTTGTTATCCAGGAAGACATAAAATCCCCCCGTGGTCACCGTTTGGAAGCGAAGCAAAGAAAAAGAGACAGATTAATAGGGAGTCTCTCTTCCTCTTTGATCAGTCTCTTTGAATAAAATTACCTGTGTCAGACTTTTTAATCCATCGCTGCCGCAGCAATCCTCCACCATCATTTCTCGCCCTCGTCCGCTCCGTTTCGTTTCACCACCTGCTTCTTCATTTAGCCCTCTCTCCAATCGTCGGCAGCGCCCTCCCTCCTCTTCGTCTAATCTCCGGCACACGCCTTCGGTCAGCCCCAGTTAGATATGAGCCGAGGCTGTCAGCTTGGCCTGCATGAAGTGTGCAACCTCTTCTCCACGCCAGAGCTGCTAAGAAGGCCCTGACGCTTTAGATAGCGTGTCACCACAGCTAAGTTCCCACAAAGGCATTGTAATGAGCTCTGTGAAGCATTAAAGTATGCCTCCATTATCTGCCACTGAAGCGTTGGAGCAACTTGGCTCTTTGAGGCTTTACGTCGGTCTCTGTGCGTCGTATAATGAAACCAATATGAGGAGGCTCACGCTGCTATAATGAATGCGTGGCAGTGTCTGGATTATACTGGACACAGTGCAAGATGAGAATAATGAGACTAATTCTCTACTCTCTTCACAATATTTAAAACATCTTTACTTTTCACATGCTCTAGCTCATATACAGGTATTATTGCTTTATATGTTTTAGTCTATTTCAGATGCTGTTAATGTACTGACATTCAATTCTAATGTCAACACTGCAAAAAAAGAGTAGTTAAAATACAAGAAATAAACACTTAATTTGAGGAGAAAATGGCTTAATATTAATATTATATATATTATCTGTTCATGCAAGATCATTTTTCTTGTTGAGGAATCTTAAAATAAGTTGGTTCAGTCTAGAAATAAACAGGCTAAGATAAAAAACAACAACTAGTAAATCACTTTGAAAACAAGTTAATTAATCTCACGTTTCCAGATCTGAGATTTTAAATCTTGGCAAGTACAGAACAATTTTCATTGAAGAAGAAATATAGTTTAATTTTGTAATAAATCTTGAGAATCTTGGTCTCATTATTATGTGTTTGTGGTTTTTTCTCTGGTAGGAATGGCGACACTGAGATGAAGAACTCTCTCCCATCAAAAGAAATGGGAACGCTCATCATGCCGGGCTCTAAGCAGGTAAGAGCATAGCCAAGATTTTACATTATATGTTTAGAATTTATAAAGACTAGGGGACTAAGATGTGACTGTGATTGTCTGGGTACAGACTGGAACCTTTATGTCCGTCTTAAAACTCATGTTCTTGTCTGTGGACTGCAGGGCTGTTTTGTGGTGGAGCTGGAGCGCAGCCAGCGGGGCTTCGGCTTCAGTCTGAGAGGAGGGAAAGAATATAACATGGGCCTGTTCATCCTTCGACTGGCTGAGGACGGACCTGCTCTTAAAGACGGCAGGATACATGTGAGTTTATCTCTTATTTCTATTTTGGAGATAATCAATCATGCTCAAAATTTTGGAGCTTCAGATCTTGTAATTCGAAGGCTTTGAGGGATGTAAACAGGAAGTGTAATGCTGCAAAGTGGCACCATTAAAAGTATGTAGAATTAGCTGTTAGCTGCTACTAACACTGGATTACTGAAGCAGAAGAAAACTTTAAAAAGTGACAATTCTCAGACAGGTTTTTGGAGTTATAAGGAGCTTCTTTTTTCAATGATTTCTATGCAGATTTATGGAAATTTATTTGCAATGGATATCAGATAATGATATCCTTAGGATTAGGAAGTGGATGTCACACTGAAATTAAAAATATGCATATTTTCAGATTTGACCAGAGAGAAGGATTTATTAGCGAACTGAGGCACTCAGGCACTAAAGGTTTTAAAGTAACTTCTATGATCTGTGTCTAAGCCTCTGCTGCAGCTCCAACTGCTGCCATTGTTGATAATTGACCAACACAATTTCTGACTTCCTGTTGTTTTGAGAACACGGACTTGCACCTGTCCCTGCTCCCCACCTTTGACTCCCTCGCAGTTTGAAAACCCCTGCTCTAACTTCACCAAACAATAACCTCACTATTGTTTCATACATAATATATCTGCCTCACAGGTTGGAGATCAGATCGTGGAGATTAACGGCGAGGCCACCCAGGGCATCACACATACTCGGGCAATCGAGCTGATCCAAGCAGGAGGCAGTAAAGTTCACCTGCTGCTGCGACCCGGCCAGGGATTGGTCCCTGATCACAGTGAGTGACTGCTGAGAGCTGCATGCATGTACATATACTGTTGCCACTGCATATATATTATCACAATAGCATATTAGCCATACATATATAGAGGCTTTTGTATGGATATGCTTGACAGCAGGGTGCTGAGTTTCTTCATTCTCATGCATGTGTTGCCAGCTTTTCTCTTTTACTTCTGTCTCGATCTTCCTTTTGTGCTTTTTATCTGCTCTGGTTTTCTGCACCGGCACGGCTGTCTTTTTCTACCTATTTATCTTCTCCTCCTATAGGTCTGAACTCTTCTTCCACCCTGTGCTTCTACATGAAACCAGAGCATCACTAAAGGCCTCACTGCTTTTCTCGGTCTGTCCTTAATAACTTTGGTAAACCTTTGCACTCCTCTTACTTTGTCCTCTGACCTCTCCTTTCCAAGTGATTCATCTCCCAGATTTAGGTGTCGTTCTCTGTCCCTTCCTTCATCCCCATGATCAATCTGAAATAGATCAGTTATCTGTCACTTATACTGCTGCACTCCTGGAGGGCTGAACCAAAGCAGTGAGTCCTGGAAGAACGGAAAGACCTGCTGGGAGGCTTCAGAGCCCCGCGAGTTATTTTTAAGGGTATTGCAAAACCTGGGATGCCACTGAACGCACACCTCATCCTGAAGAGGGAGACCTGGAGAAAAATCCTTAACTAGATATCGATCAGTGAGTGACAAGTGATATAAGGATCTGTGTGCATTCACTGGCATCAGCCTTTCAACCCAAAGACCACATTAGAATGAATTTCTATGAGTTGTTGCTCCTAGAAATCCCAAAGCTTATTTCAGCACCACTAAGTCCATCCTCTTCTTTTCCTATCTCTGGTCTTCTGCTGCATATATCTGCTCTCAATCACAGCTGTGCAAATCCTATCAGCTTGGGGGGAAATTGAAATGTCAGTGCTAGGTGAACACCAGCACCTTTTCTATGGATATCTATGTGGCTGGCTGATACATATCTCAAATAAGGGAAAATTTAGAGGGATATTACTGAAAGCGATTAAGGTGGAAAACATCTTTTTGTTCATAGTATCAGGATATTCTGCTCTCATTGCATGACATATTTAATTATCCTTATATGTGCAAATATCCCATGTCAGGGATATTAAAATATTCCATGTCAGGGATATTTTACTGTATACATTTCTTTAGAGAGCATATATTTTTTTATTTATCGACAGACTCTTCTTACTCTCCACTTCTTATTTCTCAGGTTCAAAGGACAAAGTAACCATTCCAACCTCAAGCTTTCCCAGACTTTCTGCATCTGAAGGGCAATCATCTCCAGCCTCTCCATCCTCCATCTCCCACTCTACCTCGGAACTGTCCCCATCCTCACCCAAAATAACCACCCCTGATGAGTTCCCTGGGGGAGATCCCAGGGCTTCTGGGTCCCTTGGTGCTGGGCAGGACTATGGTAGGCAGGCTAACAGATCAAGAGGACAGCAACTCTCTCACCACAATCATAAGCGTACCACCAGCCCCAGCGCTCAGACCAGAAAAACAAGCAGCAGTGACTCTAAGCATGCAAGTCCAAAGACTGAAGGCTGGTCGGATCGTGTGGAGCGCTCTCCAAGCCCCAGGAAAACAGAGCGAGGCCACGCCGGATCCCTCGAGGATATGAGCAAAGAGAGAAAAGCGCAAGGGCACAGAGACCACCGCTCCTCTAGCCCACGGAAAACCTCCAAGAGGGAGCATGACCCTCCTGTGCCTTTGAAGAACCTGGTGGAGCCCCAGAGCCCCAGGCGTCCAGCTGGCCAGCAGCCCAGCACTGCCTACAGAGAAGGGAAGGACAGGAGGTACAAGGAGGAGGATGCAGCCTACTGGCAAGAAAGAGGGACTACGGAGGGTGGAGACAAAAACTTGGGGACCAGCGAACGCCAGAAGAAGAACAAAAGGGCTGAGCAAGAAGTAGCCGGACAAAAATCCCATTCTCAAACGCCCAGGGAGCGGGTGGGGTCGGACGCCGATGCTGGCACCCTGAGTCGGAGGAGTGGAAGAGAGCAGGGGGATAAGGAATATCGGGAAAGCAAGAGCCACGGTCCAGCTGAAGAAGCGAATAGAAAGGACCCCAGAGGTTCAAGCAGTAGCATCCAGGACCCCAGCTGCAATGGGACCACTACCAGCAGAAAGTCTCCCATCGTCCCCGGTCCGTGGAAAGTCCCCAGTTCTGCCAAGATCCAGTCCCAGGCAGAAACAACATATGCAGATATCTGATGTCCTCCGATGACCCTCTGCATGTAAAAACAAAGCTGAGCCTCTAAGAGATGGACATTTATAATGGAAGGAAGTTTTTTTTTGGTTTTTTTTAAAGCAATCTCGGACAAATCGGATCACTGTGTAACCAGCAGCATCGGTTCTCATTACTTAGGGTTTGTTTTTTTCACCCAGTTTGCCTGCTTCGGTCAGATCGCATTAAGCTGCTGATATGACACACGTTCTTCTACCTACATGAGTGTTTGTACTGTATAACGGTGTGTGTGTGTGTGTGTGTGTGTGTGTGTGTGTGTGTGTGTGTGTGTGTGTGTGTGTGTGTCTGTCTGTCTGTCTGTCTGTCTGTCTGTCTGTCTGTCTGTCTGTCTGTCTGTCTGTCTGTCTGTCTGTCTGTCTGTCTGTCTGTCTGTCTGTCTGTCTGTCTGTCTGTCTGTCTGTCTGTCTGTCTGTCTGTGTGTGTGTGTGTGTGTGTGTGTGTGTCTGAGTGCGAATTTCGGATGTGACGCTGAAGTCTATTTTGTGCCAATCCGGCACTCCGGTTATGAAGAAGCTGGTCGGTATCCCACTCACTCTGGGACTGTGGGTAAAGCGATGAAGCGCTCTCCTCGTCTGTCCGTCTCGATGAAGGAGTCTTATTTTTTGTCACTTTGAAGGTTTAAGACATTCATCCAATCACTCTGCTGTTCTTCCCTGCGAGATTGATTCACTGTGACAGTCACTGACAGATACTCATTTACTGTCCTGGTTTTTTGAAAGCCTGAACAGCATCGTGAACTTCTATGCGTGACCGTTCGTGCACATGAGGAGACTCTGATTCCATTAGCTTATCACAGGGTGAACAGACTGCCCTAGAGCTTTATATGCATCAATCAGCAGACCAGATACTTGTGGTTACAGTTCTAATGTTTGTTATGTGTGTTAATAATGACGCATTATGTAATTTATTGAATTCTATATAAACAAAAGCATAATTTCACTTTTAATGTGAATGATAGAGATAGAATGTGTAGAGAAGCGTCACCAACTAAAATACTATACACTATAAAAACTATAAAAATCTATACATTCTATTTCTAAGATGTAAGCGGTGATGCGAGCCTGATTCATAAAGTCGTCTACTGTGAGCAGCTCAGTATTTTAGGTCTTCTGGCTGTGTGTGTTTGTATACAAGTTTAGGTATTGCTGTAGCGTCAACTATGCTTAATCCAAGTGTGTTACACATATATCGGCACATAATTTAGATGAGCTGAACCAACAGAGCTTGATCGTAAGACGCGAGACCTCTGCCACCAACTTAATAAAACTTTAAGAGTATTTTTATCCTCATAAATGTAGGCACAAAAGCATTTATCCTCATTCTAACCTCCAAATCTATTTTTGATAATTTTTTTTTCATTTAGTGAGTGCGACTCATGTGAGGGAAAGAAATATGTACGTTTATGTTCGATTGTCAAACATCACCGACATCCTTTGCCGTCACGTTCGTGTCATAATTAAAGCCCGACTCCCTAAGAATGCAGTTAATTTTCCACACATGAGGGACAGTCGTTGCAGCATATGTTGCTGATTGCACAAAGAGCATAATGTGAAAATGGCTTGACTCCTTCTTTGGAAGATGAAATTACTCTAAATTACTTTAAGTTACAGATGAAAATATGAACACATACATTTTTAATTTAATTGGGATCGGTTGCACCCTGCTCTGAAGACAATAACCAGTGTCATTCCAGTGTTGCTGCTGTTGAGTACAGCGACATCTAGTGGTTGATAAATGCTATTCACAAACTAGTCATTGCTTGAAGAATACCATCATCAGCCTGTTAACGATGTACAGAAGTAACACATGAATCTCTTGTTCTGTTAGACGACTTAATAATTTATTGTCCACTTTATTGTTGATATAATTGGCTACTGTTATTTACTACTCATGCCATTAACATGTATGATACTGTGGCCTTGCATTGCTCCAACATATATAAAAAAAGTCTTTCAGTTATGACATCATGGTAGTTGTAAATGTTTATAAATTGTACAGAACCTGTATAAATATTTGCCTTCATGCAGAAAACAAATCCTATGTAAATCGTTTCATTATTTTTTTAAGGGACGTGAGACGAAATGATATAAAATGGGTGAAAAGAAATAATTTGGTCATGGCGTTCTGTTCATGCACTGATAAATAAAGGTTTACTGAATAAACATGAGGCTTTTGTAATCTTTCATAAAGCAACCAAATCAGCCTATTATAAGATTCCCATGTGCTTCCTGGTGGATGTGCCGCTGCAGCATTAACCATAGATTCTCTTCATCTCTGTCTTAAAACAAAAGTCGGGTCCTCTTATGTACACTGAAACAGGATTTGCTTGCTGTTAATCGTTCATCCCATTTATAACATATGTGCTGTGACGAGGAACAAAACGTCCTCATTCTGTGCAGAAATCCAAGGTTTGTCTGAAGGTACTGTGAGGCTTCAGCAGTGGTGCAAGGATGGTGACATAAAGTGTGAAATTTGTCCTAAAAAGATACTGGCCTAATTTGTCTAAGTCAGACTGCTGATGACTTTATGTTTACACACAAGCAGGAATTTAGACTATTTGCCTCTGACCGCTCATTTCAAAGTGATTTATCTCCCAGATTTGGTGCCGTTGTCTGTCTGTTCCTTCATCCCCGTAATAAATCTGAAATAGATCACTTATCTGACCTGCAAGAGCACCGGGAGGCGAGTTATTTTTATGGGTATTACAAAATCATGAATGAAGACGGAGACCTGGAGCTACTGTGAGGCTTCAGCGCTCTGAGTTATCAATATTTTGCCAATATGATAAAATGACACAGGTCTGTTTTTGGTGACAGTGTGAACAGCACAAATAACATGAAATCTTTTTCATTCTGATTTGGGCCACTTTCATATGTGGTCTTAAATCAGATGTGTGATTCTTGCTTGATCCTGTGTGAACAGTCAGATCAGAATTCATGTGATTTCTCTCTCACTGATTATGCTCACATCAGTGTTGCATCATTATTGATCAATTGTCCATAATGGCGGACAGTCAAATATGGAGAAAATACAGCAACAACTGGGAGACTGGAGGTTGCATATTAAATAGATGCTTCACTCAAAGGCCTTTTTGCTTTCTAACCCTCAGCATGAAAAAAAATAGAATGCCTGCACCGCCATTTTTTTTGATGATGAACTCTGCTAATGACATTTTAAATTGTTCAGCAGCTTCTTGTAAATGTTGGGTCATGGTACAGATCTGTTCACACTGATACAGGTCACATACATAGATAAATGTGATCAGTCAAGGCAAAAAGATCAAATCTGAGAAGAAAAAAAAAATAGAATCTGGTCACTTTGTACCACAGTGTGAGTGTAGACTCTGGAAGATACTGGCCTTGTTTGTCTGACTCAGACTGCTGAGGCCTTCAGGTAAACTTGTGAATTAATATTTGCACAAAATGAGGAATTTGGATAAGTGATCAGTAAATCGGTAAAAAGGTAGAATGAAGTTGTTTCACTGCATACAGTTGTTTGATTTGGTTATTGCAAATAGATAATATATTTTGCCAATAACCCTAATATACAAGGGGGTTAAATAATTTTTCTTCCATCTGTATATAATGGGGACTTGACTGTTGTTTTAAGAAATACTTTTAAAATGCAAACATATCCTTTAACATATTCTTGTCCTGCTGGATTCTTCCAGGATGTCAGTTTATTACTGTGAGGTTGAATTCAAACGTTCTGCTTCACGTTCATAACATTTCTCACTGCTGTGGTAAGAAGTACTGCCTCTTAAATTAACCATGACGTCAGCCCAGCAGAAGTGAGTGCGTGCGGATCGGCACGCACTCACTTCTGTATAAACTCCAACTCCCATGAAGCTGTACGACATCGACAAACTACATAGCCCACAGCTGCTTACGTTACGCATGCGCACCGGACCTAAAATATGTAAATGAACTACAAAATAAACTGCAAGAGGACTACAAATTTTCGGGGACCTGCGCAGTAGGAATCACAAGTCCTTTAAATCCAATGTACGTGAATCCTACTATGGCGACGTAATGACCCGCCCTAGTCTACGTCTGATTGGCTTATTCTGAAATTCTCGCTCAAACTTAACCAATCATCACCCACTTCTGGCTCAACCTACCCAACCCAACCAACCGAGCCAACAAGTACTAGCCAATCAGAGGTAGAGTAGGGTGGGAGATGCCTTCACCGTAGTAGGATTTCAAATTTAGCGTACTGTACGTGCAAAGATGGCAGCTCAAGTCGACTTGCTCCGTGCGAAAGTAGAACAAGAAAGGCTAAGGGACGGTCTTGACAGGTTCATTAAAGAGAGGAAAAAGAAGAAGAAAAGGGACCTGTCGCCGTCATTAGACAAACGGGACAGCTCCGACAAGCAAGCAAAGAAAAGGAAGCTCCATCACCAACATGCCGAGCACAGCAACCATCAGCCGCATCAGCTGCTGCAAAACCCGAAACCCCAGAACTTCAGCGCAGGTAAACATGTCCTGCACAGCCACAAACACAACCACCATCAGCACCACCATAACCACAGCCTCACCAACGGGACAAAGAAGAACCTGCAACCGCCTCAGCCTCCTCCGCGGAAGGTACCGGAGCACCTGCAGAAGAAGCGAACTGTGCCCCCCGAGCTGCTCTTCACCTTCACGCCTCTCAAAATGGTCAAAGCCAAGACCCAGGATTTCAGAGAAAAACAGAGAGATGAAGGCTTTAAACTGAAGCTGAAGAAGGAAAACACCGAGGCAAATGTCAAACACGCAGAAGTGAAGAAAAAGAAGGGTGAGTTTTATTAAATTCTACTAAATAGAGTTGTCTTATTTAAAAATTGAATGGAATATTTGTTTTAATGGGTTTAATCGGACCAGAATGTGTCTTTGACAAGTTGCAAGTGGTTTACAATTTACTTAGTACTTCACTAAGAAATTAATTATTATATGTTTTTGTGTAAGAGATTTCATTCTCTTCTATAACTTTTACCTGCCATCTTTCAGTAGAGGCCCACTGTGCAAGAGAGCAAGTGAGAATAATAAATATATGGCCATGTGCTCTAAAATCTATTAACTCATCATTAGTGGTTTAGTGTAAATCTTTTTAAGGTGTATGAATTAAATATGTTTGGTCGCTCCTCATATTGAACAGGGTCACATACAGTTGGAAGTAAGATCATTCAATGCCCATTGTATGTCAGCTTTATTTGTAAAATGTACTATTTATCAGTTGTTTGCAAGAATCAAATCCAACAAGAACACTTTAAATAGCCCAGTACAAGAGATATTACAAGTGTTTTCCCAAATATAACACAAAGACTGCCTTAATAACATAATGTGTGTGTTTTCTCTACACTTTTTTTATGTACACTGTACTCTGACTTTCACTTATTCCTTTACCTGTAGAGCCAAAGCCTCACAATGAGAATGTCAAGTCTCTAACACTGGAGGAATATCTCCTGAAGAAGAAAAAGAAGAAGAAGAAGCACCGCCAGGACGAGCACAGCGCCAAGAAGGTCCGATACATGCACAACAAAGCGGTTCAGACTGTATGTGCCGGGCTTGGTGCAGATCTTACTCTGCCCACATGCCCTGATTCATCTCTGCCCGGTACGGTGAAGCATGAAAGCAACCAGCAGTCTGGCACGGACACTATTGACAGTCACCAAACCTACCCCCATGCTCTCAAACTGGGCCAGGTCCCCTTCCTCTCCCATCAAGACCACAACATCCGCAGCTCCTGCCTCCAGACGGGCACCTGGTATGGACGCTTCATGCATGAGGAACGGCAGGCCAATGGTGGGGGATCAGTTCTGCATGCCTATGCTGATGAGTTAGCCTGTCTCAGCCCGACTCAGATGGAGTGCTTTGCCCAGGAGTTTCTGCAGCTGGCCTTTGCTGAGAAGTCTAAAGGTGCAGCCTCCTATGCCTTGGCAGTGGTGCACAGTGCAGCCTCCTACTTACCGGACTTCCTAGACTACTTTGCCTTCAACTTCCCCAACACACCGGTCAAAATGGAGATATTGGGCAAGAAGGACATTGAGACCACCACTATTGCCAACTTTCACTCCCAGGTATGTGAAAAGGCAAAAGTTTCTCCTGGGTTTAACGCAAGGTTTTGACAATGCACTCAACAAAATCCTGCACTTTTATCACAAATTCATAGACAGTCCTGTCTGATGTGGTCAGTGGGTGGACATGTGCTGCTCAATCAGTCGAGTTTTTTATTTGATTATGGTTTAATTTAGGGCTGCAACTAACAATTATTTTAATTATCAATTAATCTGTCATTTATAGTATCTGTTAGTTGATTGTTTAGTTAATACAGTGTCTGTAAATAGTGAAACTACAGCCAAGTTGATGTAATCATGCTTTTGTCCAACATGGCTAAATTTACCACCATCGAAGAAGAAAACCAGAAAATGTTGGAAGCTGAGAACTTTTGGCATTTTTGCTTAAAATATGATTAATGGACGAGTTATTTCAACTCAAGTGTAAATCACAAAATATTGTGAGCAGTCCGTTAAATCTTAAATTATTGTACAGATAGCCGACTGAACCGTAAAGAGTGCAGCAGAGCCTCAGTACAGAGTGCGTTAGCATATAAATTATGACGTATTAAAAACTCAGTCACCAGTTCAGACCATACAGCTTGAGCTGAACATTCTAAAGGACGTGCTGCTGTGTTGGTCCCAGCTAGCTGAGGTCGGCCTCTACTCTCGGCATCCTTACATCTCTGCTGGGCTTTAAGACGGAGGTGAGGGATCAGGGCAGGACCTTAAAGTAATGAAGAGGATGAGTCAAGGTGGCCGGGGGCCTCTGAAGTATGGCTGAGGGGCCAAAGTACATAAATGTCACATCAAGAGCACAATTTTAAAGAACGTCTTTGAGTTTTGACCCAAGCAGCTGTATGAATTTCTGTTTTATTGAGATGATTACAAACACAGCCTCTTTACTGACTCGTTCTTAAACAGTTCATCCGTTAGGTGACCTACCCAAAAAAGAGCTGAGGGGATTAGCCATCCTCTGATGGCTCTTGTTATATTACTGATAGAAAACATAAATAGTTTCAGTTAAGAAAGAAAAAAATCAACACATTGGTAAATGTGATCCTTGTTTAAAAGTGAGCTTATAACTATAAATAAATGCAAATAAATTCCCTGCTGTGCAGCTTGTGTCCCAACCAGGCAGAAAGGCATGGCGAGTTGAAGGCCTGGACCAACCCCTTCATGAATGAGCTCAGGTTTATGTTTGCCCACCCAGTACTTAATTCAGTCCAAAGTACACTCTTTAGTCTACAAGCCTGTGCTGGTGCCAAGTTCTGCCTGTTCTTAGAGAGATCTCCTGGAGGCGCTTGTGTTCCATGACGATGACTGATTACTCTCTGCCTGAGAATGATGGCGGAGAGGAGAGAGAAAAGGGCAGGAGATCTGCATGTGTGCTGTAGACCTGTAGAGGATACAGACCAGAATGACTGCACTAAAATGATCTGTTGAATCCGCTGCCCGACTGTAATAAAGTATACCAGGATGATAACATTAAGTAGATTCATGCAGACACAGAGCCCCATCTGTACAAAATTAAATCCATGTATAAAACCTACAGGCTGTGGTCTGTGGCGTCTCTGCTAGCCACACGCATTAGCATGTCAGGAATCCATCAGTGTGACTGGGAATGAATTTTCCCTTTTCATTTGAATATTGAGGTTTGGCCACACTTCGACCACACATACTGCCAGCTGATAGGTGAGAGGGATTTTCCACAGAGTAAAAAGCATCCTTCTGGCATCATGTGCTGCAGGGATGCTGCTTCACTGCCATCAACCTGTGATCAACTGGACATACTGTACACTAAAATAATAACTTTATACTGTATACAGCCTGTAGTATGAAATGGGACAAGCTGAGAGACATGAGCTGTTTGTTCTGGCCCAGGTGAACCGAACTTACTGTTCAGGAACGTACCGGTCCGGACCCATGAGGCAGATCAGCTTGGTCGGAGCCGTGGATGAGGAAGTCGGAGACTATTTCCCAGAATTCCTGGACATGCTGGAGGAGTCACCTTTTCTCAAGGTCAGAGGAGGATTTATTTGAATCAATATTCTAAGGACTGTTTTCAGGGAGAAATGTTGATTTTATTTTATTTTTTTAGCTCAGTCAACAATGAAGCTCTGTAACTGCCATAGTGTGTCCACAACCTGAGCTCTAGAGCAGAGGTGTGGACTCAAAACGAAGGACTTCAAACCAAAAAACACTTGCAACTCAAATTGAACAGCAAAGACTCAGGATTTCTCTTTGACTGGAGCCTAATGATTTGAAAATACTCTACAACAGTCATTATTATTGTCATTTACCATATATACATTGTACATGTAATTTAGATTTGCACTGTGAAAACATACAGACGACACATCAGCACAACAAAAAAAAATGAAACAACCAACAGGATAAAGTGCTAAAGGATCAAATAAATGTGTGTAGTTTGATAAGAACATCATGCAAATATAAAGACAGAATGCATAGAAACAGTGTTCAATAAATAACTCAACTAGAATGGCGCCCAGTAGAGTGCATACCTCTGCCAAGGGCTTAAGGCCTCATCAAAAAAGTTAAAGGTAAAACTCACAGTTTTGTGTGTGTGTGTGTGTGTGTGTGTGTGTGTGTGTGTGTGTGTGTGTGTGTGTGTGTGTGTGTGTGTGTGTGTGTGTGTGTGTGTGTGTGTGTGTGTGTGTGTGTGTGTGTGTGTGTGTGTGTGTGTGTGTGTGTGTGTGTGTGTGTGTGTGTGTGTGTGTGTGTGTGTGTGTGTGTGTGTGTGTGTGTGTGTGTGTGTGTGACTGCAGATGACCCTACCGTGGGGAAGCCTCTCCAGTCTGAAGCTGGACTGTCGCTCTCAGAGCGACGACGGACCCATCATGTGGGTGCGACCTGGAGAACAAATGGTTCCCACCGCTGATATGCCCAAGTCGCCTTTCAAGAGACGCAGGTACAATCCAGCTGCAGCGGAAATATATATGAGCTTAGTTCACATTACTATGGAAATTAAGGGAAAAAACAATTGTGATTATGAGTCAAGACTGAAAACCCATCTTCTCGACTTTTCCCTATCCCCCATAATCCTTTTGTGCAGGTCCATGAATGAGATAAAAAATCTACACTACCTGCCGAGGGCCAGTGAGCCCAGAGAGGTTCTGTTTGAGGACCGCACTAAGGCCCATGCTGACCATGTAGGCCAGAGCTTTGACTGGCAGAGCACTGCTGCTGTGGGGGTGCTGAAGGCAGTGCACTTTGGAGAATGGTGACTTCTTTTCGTTTGCTTTTAATTTAGAAAACCTTTTCTCACATATCCAATTAACAAGAATGGAAAGTAACGGGGACAACTTGAATAACTTCTTTCTTACCTGTTTCTTGAATGAACCCGTGGTGGAGGATCCTGGGTTTTTCATGCTTGTTGTAATTTGTTGCAGGAATAACCGACCTCGGATAACCAAAGATGTTGTATGTTTCCAAGCTGAAGACTTCAGTGAAGTTGTCCAGAGTCTGCAGCTGGATCTGTATGAGCCGCCAGTGTCTCAGGTGAGAACTTTTCATACGTAGTTTGTCATATCGCAAATATTTTGTTTGATTATTATACTAAAGGTGGAATATCCTGCTAAAAGAAGGAACCCATGAACCCACCTTGTATCTTCCTGCAGTGTGTCCAGTGGGTGGACGATGCCAAGCTCAACCAGCTGAGGAGGGAAGGCATCCGCTATGTCCGCGTCCAGCTCTGTGACAACGACATTTACTTCATCCCAAGGAACGTCATCCACCAGTTTAAGACGGTGTCTGCCGTCTGCAGCCTGGCCTGGCACATCCGCCTCAAACAGTACCATCCAGAGCAGAAGGATGAGGAGGAGACGCAGCGGCCAAATGATCTCAGCCCCACCTCGGGCAGAGTCTCTCTCTCCTCCCCCGCCAGGCCTGACGCCAACATAATCCGCTGTGCACGACGCCAAGGGGACAACACCCAAGGTGGGGTGGCCAAGACTGAGGAACCAGAGTTCCAGAGGCCAGCAACACCTCCCAAGGAGCCTCAGCCAGCAGCTCCACAGCCCACCAAGTCTGCTCACTCACCCCTAACATACCAGGATCCCCACCTTTCCTCAGAACTAATCCACTCTGGATGTACACCCTCAAAAGAGCCCACCTTTCCAAAAGGTCTCAGCCACACGGCAGAGTTTATATGAGTGGGAGGAGTATTTCTAAACCTGTCATCTGCCAATCAGGAAGCCTTTCAAGTTTTATTCTTCACACTTTTTAAAATCTTTAACTATTGATTAAAATGTTCCCCAATGTTGTTTTTTATAGCCAAATTGTATAGTTTAATGGGACGATGTAACACATTTTTATTTGATAGCACCTAAACTGGAACTCTCTACTGTCAAAAGGTGTGTGTATCCGGTAAAGAAACTATTATTATAAAAGTTCTTTTAGAAGTTGCAACACTTACTGGAGGAAAATCTAAATTTACACTTCAGGCTTAGCCTTTCATTTTTTGGCAGAAGGATTTGATGAAGATGGACGTCTCTGTCGGCTTCACAAGCGCTGGTGGAATGATTGTTTTCATATTTAATAGTTGTCGACTCAGTTTAATAGACTTGGACCTTTTCCATTTGAATCAAACATATTGGATACACGGAACATTTCTCCAGGATGTCATAGTCTGTAAACATGATAGTTAAAATGACAAGGCTTCTGTTTCCTAAGAATTATACATTTTCCTGTGGTTTTAATTTAGGGGTGTATAATTATTAAACTACAAGCTTGTTAGCTTTATAAGTTGCAGTTTGTGCAATTCTTTTTTTTTTTAATGCCATTTTATACAGCACTCTTTTTCTAACTGTTGATACCACTTTTGATATTTTATTTATTTACTTTTCGATTTAGCTGAACATGTGAACACAGGTTTATAACCAATAATGAATATTTAAGATTGTCATCGAAATAGGAGCAGCTTTAAATGCAGAAGGAATTACAGCTGTTGCATTTACCCATAATTCCTCTCTTCAGGTGTGGGGTGTGTCTTCAGAACTTGGTATGTAAATATTACATTGCTGTAGCTGGGAATATGTGAATGCTGTCCATGCACTTTTCATTTGATTTCATTCTCACCTTTATGTTTAGCTGGTAAAATCACTGTGTTGATGAAGGTACTGTCATAGAGGGTTGTTGTGGTTGAGTCTACTTCCCGGAGCGTTGCTGCCTGGATGTATCCTGCAAATAGTTTTTGTTTCATACTTCAAGCAATGTCTGAAATAATGAGGCCTCTACAAAATATAAAAAGACTGAATTTCTCCTTTCTTTTCCATGCATCTGTCCTAAATATCTCAAAAGGTTTCGGATCAGAGTACAAGATTTAAACTTCACCTGAACCTCACAGACGCCTTCATTCGAGCTGTCTTCTGTGAAGGAAGTGATCCACTGACTGCATCTTAGTGCCTTTTACTGTATCTGGGAAGCCTTGTTAGAAAACTGTGAGGTTTATTTGTTGGTGAGTAGGATGGTAAAAACGGGAACTTGCCAAGTAGCCACAGGACGTGTTTTTATTTAAATTTATTTTAAAAAAATGTTTCTCCTGTGGAATTTTTTTTATTTTGCCATCTGCATGTCACCTGGAAGGAATAATTACTGCATAATGTTATTGGTAAATTCTGCCTTTTATACGTACTAGATCCTATCCAGGAAGTGGGGTTGTTATGTGTGTAAGAAATCAGACTGTCCTAGGGTCTTGACTTACTAGCAGCTCAATGTAGAAATAAATTGACGGTTGCAAACACTGACATCATCCTCAGTCATACTTGTGATGTGCATTTTTTTTTTTTTAGAACGGAGACTTTAAAATACCTTTGTCAGAATTCTGGGTGATTGATTAGAGACTGTAGAAATCTGGTACCAACATGAGTCAGAAAAGCCACAATGAGAATGTATAGACTCTCTTTTTTTAATAAATAATGTTATGTGTACAGTCACATCAGATGCGTATTCAATATGCATCACATTCTCTACAGCTTTAAAGGAACAGTTCACTCAAAAATGAAAATTCAGTCAATATCTACCCGCCCTTATACCAGGTCTGCTGGAGTTTCATAGTCCAGGTAAATATGAGGTACGATACTTTATTTTACTTTAATTTAGTTTATCTCATCTAGTGGTGCATGGAGACATGTCTTAGCCTCGATGGAAAGAGGTTACAGTAAGATTCTGGGTGTAAATAAGAAGACTTGGATTATGCTGTATAAGCTCTATGGAGTCATTTTGTGTTAAATGTTTTGTTCTGTCTTTTTAAAAGAAGTCCCAATCTTCTTCAGTTGTTTAGGAGAATGCTGCAAAGCTGGTTTTCCGTAAATCTCCAGAAATAGCTTGTGGACTAAGAAACGTCTTCTGACTTTGCATCAGGATGGAGGTGAGTACAGACTCAGAGAATTTAAATTTTTTGGTGTACTGTTCCTTTAAAATATTCTCTTCAATAAGTCAATAATGCCTTTACAATCATTTGAAAACAACATGGATTTGTGGTGTGACAGGGAAACAAAACAGACGAGCCTTTTAAACTGATTTGTCTTTCTAACAGAAATAGTTAATGTGCACAAACGCTCACACATGCGTAACTAAATATATTCCTCACGCACAAAGTTGATGCCTCTATAATAAAAAAAAGATGTGCTGCAGACTGCTCACTTCCCCAATCAAACATTCAAGTCTTCAAAAGATACTCATGATAAACTTCCAACGCTCACAAGTCCCTTAGCCATCAATGCATCCTGATGATCACATTAGAAGTAGGAGTCCAGCTTGATGTTTAGAGAGGGGTGTGTCTCAAACCCAGGTCTCTGGATAACTCCGGGGGCCTTTAGGTTTTCCAAAACGCTTCCCAAATCCTGCAGAAGATGAAAATGTCATACAATTAATTGTATGTTACACTACCTGATGTGTAAAAATTGTATTGAAGCTGACGCAGGCCTACCAAGCTTGAACATTGAAGAGGAGGTGTCATATGCTGGAGGTGGAGCGGCAGGTTGAGTAGGAGGTGGTGGAGCGTCACTTTTAGCTGAGGATATAGTTTTTAGACTTATTCATCAGACAGTCCTGAGCGACATCAGTGCATTTATTGAGCTTGAATTTAAATAAGCATCACTCACGTTTTTGTTTGTGTCTGAAAATCTTCAAACTCTGGTTGAAGGAAAGAACAGATTTAACTTAGTTTTCTTCTTAACTAACTAGTTTCTACCTGTGTGGAGCTCTTACCCTGGCTCTAGACATGCCCTTCTCTTCTGATTTGTTTCCTGAGGTCTCAGCGTTCACAGGGGGCTTTCGGTTCACATGAACTTGTGCTGATGAGCACAGACAGAGAGGAAATGAAATGACTTTTTTTTTAAAACTGCCTTGATGACGACCCTTTTCTAACACGGCCCTTTCTTGTTGCATCAAGACCATGTGACAAATACCTGTTTTATAGATAATTATTATTACTGGGAATCATCACAGCCTTAGATATGTGATGTGTCTTTACACTTCTATTCATCTGTCTAATAATAATAATGTATGAGAGGCTACTAGGTGTAATTTGCAGCCCCTTAAATGTCTGGTTACTCACCACTTCCTCCTTCACCCACAACCAGAGGAGGAGGAGTGAGCTGCTGAGCTGCAGTCAGGGGCTCTGCAGTTGAAATACAAGGATAAACTACTACTAGTATAGGCACAATATTTTAAATTAATCATGAAAAAGACATCAACTAATCTGGCATTTCACCAATCATGCATTTGTATCTTGCTTTGGTAAAGGATGCCCCCAGGTGGTGGAGGTGGGTACGAGGCCTGCACAATATGGGAAACATCTGGTAACTTTTTTTTCTGTGATATTTATTGCAATATGTAAAATTGTATGTATATGTGTGTGTGTGTGTGTGTATATATATATGTATATATATATATATATATATATATATATATATATATATATATATATATATATATATATATATATATATATATATATATTACATAAAGCCAATGTGTGTGTGTGTACGTACGTATACACTGTATATGTATATGTAAGTATATATATATGTATATATATATATTGAATATTGTCACTCTTATCCTTTTATTCTTTGATTGCTTGATCAAATGAAATGAAAGGAGAGGCGCTTACCTTGACTTGAACTTTTAGCTCGCACACTCTAGGATGAGCAAATTAAAGCAAAATAAGTAATGTCTTAACAAATGGATGTTAATCACTAAAACAGAAAAGCACTGAGGGGAGAATATAGGAATACGAGACAGTGACTGTCACCCTTTTGACTTGGCTCAGTATAGTCATTACCTTGCTCCTGTTCATACCAACATCGAGGAACTTCTTGGGCTGAGAGGTTCCGTCCCACTCATATGACAAGCCTACCCGTGTTGAGGGATGTGTAGTTTCTAATGGCTGCGGGCTGAGGAAAGTCGTCTCGTGAACTGTTGGAAAACAGCGCTTCATTCAGACAGGTGCTGCTGCATGAGCTAAACTGTGCATCTCTTTTGTTAGGAGGCCGTGACACACTCACCCTCCTTTGTGGTGAGGATGAAGGACTCTGGGGTTCTGTCAGGAAGCGGAGTCAGGATTCCCTCAGCTGCACAACCAAAGATAATTTATATAAGATATATTGCAATATTTGGATAACCAAGGATAACCTCAAAGCAAAAATCGACATGAGATCATGATTCAGTCCGTCTTTCAGTCTGGTGAGCTTACTTTGAGGAAGCAGAGGAGTCGGTGGGTCCTGAGGTGGACAGTAGGGATGGAGGGTTGAAGCTGCATTTGATGAAAGATCAGGTTGTGCCACTGGTGCTAAAGATATGATGGAGAAATGATCACACTCCTGTACTAATTTCATATTAACTGGCTTATGTGATATCTTGAGTCTCCAAATTAGTTTAAAAGGCACATAAATGTTAGAACAATCAGTTTAATGCGTCATAATAATTACATAACATCATTTATTCCATTGTCAGCTGTTTGAATTATCAGCATGTGCATGTACATCATAGCTCTGACCACCGTGTTGTTAAATATATCTTACCTCTGAAGGTCATTTTTGCTTTTAGACTCTACAAGAAAGAGAAGAATGTTGCTATTACATAACTGTTTAGAGGGGTAACTGCCAAATTTACACTGTACACTGACTTTATATGAAAGACATTGGTTCAAGTGTAAATGTCATGTTAAGCTATACTTTATTGTCCTTGTGGGGAAATTCTTTCTCTGCATTTGACCCATCCCTGAGGAGCAGTGGGCTGCCATTACGGCGCCCGGGGAGCAGATTGGGGTTCAGTATCTTGCTCAAGGATACTTCGACATGTAGACCTGGGGAACTGGGGATCGAACCACCGACCTTCTGATAGGTGGACGACTGCTCTTACCCCCTAAGCCACAGCCGCCCCAAAAGAAATTTTAACGTCCTATTACTGGAGCTCCCACTTTACAGTACATAGTCTGGAAGTATCCTCTGGGGAGAGAAGTATTCAGATCTTTTACTCAAGGTACTTCACTATAAGTAAAATTAATTGTTGAAAATGTTATTTTAGTGGTACCAACAAAATATATTTCGAGCATCAAAAGTAAAAGTACTCACAAGGCTACAGACTGACCTCTAATCATACAGTACATACAACATAAATTATTAGATTATTATTTTTGTGTATGCAGCAGGTGAAAATTTGAAAAATTTCAATTTAAACAAATTTTAAAAAAAATTTACAACTTCATTTAATCCATAACAATAAATCTGTATTAATCTACATGCATAAATTTTTCAAAAACTGAACGTATATTAGTAAAAACTTGATGAATGTGGTTGATTGAAAACTATTATATTTTCTATGGAATGTAGTGGATAAAATGGAAATATTGAAGGAAGTCAAGCACAAGTACTTCAGAGTGATACTGGAGTACCTATTTGAGTAAATATACTTACTTAGAAGAAGAATCAGAGTCATAAAACGTTTTATTACCAAATACGTTTACATCTAATAGGAATTTGACTTCTAGTGCTTATATGAAAGTCGACATAAATCTATGCATGGATGTAAAATAGAAATTAAAATAGACAATTATGTGCAAACAATTTGTTTTAAAATAATGTACAGTTGTGTGAGAATGTGCAAAATATATTTGTGAAATGTGCAGAATAGCAATCGAAGATATGTGCAGTGTGTAGGGGGAGAGTCCATTAAAGAGTGTGTTAATGGGGACGGGGGACTTTCATATATCCTCCACATTCTCAATAGACCAGAAGAGATTGTCGAACAGATGCTAACTTCATTCTATGCACAAATAATGAGTCACATTAGACACATTAGAGTCACACAGCAGCCATTATTCTCACCTTACTCCTTGCCCAACATTTCATCTCATTCTGCAATGCAGCTGCAGCTGGCTTTGAGTTTCCAGACCATTCTGAAGACATTCCTATTTTGCTGAGGTTCACTGCTGGTGGGACCTTTAACTTCTGCTCCACAGGAGCTGAGAAGAAAGAACAAAAAACTATTTAAGTGCTGCATTTTTAAGCAAAACCTACAACTCCTATGAATTGAATTAAAGGATTATGATTCATGATATTATGATGTCACCTTGATCAATAGCCAACTCAAATGACTCTGGGGTTCTCTCTGGTAGTGGGGGGACAGGTGAGGGCGGGCTGCCTGGGGATAAGGAAATAAGTAGTATATAGTCTACTCTGTGCTTCCATTTCAGCATGAAAGAGATGAATAAAATACTATTACTCATCTTCGAACACGTGGCATTAAAAGAAAAGCATGATTGAGCTGCTGTACCAGGAATGAAAGGATTTCAGATATTTTCACTCATATTTTCTCTCACCTCCCAACTCCCTGACAGCCTCAGCAGCAGCATTGGGTGGAATGATCACCATCAGCCTTTCACAGGGATCCGGGTGCTCTAAACAACAAAATCATGACATGTAATATAACATGTATATCATCTAACTCTGTGACATATTAGCACATCAGTGTAATATGACAAAGAAGCCACGTGTGCTTCCTTTAACCCTCTTATTGTGTTCGTTTCCTGTTTGGTGTTCCTGGTCAAAAATGACCGCTCCGTTCTAGCTGTTTATAAATCCATAATAATACACATATTTATCACATAATGTTGTATTTCTTCTTTTTATCACCTCAAGTTCTTTTGAACATTTCAAGTTTTGAACTTCCATTTGCTATTTCAGGCCATTAGGCCTCATTGACCGGAGCTCATATAGTTTGGCCATCGTGCTGCCACAGAATGAACTGTGAGCAAGGCTTCAAAAAAGCTTTATATACCAGAGCTGTGAGAAAGTTGTAGATATCATTGAAACAATGTTGTGTTTTTTTTAGACAACTGCCAACAGGTGTGGTTCCCAGGGGAAAAAACTCTATTGGGGATGGATTCCCAAAAGGGTTGCTATGGAAGCCAAAAAGGGGCGTTTCTCATCACCAGGATCACCAAGGATGTACACAAGTTCTATAAAACATCCAAATTTTAATAAAACTATTATTTTTCTTATTTTTCTGTGTTCGGATGTCATGTGTGAACAAAGTCATGGAACCTTATGACAAACAGATTAAATTAACTACATTTTCTTTATAGGGAAAACTTGTAAATCGGTCAGATTTAACCGGAACACAACAGAAGGGTTAACAGTATTGGGTGATCAGAAATTGTGAAACGTTAATTCATTCTAAAAAACATAAGGAAGTGAGGAATATGCTCAAAGTAAACCTTGTAGAAGCTAATGACCAACCTGCATCGACAGCCAGTACGTAGGATTCAGGAGTTCGTTGAGGTAGGGGAGGAGCTACCTCCTCATCTGCACCTAAAGTACCTACAAATGCACATCAGGTAATGCAAATATCTAAAAGAAATTATGTTCTACTGCCCAGCTGTAAGACACAAATACATAAATATGACCATTTACCTGAGGCAAGAGAGTTCAGCTCCACAGGCTGGTCATTCAGACACACAGAGGGTGGGCCAAAGACAGGGCTAACTGTCCGTTGTTCAGGATATTTGGTAGAGTCTATTGGTGCCTCCTCTGTGGAAGGGGAGCTCATTGGCGTGTCAAAGTAGGGGTCTTCCACCATCAGACAAATGGTTGCTGCCACAGCCGGTGAAGGTGGAGGGTTCAGTAATGGTATGTTACCAATGTCCTGTATCCTCTCCTCTACATCAGGGGCTCTCTGGCTGCTGTGCACCAGTTTGGGTGAGGTGCCGGGTCCCTCCTGCAGGTCCTGGTTGGGGATCAGAGCCTCGGGAAGGGTCTGGAGTAGGTGCCACTGTTGCTGGTCCATGTATGCATCCTTGGATTCCAAGGCAGTGAGATTTTCTGAAGCGGGAGGCGAGGGATCGTGGTTCTGTCGTAAAACATGCCTTTCCTCATCAAGCAGGTGCTGGAACTGTGGCAGCAAATCCAACTCCTCATTCACGTCAGAGAGCTCGCTTTCAGTGTCAGGCGTGATGGCGGACGAGATCATTGTCAGCTGGTTAGGTTAACAGGAAGAATATGAGTCACAACAGCTTTAGATGAATCAATTCAATGCTTTTCTTTGCACTGTAAATTCAGTCTGTGTCCGAAATGTGCTTTAGAAATAAAGCTGCTTTGCCTCACTAACTTCTTGATGCGTGTTTAGCTTCAAGCAATGCAGTAACCTTACTGACACAACCTTCATCCTTCATTTTTGAATCTACCAGCATGAAATCTGATTATTTTCCACTCAAGTCACTCCGCTGCATTCTAATACAGTGAAACTGAAACCACAAGAAGAAAGCCTGCAGTTGCTATTTTTGTACTCTGCTGGTTGTGCTTATCAGTTAGTGTTTGTGTAGTACATATTCATACAATTCCATTTTTCTTTGTACTCATTCACAAGGAAGTGTTCCACTCTTCTTACCTCATTTCTGCGTGTAAGTGCATCCACAGACTGCAGATATCTGTCAAACAGTAACCTGATGGTTCTGTAGACCAGCTCATATTGTTCCTGCAGTTTAACAACAAAACTCTTTGTCTGTTAGGTGCCACAGCCCTGGGGCATGATGTACAGATAAATCATCAATTCTGACATGAGGAATTGCCTGAAATGTGGTTCTGCTTGTTGGTAGATTTATTGTAAGTGAAGCTTTGTGAAAAAGAGGAAACAGAAACTACCTTGGTTTGAACCAGCGAGGGCCTCTGGGTTCTCATGTTTTGTACTAAATCAAAGATGTTGAAATCTGGAGTGATCATCTAAAAACAAGCACAATGCAGCTGGGGTCTTTACTTTTCAATGTATATGGATAATATAAGGAAATTACAGGTGCAGCAAAATCTTACCTGTTTCTCCAAGAGGTTCCAGGTGTAATCAATGACACACAGGGCTCCTGTTCTACCACAGCCAGCGCTACAAACACAGCAGCAAAAAGTCACAGTTTAACCATCAAGATCAGAGAGATTTCAATATGATCAGCCACATAATTACTGGTTATTGATGGGTTGAAGAAGGAATCAGCCATGATGGTATTTGTAAACAGGAGATTTTCAAACATATTGTCATGGTTTTTGTGATTTTTAGATATATGGATGGATGCATGGAAAGATGATTCGTGGGCAGATCCAGGGGTGGGACCAGAGGGGCATTGGTTCCAGCTGAAATCTGATTGGCCCCAGAAGTGCCCCTATCCTGTTACTTGTCTATTTTTTTTTTTGTAAGTTTTTCTGCTCTGAACTGTTTTTTAAAATTTAAAGAAGTATTTTTACAACTATTTTATGTATTATATATTTGGTGTCTTATGTATTATGTCTCCTATGCACCCCAGTTTAAAGTTTCAGTGCTTTTTTCCCCACAGCTGTAGTAGTGAGGAGGCTTACGGTCTAATGTTTAGGTTGGATCTGCAATGACTCAGCATTAGATCTCTGACACACATATTTTTATACATATTTTAGATATATAAAAATCAGTCACAACATTTCATTTATATCTATCTGAACAATTCCAAGCCATTTTCTATGTGAACAGCCTGCATTATGAGAACTAGATGGAGCTATAGGAGTCTGATTTTTTTCATAGATTACCTGTCTCATGTACAACTATGAGGACATAGTGACAGTTTTAGAAAATATGACAAAAAGTCTTTATAAAAGTTACCTACTGCAACTTTAAGTATTGTTCTACTTGCTTTTTGAGGAAATCAGACGTATTTATTTGTTTCTTTGTTGATTTTGGGCTTTGTGCTTGAAACTATTTCATGTGTATTCATGTTTTTAGTGTTTCATGGCACATTAGGGAAAAATAAATGTGAATTTGATTATAAAGAAGTGTGGACTCTACAACCAGAGTAATTATACCAGTGAAAAACATTTTCAGAGATTCCAACTAAATGCTTTTATCAACCCATTAATGCAGGAGGACACCACATCAGCACTTTCTGAGGTCATTAAGATTTTTTCAAATGCAGTTTTTGTGGTCAGATCAATGTCTGATTGACATTTGTGGTGGATGTTATTATTACTAAGTAAGCTATACATTGTTTATGTACTGAAACAAGCCTAAAATTATTCATTAGAGGCATTTTAAGACAGAATTGAGTTTCACAAGAAACCCTGACCTGCAGTGGATGCAGATAGGGACATCGTCATGGGCTTGATGGGTACGCATCTCATCCAGCATTTCCAGAATGGGAGGGATTGAGTCTGGTATACCGTGATCTGGCCAGGTGACATTGTGAAGCTGTTTCAAAGTTCGGCTATGCTGGAAATAAATAAAGCATTGAAGACAGTTACATTGCAAGTCCTTTTTCAAATCATATTTAATAACAAAGTCATAGATTAGTTCAAGATGAACACATTTTCCACCATTTTTGCAACAGTTTGTCTTAGTGAAAGCTGAAGATTTACATAAATGAAATTATTTTAGTTGATGTTAGATCCTTTCTCACAGTCTATGTAGCAGCTAATAACATGTCAGATGATAATCTCTTGCTTGTCTCAGGAGAAATAGTCAGGATTATATTCTCACAGTCAAAGTATAAACACTACTTACGTTGTGATAATTCAACCGCAACGTCCTTGTCAGATAATCACCTCTATTTTCCTCAGAATCCTGTCAAATAAAAAAGACAGTACTGCATCTTTACACTGCTTACTTATTCTTGGTGTTTTAAAAAAGGTAATAGAGATCATATGAATTTCTTTTGTGTGATATTATGATGTCATTTTACAAAAATGTCCGAGTAATTAGTCAAAGTTAGAAGAGTGTCTTGTGAGAATAAAAATACTCACACAATAAACTGTAAAAGGCTCACAAACAAATGGCTGCCCCTGTTTCTGTGGCCAGTAGCACTCACACTTTTTCTACAACAAAGAAAGAGATTTTTTTTTCACATTTCGCTTTTCACGTGGATCTGAGTTGTCTTTGGTTTACAGCACACTGACCAAGCTGAAGGGAAACTGACAAGAAATGCAGAGGTGTTGATCATAAACAAACTACGCAGCACAGTTTGATGGCTGAGAGAGAAAAAAAGTGGAAGGTGGAAATGCAGAAAAAGTTTTTACCTTTCCCATCTCAAATTCTCGACAGGCCATCACTACAACCTAAGGCCAAACAAGACAGTACAAGTATACAAAATGTTGGAATGTATAAAAATATCATGATCACATTTTGACATCGGGGTATGGGGGTTCAAAAGGTCCCTTTATGTACCCAAAGAGCTCCACCCATCATTTTTCACTACTGAAACATGCTAGTAGTAGTTTTGAGAACATTACATGTAAAAAAAAAAACTTTTATGTCAACAGATAACACACCTTTATGTTGTATTCCCAAAGCATCCTCATGAAGTCTAGTATTGTGTGAGGCAAGGGACCCTGAGTAGCAATGTAGGCTCTGGAACCTGAAAGTCCCTGTAGATAAAGCGCAGAGTCAGAGGATGATCTGCAAATACAACCAATATGAACATAAAGGATTCTCCCGACATGGACGCTGCTGATTTACCCTGATGAAACTGGCGTTGATGTAGTCTGTGTCATTTTTAGATGTGCTGAGAGTGAGCTTTACTCTGCTGTGGTCAACTGAAAGGAGAACAATATGTAGTTATGGTGGAACAATGCACAACTCAGTAATTATTGACTATACTGTTCAAAGAAAATTACATCAGAATTAGAATGGAATCTAATTTTTATCAATACTAGCTGGACATGTTGCACAATATAGTATAAAATGTAGTATTTAAAAAAAATAAATCCAATATGAAATTTACGTGTACCTCATTATTGACCTAGAAGAACATATTGCTCATTAAAAAAACATGTTACAAATGTTATTTGAACCAGTTTTTATGTGATTGCATCTAAAATGTCATGCAACTCATAAGTGCATGGTCATCTACTTTTGTAACATAAAAGTTTCTTAGCCTTATCTGACACTGTCAGAAATACCCTGACGCAGAATTACATTTATCATCTTATGCAAATGTATAGATGGCAAAGCTAAATTGAATCACAAATCACAAATCTTGCTTAAGCAACGCTTACAGGGAACAATGTCCTTGTATCGGTTCTTCTTGAAGTTCTCCTGCTTCTCTGCTGTCTTGCTTGGGTAGGTGTTATCAGTGCGGTACTTATTTGACTGGCTTTTCAACCTCTGAAAGACAGGAAAGAAATTTAACCCTACCACACTCACACTGTTATAAAGTTTAATGTTCTGTCTTGTTGAAACTGTGTCAGAGGTTAAGTTTCAACTCCATGTTAAATTTCAGTTCTTGATTGATGATGTCACTGCTTTATTACATCAAACAAAGTTCTCAGTGTGTACCTATTTTATTCTGTATTTAATATCCTAATTTCTGTGTGGTGCGTACCATACTCTGTTTAATTCACACTATAATGTCGTATTCCACAGAAGTATAGTTCCCATTGACAAAACATGACAGGTGCAAATGAGAAAACTCTTTCTCTAATGGAATATTATAGTGTAACATGTAGGCTTGACGTTTCAGTCCAAAAACGGTCCCAAATGCAAAAGACAAAGTAGGCAGGATGAAAAACAGAAAGTCAAGCTTTAATTGAATAAAAGAAAAGCTGAAATACAAAGAATATAAATTGTTAGGTAGCAAAAGCAGAAAATGAAGAGAGACCAAATCAATGGGGTGAAAGGAAAGCTTAAACTGATACGTAGGAAGAAAATATGAGGAGCAAATACAGACAAATGAACTGAAAGAGGAGAAGAGCTAAATACATGGGAGGCTAATCAAGGACAGGTGAAATTAATTGGGGCGATCACAAAAGCGGGAAGAGAGCAAAGACTGGAAGTGTGAGGTAAAACATGACATATGAGGAGAGAACTTACAAAATAAAACAGGAACTAACTAAACTAAAACCCACAAACATGGCAATAGCTTTGGTGTATGGTGAGGTGATATACTGTATGTAGGGATACAAATGTAGAGCAAACACGACTAAGTAAGGTTTAACCAACTTTTCATTTGCAAAACCAATTAATTTTAATGATTCATTCACAATGTAAGGAAAGCAGTATTAAAGCAGCATGAGTTCAGGGAAGCGTTTCAAAAGAGTGTTTATTGAACCAAAACCAAGTCATAAATAACTAAACCCTATTTATCCTAACCTTACTGTTAAAATCAGTGATAGTTGAGAATTTGTATTGCAACAATATATTTTTCTCTAATTGTTTCATATATTTTCACAGTCCACTCAGGAAAAAGCAGGGGCTAATTACATGTGACCAATCGCACAACGGTCCCACTTGGTCACTTTTTATGTGATTCAACCCCAGATGACCAGAATATATGACTCACTTCACCAGAAACTGACCCCATGTCTTTCAAACTGCGAGGATTTCCATCTGGAATTTACTGTGCGGAATGTTTGACTGTCAAATTTAAGTCATGGGCTCGTCTGTGCTTACAGGATTTGTTAAGACACTGGTCTTTTTGTTCAGAGGCCAGTTCTCACAGTTCAAAATGGTCTGCTTAAGGCTTTGTAGACCATCTGTGCTGCTTACACCACAGAGTGCTTTTTGTCTGTGAAGGAAGTGATGCAATAGACCTCTTCCTCTGGAGTGGCCTGGGTTGTAAGCAGGTTGACAGCAAAGGGACAGCATGTGAAGTGCACGGCGCTGCCCCCAAACACTGGCATGTAACTTACTGTATCACCATGGCAGCAGCCTTCAGATAATGTCACCCTGGGGCTGAAGACTTGTATGTGAACAAACATGTGTTGTTATATGCATGCAAGACTGGTAATTGGTGACTAAGCAAATATTCTTTTTTAATTGTTATCATGCATTTGCCTTTGGGTCTTCCTCGTTCGTGTGCCTGCGGTGACAAACACCAGTGCAAAGAGGAAGCACACAAAGGGCACTGGAGCCATGACAGCAAAATCTGCATATTATTTCACTGAACATGATGCATTTTATGGACATTTGGAAGTGTGGGAAACTTTGAACTCTCCCTCTCACTGTTCTTACTTTAAGTTCATTCATTCCAAATAAATATAGCAGTCATGACATGGTTTCCAATGACGTGATCGTGAAAAGCACAGAAAAAAAAATCTACTATGTGGAGGCTTTATCCACAGTACAACTCAGAACAAAACTCACCGCAAACTCCCCAGCAATGCCACTTGGTGCCTCCTCGCCAGCAGCCTCCTGTCTCTCCAGCTGGGTCAGGACTTTCCTCACTATCCAGGCTTGATGCTCCATGGCTGGTTGTACAGTACACTGCCTGGGATAGGGCACCTTTCACAGGCATGTCAGGACACAAAGGTCCAAGTCCACAGGTCATCGATCAGGGTCACCACAGCTTTGGGTGCGGGGCGGTGGCCCTGCTGTTGCTGCTGCTACACAGAGCACTTCTCTTCTGCGACGCTCTCATCAAGGAACTAATGAGAGGGAATGTGTCAACTGTCTTAGAGGAAGCAAGAGTAAGCTAGCAGGTTCTGTGGTCTGGGTGTCTCTCTCACTGGGTCCTGACGTCACGGGGTGTTTGATTGCAGTGTCACAGAGGGAATGGGAGGGGAAAACACAAATGAAAAGGGCCACACATGTATGCATATGAACAGCTGTTCCCACCAAAGTTTGAACGCAACAGGCAGTCGAGCCTGTTGGACAGCATTCAGGACACACAGGAGGAGTGGAGGAGGGACGTGGGTAAGGATGGAGGCAGAGAAAGAAGGAGTGGTGACATTCAACTGTCTAGATCTTCATGTATTCTGTCTACAGTCAGAGTAGTAACTCTGACATATCTATCTATCTATCTATCTATCTATCTATCTATCTATCTTCTAATTTTATTAAGTAGTAAAAAGCTCTGATTTCAAGTAACTATAGGCATTAACTCACCTGTACAAGACTTCCCTTTATTACATACAGGAAGCTGGATGTTAATAATAATAAAAAATGTCAAGATGATAAGTAAAATATACGCTGAAGAGCGGACGTGCAGCTCATGTGAGCAGCCTACTCCTCCTCAGTCACTCATGAAATAAGTCAAGTCAAAATGTATTTATATAGCACATTTAAAAACAACAAACAGCTGACCAAAGTACAGAAGCATGTTTTCATGAAGTTTTTCCTGAAAAAAAAATTCTGAGTAAATTATTTTTCTCAAGTGAATGCAATACACCTCCTTACCAAAGTGCTGAACAAGCTTAAAATAAAAAATAACAGATGCCATGCATGCAATATAAAATTTAAATAAAAGTTGTAATAAAAACACAATAAATGCAATAATAATAATAAATAAAGAAATGCTGCTCAATAAAAGATACAATCAAGATGCCAAGCTTAACTCGAATTAAACACCAGTGAGAAGAGAGAAGAAGGAAGAATGCATTTTGTGAGATATGACATGACAAAGCTGTCAAAGTATTACACCCTGTCTACAGCAGACGGTGGACACTTCATCAGCAGCATGGTGACATCTAGTGGTTATGTGATAAACTAACACAAAAAGCCAGTTTGACACATAAGGTTGAGTGGTTTGGTTTTCTCAGCTGCCTGTGGATATTTGGGGGGGGTTTTTTGTTTTTTGTCAAAACTATAATTTGACAGAATAAAGTAAAATATTCCACAGAGACACAGTCAGAAAGATTTAAGCAGCATTGCTTGTCATTCAAATCGAGGTGTTCTAATAGAGAAAATATTATGTCCTGACTTCTAAAACGAAGAATATACTTAAATGTAATATATTATAAATATTGCAATAGATTTAAAGAGGCTTTTCCAATGACACAACCTGAAATAAATGCAGCCTATTTCTACAGTATATTGTATGTACTGTATCTCCAGGGCACAACAATATGTAAAAGCTTTTCTCTAACCACATTACATCAACAGGAAGATACGATCTTTACACCTCCACAGCTTCCTGAGCATTGACTATGGTTCTAAAGAAGTCATATATTCTTTAACATCAAAATGAAGATACTGTGTCTGGTCTTGCTTTTCCAGGGTGAGTGAGCGATGATTTTCAACTCGTAATTCACTTTTTATTTCTTAAAAAAGGGATTTCAAATGTCTATTCCTTTTGGAAAATTAAAAATATCCTACTTTTTACTGTTTTACTAAATATCAATTTTGCTGACATAAAGTTTGATAGCCACTGTAACTTTATTATTAAATTAAATATTATTCAATTTAAAATTGTATGTATCTATTATTTATTAAATTATTAAAGTTAATTTTGTAAAACTAAAATGAAGAGACAGAAACTTCAAACTTTCGTTATTTTTGAATATGTCTCATTTTCTCATCTTATACACTTATTTCAGTGTCTATTAGATGTGTATGTACTGACGGATATGAGTGAATATTTGTTTTTGTACTGTACATATATTATAGTATTTACAGATACAAATGATATTTTTAACATGAAACAACACCTGAAACAACCTGATGTTAGATTACAGCACTGTTTGATATTAGGCCAAAATTTGGGTTAAAATTTTTTTAAATTTGGTGCATAAATAAAAAGTGAATATACTGTGGAACAAACCTCCCAAAAAGAGCATTTTTCTGATTGCTTTATGAAGTTAAATTCTGATTTGACTCTTTCTTTCAGCAAGTCTTCAGCTCAAGTGTGACAAACGGCAGATCACGGCACATATTGGAGGTGAATTCATTCTTATCTGCAGTTATGACGTAAACCGATACTTGCACAGTAAAAAGTACTGGTGCCAAGGGGACTCCAGAAGCACCTGTGAGATTTTGGTGGATTCAGAGGGTTCTACTAGAAGTAAAAATACATACAGATCTCACATAGTAGATTTAGGAAGAAGAGGGCTGTTCGTGAGAGTCACGGGTCTCCAATATGACGACGCTGGACTGTACTGGGTTGGGATTGACAAAATCTATAGTGACATCATGACTTCAGTCACTATGGTCATCACTGAAGGTAAGAATAAAACTACATTTCGATATTTATTCCTTAAAATTCCAGGTCAAGTGAATTAAAATATGCTCCTTGTTTCTTGTTACCAGTTCCAGTATCTAAACCCAGACTTTGGCCCCTGAGCTCTCTGGTGGACAGGCCTACATGCTGGGGGCAACCAATGACAGTACGCTGTGTTTGCACCGAGGGCACCGCCGTTCATTACACCTGGTATAAAAAAACTCACCACAGTGACATCCTGCTTCACAACTCGTCAGAGTTGCACCTACACTGCGGCATACTGGATAAAGACAGTGATTACTACTGTAAAGCCACAAATGACATAAGCAGTCAGCCCAGTGACGACCTCTCTGTGCAGGGTGTGGTGCCTGCAGACAGCAGCTGTATCTATGTCATTAATATGCAGGGTAAGAACAGATGAGATGATGTATTCTCTCTCAGATATAAATGCAATGATTAAATGGCTGTGATGCCTGTTTATACTGTCTTATTGATACCTTAAAATGTTTCATAACGCAAACACAATTATAACAAATGCTATAAATATGATACATAAAACACAAAAAAAAAAATCAAACCGGGTGTGTGAAACAATAAAACGCGAGATAGTAATACGCACGAAAAAAATTATTATTTTACAATTTTATGTAATTATTTACTATTACGCGAGCACGTTTTAATTAAATTTTCGTCTATGTCCCCTCCCGGGCTCCATACAAATACAACAAAAAGACCTCATGAAAATAATCAAAATATTTCACAGACAGATCCCAGAATCTTTCACAAATGCTTTGTTGCATCTGTTATGTTAAGTTCGTAAACGTTAAATGTGCTTCCCGGTGGTTGTGGCATGTTACAACACCTTTATGACAGCTTAAATTAAAGTACTGGTAAAAACATTTCATAATATTCCTAATTATTATTTTTAAAATGGCCCCAGTGAATCTTACAGAGACTGTGGCAAACAGCAGTGCATACCAATAAGGACTCACACACCACACACGTTTTCACTAACAAGTGACTAATTTTTCTACAGACAAAAAAAAAATCATGCCATCAGTTTTATATTTTAAAGATCAATCCTACACAAAGGGACTTTAAGTAGTGTTGGAAGAAGTACTTAAATCCTTTTAAGTAGAAGTATCAGTATCACACTGTGAAAATACTCCACTCCAAGTTATTCAAAACCTTACAGTACCTAAATGTAAGTATGTAAGTATTATCAGCTACATTTACTGAGAATATGACAACTAAAAGTGATCATTGTCCAGTAAAAATTTCCCCTGACAGGGTTCAATTAAAAATGATGAATTTGTTTACTAATATAATTGTTGCATATATTTTGCATTGTACTACTGCAGATGTTTGAGATTGAGCTCATTTTAACTACTTTATACACTGCTAGGTAGTTTTGTCTAAAGCAATGCATAACATTCCAGAAGATTATCGTGTTTGTAGTGTTGCTGTACCTTTAGAACCATGTATCACTAAAAAGTTTTTTTTTTAAAAGAAAAAAAAGCCGTTTTGAACTTTAGAACAATGTATTTTACAGCTAATCCAAGAGGGTTTATAAAACATTTAGTTTATATAAGTAAGTACTGTATATAAGTAAACCTTCAGTTTGTCAGGAAATTTCAAATGATGCAAAGAAGGGTATGGAAATTTTTTGTAACTAAAGCTGTCAGACAAATGTAGTGGAGTAAAAATACTTTCCCCCCTCTGATATCTAGAGGAGTAGATTTATAAAGTTGAATCAAGTGAAATTACTGCAATAAAGTACAAGAACCTTGAATTTGTAGCACTTGAGTACATGCAGTTACACTCCACCTGAGAAAAAACTATGATACATCACAAAAAAGGACTTTAAAGAATGTACTGACAGAGTCTGAGTTGTTTTGAGGCTATTGTGAAATCTTTATTGCATAAGGTGCAAGTTCATAAAAGAATGCCATTGTGATGTTTATCTTTTTAATCATCAGGCCAACCCATTTATGACTGTGTGGACAGAATGAGCACCACCACGGCCCAAACTCTGCCTCTGGCTACCTGCCGGACTACCATAAAACTCCACTCTGATGCAAGAAACCAGTCTTTACAAATCAATCAAACAGATCGAAATCTGTTTTTCATCAGGTTTGGCTTGTATAATAACTTCTGTTATACTCATTTGATGGAAATAGTTTCAAGAATTAAAATGGAAACCACTCATGAATCAATATTTTTTCTCCTTAGGACTTGGACAGGGATGCCATTTTGGTATACACTGCTGCGCTGGTGTTCTCTTGTCCTCTTACTGATATTTCTGTTCACAGTAATGGAATGTTAAAAGGCAAGACACACGTGTGAAGAGGAAGAGGGATGATCGCATCAAGCAGATGCCCCATTCTCCTCAGTGACCTGCATTTTATAGTGGTGGATCTTTGGAAGTTGCTGTGACATTGTTTTGGTGGTTTTACTTTAGTTACCAAGGTTCTTTGATAACACATTATGATTTGTGAAGAGTCTGGGTCATAATGAATATTACATTTGTAGCATTGTAATTTATTTCAAACAAGACAATCCTCAGAGAGTGCAAACTTCCACCAAGGCAGCTCAGTTTCCCCATGATGTAATTGAACCTAAAAGTAACAGTCCGATGATAGTTTGACCCGCATAATATGACTCCTTGACCTTGAAAACCTACCCTTGAAATATGGAATCATATTGGTATCATTATTAGTTTGGTATTATTTCAGAAAAAACATATTTCACTAATGGCGGTTTTCTTCAGGATCTAGCTCAGTAACTTTTGAAGATGCTAAAAAATAATAATGATAATAATAAGGAATTAAGAAAATAAAAAATAAAAACAAATAATAAATAATAATAAAATTATTAATTATGAATAAAAACAATAATTAAATAAATACAAAAAGTTTTTAAAAAAACAACAAAAAAAAACTTTTGAAGTTCCGTCAAATTTGACACCTGACTGAATCGGTACAGTTCCAGTTGCAATTTGATCTTAGTTGGGAGTCTTTAGAATTATTATTTATTATATCACAGTAGCAACTTTTCCATGAGTCCTATAAATCTACAGTATATATTCAGCATCACCAGATCTGGACTATTACTTGGATCCAGATCAGACTTTAACATGTGGGAGATCTTAAGGGGATATCATTGTGTCATTTTTTTCCAAGCATTGTAGGCATTATCCATGAACTTAGAAGCAAAAATTTAGTAATTGCCCCGATCCTAAAATAATAAAGAATCCTTTAAAAAATAGCATGTTCCTTGGGTCATACCTATGCACAGAAAATGTCATTAAAATCCATTCGTAACCTTTTAAGTAATCCTGCTAACAGATAGCCAGAGGGGTCTTTGCTTGGTTTACCAGTCTTTCTATTCAAAGAGGTAAAAAAAAAAGAGGGAAGAATGTCACAGTCACTCTTATGATACCATAATAACACTGTATTTGTTATATAATATATTGAAAGGAAACTACTTTAATGAAGCAAAACCACAATTTTTACAATGCCAGCTTGGAATGACGACCAATGACGACCAATGACGATGCAAACCAGCTCTGTGATGCTCTGTGAACATTTCCATTTGCTTTAATGTGACTTTACTCTTATCAAATCAAACAAATGCAGTTAGTATAAGTGATTATTTTCATTACATTCTTGCACATAAACAGGCCTTACAATAGAATGTTATGACAGGGAGCGTCCTTCAGGGCCTGGACTACAAACAACACAACTCCATTCTCCATTCATAACAACTAGGTCCTAATAGGGTCAAGGCAGTAGCATTGACATCTAGTATTTGGGCTTTACTTTGATGTGAGTGTGATTTCAGAGATAAGTCAATGAAGAATGTGTGTAAATAAATATGTGAAGAAAGCTTGCTGTTGTTGTGGACTTTGTCTTAGTGACTGTAAACCAATTACAGCGCCTGGAACTTTTATGATGAGTAATAGAGGCCTACGTGTAGAATAAGAGTCATTTCCTCAGAATTTAAATAAATGCAACAACCTCTCCCAGATATTTGGAAGCTAATCTTCTACACAAATAATGAATCAGTGGTGAGTTTAATCAGCGGCTTATGGCATGAAGATATGAGTTGGTGTGATACTAATTCAAGTGCTGACTGAGGCATATGTTGTCTTTTGGACACACAACACAATATCTAAAACAGTTCTCCCATCAGAAGCTAGAAAGCAGAGATATTATCTGAACTGTGATGAAAAACTGGGCAGCGATCCTATGATTTTGAGTCTTGCTCCGGCTGTTCTCCATCCATTCGCAGGCCAGTTAGGAATTAAGGATGATGAATCTCTGATTCAGCACTACTCACATTCTATTGTATCTATTGTAATAGTTGGTTTGGCTTTGTCTGATTTTGGCATGGGGTGTGTGTCCTGTCAATTCCACCATTATGGTGGCAGCAGCAACCACATAACTGAGTTACATGATTCTTCACACTTAACTCAGTTAAGTTATTTATTTGACATTTTAATGAATTGCATGACCAAATAGAATGGCACTCTGTAGAGGGCATACCTCCGCCAAGACACAACACTTCTTCAGTTATTGCCCGAGAGACAAATTTCAATGAAACAAAATTCTGTTCTCTGTCCCAATAAACAAAGTATAGCTGGTAAACACCGACACCAGCAAGATAATATTTACACCCTTAAAAAGGGTATAAATGAGGTGAGGTGTTAAATAAATCCAATAAAATAGTCCTGGGGGAGTTTTAACTCAAACAAAGTATGCTAGGAAGTCTTAAGTTTCTTTAGAAACGTATTTTAATTAATTGAGTTCAGTAGAGTATATTCATCCAACTCATCATTTCAAGTAAAAAAAAACATGTTTATAAGTTCAGCAGCGATCTGAAAATAAAATATATGAATGTACGTTTGATGAACATGAAATAAATAAAAGTTGCATATTCATGTTAGGTTGATGAGAAAAGATTTGTTGTATAATGACTTAAATGGAAAATGGTGAGAGAAAAAAAAGAGTGTAATTAGTAAACCAATTACAGGTACTAGTGTTTGTAACTTTTATGATGAATGAGTCAGGCCTATGTAATGAATAACAAGGACTGTTTCCCTTAGAATTTATAGACATGCAAAGACCTCTCCCAGATATTTGGAAACTGGTATTTTGCACAACCTATGAATCATCAGTGATGTGTTTAATGGGATGGAAATATAATGTCTCAGTTGGTATGATGAAAATCTCAAGAGTTGACAGAGAACCATGTTAAGTAATGGACACATAATACAGAACAGGCCTCCTATCAGAGATATTATCCTTGAACTTGGAGCCACGATTCAGTACTACTCACATTGTAGTTTAGTATTCCACCCTAAAACTGTTTTGGCTTTTGGGTTTGTCTGATTTTTGTGAAAACAGGAACAAAAGATATTAATAACAATATACAAAATCAAATTCAATGAGTCCTGTACAACAGTTTTTACAGTTCTTTAATCTGGTTGCTCAGTAATGTATTGGAAGGGTGAAGAGGCAAATAGTGAAAGAGGAAGATGACATGAAAAGACCAAGAACTTCAGGGGGAAATGCATCATTTCCTCACATTGACTCTGCCAGGGCTGGTTCCATTACATCACACTCTATGAATGCCTTGTCTGATGGTCTAAACTGTTTGCAGTGAAATGATGCAAACTGTGAGCCATCAGAGGACACTTATTAAACATGTATGGTTACTAAGTCTTTTTGGAAATGTTAAAGAATAGAATTCACATTAGAGATGTCACAACAGTGAAGCCATTTTTACATACTTAGGTTTCTATAGGATGTTTAAGATGTGCTCTGTATTGATAACATATGATATGGAACCATAGGGGGCCTTGTAAGTATCTGTGCCCTGTAGCCAGGGGAGTTACTAGACCCGCTATACTGGGGCAAGTTGTCCAGTACTAATCTATCATTCTAACAATGGAGTTTTAACAAGATCATATACATGGATTGATTTAGATCATTAATAAAGGGGAAATAATTCGTTTTTTGTAATCCACAATGTCAAGAAGATAATCTGTGGAGATTTGTCATTTTGTGTGTGATGAAACCTGATTTCATAATCGTTTAGGATATTACAACTACTGCATTGTGCGCCCGCTCTCAGCAAGTGTAGGTTGCATTGTGTAGTTTATAGAACATTGATATAGCCGTATGGACTGTTTATTATGAGGCAGAATGTATCACGTTGGACATTCTTTTCATGTTCAAATGATGATTTTTTTTTAATCAATGTAGATAATTTATCTCCTAATTTGTTATCACAATTGCTAATGTATTTGTTTGTGGTGTTTGGAGTTTGTTTGTTAACGTTCATATAATAACTTTAATCCATGTTTCTCGTCAATACTCATGTTTCATGGTCAGTACTTTGAGGAGTCGGGTACTTTCGTTTTCGTTGTGAGGCCACGCCCGTTTCCGCCCTGAAGTCAAAGCCGCAAAGGAGAAGGAGGCCGAACACACACGATTTCACCATTATAGGGACAGCAGCCAACTCTGTGATTCTTCACTTTTAGCTGGGTAAGAAAATTAATCCGATATTCTAATTAACTGCGGTACCAGAACTAACCTAAAACCAACGACGACAACGCGCTAATGCTACCAAAACAATGTTGGTGTTACGTTAGCTGCCATTAGCTTAGCCAGAGAGGATCTGTAACGTTTTCGTGGATTTAATGTTTTTCTTTTTAACGAACAAACTAAAACACTGGGTGAACACAGTTTTACCAATTTACCCACCGAAGGGACCTACCGCTAAATTCAGCATAGATCTATTTTAATGAAAGTTCGGCTTAAGCCTACTGTGACACCCTACCGACCAGTGTTTTGGTGAAGGAAGATGGAGGGAGAAACATGCCCTATGCACTAATTTTAAGAACAAACATTATACTGTTATATCGGCCTCATTGCATTTCTCTTTTTTTGCAGGTATGCCGAATATGTCAGTCAGACACGTAGATCCAGACAAGTTATAAAATAGCATTGTAAATGTAGCCACATAAGCAGGGTCATGTTAGTTAGCACACTAACAGATTTTGAATGGAGTTTGGTGTGTTTACTTAGTTTAGGGACAAAGGATATGCCTGAGCTTATTTATGTATATTTAGCTGTAAAGACTAGCCAGCGACAAATACATCTACATTTGAGATTAAGTAATTATCGTTAATATTTATTTGTGTTAATTAAACCTAAAGTTAAGATAATGTTGATTTCATTCAAGGCAAGTAATGGTATATATACCTTAACCTACATTATCTGTAATGTGTTCCGCTTAGATGGCCCTGTTTAAATTGAATAATCGCTATAATCATCTTAACCAGGTTAATACACTGATTGCCTTACTGACATTTGTCTTTGACAGAACACTCTTTGGCCTCAGCCAGATCTCAGAGGTCCTGTCATGGCTTTCAGATACTTCCTACCACTAATGAGCTGTCTGAGCTTTGTTAGTCGTGCTCAAGGTGAGCGTCATAAGCTTGTGACACACTTTTATTTGTGGTTAAGCTAGAGTTTGGTCTAATGTTAAATTGTCCTCAATCCTAATGTTCAACTTGCTCTTTATTTTTCATTACAGCTCAAGACTGTACCACACCTGTTGGAGGAGCCAACATGGATTTGAAGGATGGCGACATTAATTTACAAATATTCCCAGATGGGACCAAAGTTACTTTTGTGTGTAATTTGGGCTACATGGCTGCAGGAGGGTCTGGCGTCATCACTTGTACTGCTGGGAGTTGGAGTACTGTGAGGCTGAAATGCGAAAGTGAATATTAGCTCTTTTTATTTTCCATATTCAACCTCCAAAACTGACACAAATTAGACCTCAGATCCCCATTTCATCTAAGATTTCCCCTCACATTCCCCAGTCTGATTTTACAAAAAAATGCTTTTAAATGTTTTATTACAGAAAGTGTATGAAACCTATGGGCAAAATAGTCATATAGTCTGTAATTGTGTTCATTATGGATGGAAATATAGTGAAAATATATTATTATTCTTTTCCTGGGAACCCCCTGGAGCCCACTCAATGAGAACCTCTGCTCTAGTAAATAATTTCTTAATAACATAAATGCTTTCAGAGGAAAAATTGATGCAATCTGGTGACCAGTGTGTTGAGTCATTTGTGCATGACGATATCCAGTAATCTTTAACAGAGTAATCCTTATTATTTTTTCTTTTTTAGGGAAGAACTGCGGCTCTGCTGGAGAAGTGGAACATGGACATATTGATTACTCCATGGGGACTGAGTTTGGTGATAAAATTGTGATCAGTTGTGACACAGGGTTAGTATTAACCTGATAACTCTGATGGCTCGTCTTCAGATAATCACATTCTAAAATGTACACATATTTTAGCTCTAAGCTATAGCTATAACTAAACCTTATATTAGCAGCCAGTTAAAAATGTCTCTTTCCAATCAAAGCTGGTGCTCTGTTGGCTTCTTATGTGCAGTGTTGTCATCTGAAATGCTCTGAAAAGACAGATCCTGTCCAAAGTCAAACTTTTTTTTTTCCTAATTAGTTACAGATTGGTTGGAAAGTCTGAAATTAGTTGTGGAGACAAAGGGTGGCTGGGCAGGCTGCCTATATGTGAAGGTTGGTAAATTCTATTAACACAAATTACATACAGTAACTAAATAAAAAGTCATTATTTCTGTTCTTTATTTTTCAGTGGTGATGTGTGATCCACCAGCTGCAGTGGTGAATGGCACTTTCAATCCTCGGAAGGAAGAATATGAATATAGAGAAGTTGTACAGTACAGCTGTCACAAAGACTTTACTCTCAGTGGAGCAAGTTCATTATCATGCTCAGAAGATGGAACATTTAAGCCCGATCCTCCAACGTGTATCAGTAAGTGTTTTTAAATGATTATACTCGGTTAAAGGTACTTTTGGACAATCATATTAATTTTCATTTAAACTTGTCTTTTCTTGCAGAGGTTGAATGTGCAGAGCCTGATATTAAAAATGCTGTATGGGATGGAGGCTCTCGACCCCCTTACGGATACCAGGCGACAGTGAGGTACCAGTGCCTAACTGGATATAAAATGGAGGGGGAGCGCAACCTGATATGTGAGCTAGATAGTAACTGGTCACCTGCACTTCCCAAATGTGAAAGTAAGTCAAATGAAAATGATGTAGATCTGGAACTGCATGTTAAAACATGATCAAACCATAAATTTACACAGAATTTATATATATATTATATATATTTAAGTTCTATATACTTGAGTATCTGTAGTTTCTCTTATAATCTAAGTTAACATTTTTCTTTCTTTTGCTCGGTGATAAAATTGGGTCTTAAAAGTCTGGAAGTTGCTCTAGAATCACTGTTTGAAAATCTCTCACTTTTTTTTCTGCTCTCATTCAAATGACTCTTTAGTGATGTTATGAAATCATTTTAGTAAAAAAAACAACAACTTGAAATTTAAGGATAAATCCATAATATTAAGTGCAAGTCCTCTACCAAACATCAAACAAGATCCCAATAGATGCAATATTCTACAGTCAATTAAATCGTCACTACTTAATTTTTAATTGGGAATCTTATAAATAACATCTTGCTACGTCTAATTAAAAGCTCGGCAATCTCTATTCTAATGGATGTAATTTTTTATTTGCAGTGGTGACTTGTCGTCCACCACCTATGGTGGCCAATGGCACTTTCAGTCCAAACAAAGGTTCCTATGAATACAGAGAAGTTGTACAGTACAGTTGTCAAAAAGATTTTACTCTCAGTGGATCAAAATCGGTATCATGTTCAGATGATGGAACATTTAAACCTGCTCCTCCAACTTGTACCAGTAAGTGTTTATTCCAACTTTTGTCAACATTTTCCCAATGTACTCCACTATGACTAAATGGAACTGCATGGAAAAAGTTATTTTCGACAGTTCTAATAATTTCCATAATCTTAGCACACAATGGTTCAATGTAAAGATGCTAATATGGAATATGCTGATTGATTTAGGATTCTCATTTTTCTCGTATCCACAAATTATGGTATGAAATGTTGAGAATAAAAAAAAGAAGCCTTTTATGGATTTATCCTGAAATTTTAAATAAAAAAGTCTTCAACCACGCATCCTCTGACATGATGTGAAGAAAAGGTTTGAAGTAGCATTCAGAGTCTGATTGATGGACTGAATAACTTACCATAACTTTCTCATGAGACTGTGCTGTTGAGATATCTTGACTTTTTATTTTTTGTATTTTGTTCCCGGGCAGAAGTCTGAGATAAGAAGTGAGGGCCTGCTGACCACATAATTAATTTGCAAGCATGTATGTGCTTCCCAGATTGTGCTGGAGAACACCGTTAATTTAAGTTGGGATACAACCACAAGCCTTCAAAATAAAAAAGGAGCCTTAATTGGCCATGGAAACAAATTTTTGACAAGATATGGGAGTTATTTTAATAGAGATAATTACTCTTCTGTTTAAAAAGCAGTTAGTGTGTCTGAACTGTATTTAATCTAGTTAAACTTGATAAAGGTGTATCCGTTTGATCCTCATGTGATGTAAGTAACACGGTGATTACTTCTTTATTTTTGCAGAAGCTCCAACCCCAACTAAACCTCCTACCACCACCACCACCACCACCACCACCACCACCACCACCACAACACCAACAAGTAAAACTGAACATAGTTCCCTTACAGTTCCTAAAGTATTGACCCTTGATATGTAAGATACTGAGTTCACAAGATTAGCCTAAAACAGAAATTCCAATAATTAAAAAAACATCTTAACAGTTTCCCAGTATATTTTCCAGAAAATGGTACAATACCAGTATGTACCTGTATCAATATCATGATATAAATTACATAAAATATGATGGGAGGATTTTATATTTATTTCTCACTCCTCTAATTAAAAACAGTTTTGTAGCAATATCATCACAATCATAATTGTATTAACATTTTATTATATTATAATTGTAATTTTTTCTTTCTGCAAACGATAAATATAAAGATCCTGATCTTGAAAATATTGAGTGGATAAAAGGTTCTTAACCCCTTTATAGATACAGGTTATGGTTACATACCAGTACAGAGCTGCATATAAATGACAGGGGAGCAAACCCAGATATGTGAGATAAATACTCAAGTGAAATGAAAATTACTTCTTAATTTAGGCCTGTAGACAATTTTTTAAAAGTTTTTTTGGGGGGCATTTTATGCCTTTATTTGATAGGACAGCTGAAGAGGTGACAGGAAATGTGGGAGAGAGTGTGGGGGGGAAGACATGCAGCAAATGGCCACGGGTCAGAATCGAACCCGCGCAGACCGCTAGAGGACCGCAGACTTGGTACATGGGGTGCGAGCTCTAACCACTGCGCTATCTATTCCGTCAGCGTGGACTTGAGTTCAACAAGGCTGCTGGGCATTAAATAATTTCTCACATGCCATGGTATTTGAGCGTACCTCTCAGATCAGACCGTGCTTCTGCTTCTACACCACCTAACCTAAAAACCCTGACAGTTTTAATGACGTAATGTTGTGTATGACTATTAAGTTATTCATAAGTAAAGTTGATATTTTTCTCAATGTGTGTAAAGCAGTCATCTGTCCAGTCAAACAGTCCAGCACATTATCCATGGCAAACACAATTTTCTACACCTTAACATTACCTCAAAATACTGCTCAGCCTAAATGTATACAGCAGATGATTTTTATACCCCGTTCATTTGTTTAAAAAAAAAAGAAATTTTGTGACAAGCCTCAACAAAGTATGGAAGTGTATTGCCCTGCATTTGCCCTGTTTTTATGAATTAATGAGATAGTATAGTGAACAACAACAACAACAAAAATCTCTCCATAATGCACAACTTATGCTCAGGTACAACTATGAATTCCTGATCAAATACAGAGCAGAAAAACAGAGCAGGATTTTATTTTGTCATCAAAACATTAGTTTTTCTGAATTAATGAGATAATTATCTCAAAATTCTGGGGAAAGTTTTCATGACAAAATAAAATTCTACTCTGTTTTTCCTTAATTAAAGAGATAATTATGTCGTTAATTCAGAAAAATAGGGCAAATTTTTTTTCTCAAGTGAATGCAATACATTTCCCCAACAAAGTGATCTGTTGATGTCAGAGTAATTTGTTCATCTTTAGTCCAAAGAGAAGCATTTGAGCATTTTGTTATTTAACCCAAACCAGTGTCTGACACAGTCCTCTGTCATTACTTATTGTTTTACAGGCACTGATGGAAGTTCCATCGCAAAGGGAGTTGGTGGTTTTGTTGCGGGTGAGTTTAAACTTCATCTCTGAACAATAGATCAGGAATATAAAGTGGTAACTTTGACCCAAATACGATCATGTAGAAGAACGTGGTTATATTACAGCAGACCATGGATTCTTCTGAGGGAATCATGTTGTTATTTTGGTCCATAAATAAGAACAAGGTGACGGATCATTCATTGGATCATATTCATGTGGTAAAGAATGGATCTGTCACCTTATTGTGGTTTGCTTTTTGTACATGATTCCCATTTTTTATTCCCAAGCTTTAAGTAATGGCTCTTCTAACATGGACTAACAGATTTATTGCGTCAATGTCATAAAAGAAAACCCTCCTAACTTTTTTCATGTTAGGATGGTGTCAGATGTCAGATGGCCAGTCGTTTTATTATTATTTTTTTAATCTTCAATCATCTCCCATTTTATTCTCATCAAAATAGCTGTGGTGTTGTGTGTACTTCTGTACTTTGGAGGCCGGAAACTCATGGAGAAAATGAAAGGGTAAATTGTTTTATTTAACTATGCAGACTAACTGTTGCAATGGCTTTAAAAGTTAACAGCATTAACAGTGCTTTATCCCTGTCATGGCTTCTCCAACCCTTTCTTTATGTCTCGTGCTTTTGTATGTAGTCGGTATGTTCACACTGTCCAAGCTCGCTGTCTGTCACGTGTTTTTACGTGTTGCATGTTGAAGTTGTGTGCTTCTGTAAGGTGTTTTAAGGTTTTTGCCTACCACAGTGTTGACGTGATAAGGCAGTCCCTCCAGGACGTTACGATGTCGCCATCACAATGAATGCAAATTCAACCAATCCCTTTACATTCTGCACGACCTTACAATTCTGTCCGTATCGTTGCAAATTTGACCAATCATCATAGTTTCCCCAAAAGAAGTAGACGCCCACGTTGAGCCTGTGACTTCTGGAGGGACTGCCTAAAGTTATTTGTATCGGCTCATGTGCCACACATACTCAAAAGGGAGGATGAGAGGAACAACTGGCAACACATGATGATTATAAGAAGTCTTCTAGGCCAAACAGATGAATTATTAGTAGAGGTGTCAATCGATTGCATTTTTTAAACGAGTTAATCACAATAACAGACTGTGATTAATCACGATCAATGGCAAGTTATCAAATTTCTAGAAATGTTTCTCAGGAAACATCTTTTTTCCCCTGTTGGTTTAGAGAAGCGTGGGAGTAATACCTAACTTGCTGTATAGGAGAGTGTCTAAAAAATACTCAAAGACTTAGTAAACCTTGTCACACAGCACGGGGCTCCAATGGCTACTGAATTTACCTTTAGGGCCCATAATGTCCATTATGAATGTTTGGTTTATCTTTATTGATAAAAAGATTGAGGTAAGGCAATAAAATCTGGTAAGAAATGTGACAACTGAGCATTAGGTGGTGCAGAGGTTTGTGTGTTCTTCACATTTGACATTTATAACTAAATAAATATGAAGATCACACAGACATTGTTTATTTATTTGTATCATATAGTATCCTGATTTGAAATGTTGGAACACCAGGCCAGAGGATATGAGTATAAAGCAGCTATTTGAACTTTTGTTGGGAGTTTAACAAGAAACTCCACATGCAGTAACAACCTTCTGTGTCTTTGATGATGCTGTAAGGACCTGTTGACTATTTTGCATCTCAAAGTAACAATTAAATTAGGATATTTTGGATGTTGGTGACGTTTGAATAGCTGCAGACAGGCCTGGTGTGTGTTAATGAGTGTGTGTGTGAGGTGTACTTTGTAGATGGTTAAGTGGTTTTGTTGGTGAAGATGAAGCGGGTGTGTGTCTCCTTGCTCCTTGTGTGCCTGGTCATACATGAACAGTAATGTTGACCAGTCAATATTGGATTACAGCTCTGGGAAAGATGATCCTGACATAAAGGCTCCAAAACCTGACGAGGAAGTAGCTCTCTCGGTAAGAGGACGGACCCACCAAGCACACTCGAACTAATTTATGCCAAATGAAGAGATAATGATGTGATGAGCAGGAAAGCATCCATCTATTATCTATAACCCCCTATCCTTTGCAGGATCAGAAGGGGCTGGAGCACATCCCAGCTGATGAGCAAGAGGCGGGGGGCCCCGTGGATAGTTCGACAGCTATGAGCGAGAAGAATAATATGTGATCATGTGGGCAGAGCTTTTATATTATTTCATGCTGTATCTCTTCCATATTATCCTGAGCTGTTAACTAACCTGTTGGAGAACTGCCTGGTTTCATTCTCCTTGAGGTCCAGTGGTGGGATTTAGTGGCATCTAGTGGTGTAGATTGCATAAACTGACCTCTAGTGGCTGATCAAAATGCAAAAAGCCCTCTCTACTCAAAGCAGTTTGTTTGTCTGCTCTGGGCTACTGTAGAAACACTGCAGACTCGGTGGAAGAGGACCTGTTCCCTCTGTTTATATATGTGTGTGTGTGTGTGTGTGTATATATATATATATACGTGTGTGTACACACACACACACAAATAAAACTAATTACATATAGTTTAACCTTAAATGTTAAACTTCAATTTAACATTTTGGACCCAACTGGACCCAACATTCAGACTACACTATATACAACTGAGGCAACAACGAAAAAAAATGTTCATTCTGCAATTAACTTCAAATCCACAGAAAAAGGCAGATTTCCATACATCAATTTGTAACATCTTCAAGCAATGTGTAAAATGCAACACAATAAATAAAACAAATGGCACAGAGGGTTTAGACAATTTAAACTGATGAGCACAATGTCAAAAATATATATATATATATATAAAAAAAGGGCTCATTCTAAGGTAACAAACACAGTTCTTAGTGTCAGGTAATTGCAGATCAATGAAATGATTAAAGTTATACCATTTCAACCAATAGATCCCCTAAATCCTCCACACACTCCGCTCCTTCACAGGGCTGCAGAGGTTTTTCCAGTCTAAAAAAATGCTAATTCAGTTCTTTTTCTTTCCTTCTGTTTTTTCCAGCAGTAAGCATGACAGTCATGTTCGTCCAACATTACTTGGTGTGAAAATGACCGATTGAGAAGAGGAATGTCGCTGGCCTTGTTTTTGAATGTAGTCGTGCCATTCATGCGCTTGTGGACGGCACGGACTAGTGAAGCCCCCTGAAAATGTTTCTGAAGACCAAGCTGAGATTCAGAATCAGGAGATTGAGCTCAGTCCTTAGTTTATGCTTTCAGTGGTTCCTCTGATTAAAAGACATTAATTTCCATCTTTGATAGACCACTAATCTCATTACTACTTTTGCCCTATTCTGCTTAGTTCAGTTCAATATTTGGTTGCCTTCCCAATTGCATGTCCTTTCCTTGTACATCACACCAGCTCTTCTCCTCTGTAATTATGAAGGAATGAGATTTCATGTTTATCAAGAGAGGCTCCACATTGATTTAAATCTGGCACGATAGCTCAGAGCACAGTGCAGCTTGACTGATATAGCACGGCTACACAAATAGCTTAAAATAAGCAAAATCAGTACAAAATGTTAGCAGAGTTCACCTTAAATACAGCTGGTTCCCATAGATAATAAACCAGTCCTCCATTCTTGGGGATTCTTCCACCATCATTGACTCAACAGTGGTCAAACAGTACCAAGTGCTATAGTGCCTGAATACAAGCCTTCCTTCATATGCCTTAATACAGAGACCAAGTGTTGTGGCTTCTTTTGTGTGTTTTTCTGTGAATTACACAAACCCTAAACCACTTTAGGTAAGTTGATGGTGGCTTTATTGTGTCTGCCATAGCGTCATGTTGATGCTAAATAATTAGCCTTGTTCAATTTTGGCACATGCTCACTTTTCATCAGTTGGATGAAGGTTTTAGTTGCCCCTCCTGATTATTTATTTTATGAAAGTCGATCAGTTTCAGTTACATACCAGAAGAGGACTTTGAGTATTAGGACACAGATATTGTGATGATTAAGATGTAAAGACTGTGATCTCTGAAAATGTTGCACTTTGCTTTGCTTTTTATCTTTATTTATTGAGCTAATATTTGTGTCAAAACATCTCAGTAACAGTTTTTATATTGTTTTGAGGCAGGAACAGAACTGCTCCTGTATTGGCACCACCTTTTGTAATCAGTAGATAAAATAAAATGGACAACTGAGACTCACTGTTGTGTTCACAATGTATTCTTTGTGTGTCTTTTCACAACAACGACTTGTCCCCCCCCCCAACATTTACATTTTCAGCAGATTTACAAAAAGCAACACAACTTGTACAAAACAAGCATAAACTTTCAACTTGATAAAGGCACAACGAATGATCCCTCGGAGGCCAATCCATGTCCCATTGAGCTGTGTAAAATATATGCATTTAAAACAATATACAATACAGTAGATCTAAGAAAGCCTATTTCTTGCATTAGGTTGGATGATAACATGATTGATTAACACGCTACGGGACTTTGTACATAGTCTTAAAATATCTAAGATCACAAGGGACTAAACAATTTTATTAAAAGCTTATTACAACAAAATCTGGTTTGACCCAGGCATAGAAATTTGACAAGCAATGGTATAAATGAAAGTTTTAAAATATGTTTGTTAGCTAATTGCTGAATATATGTGAATAGGTTATCACTTTAAATGTAATATGGAGTAACAGAAAAAAGAATTAAGGTCTATATATGCTAAAACTTTTACTTGTGGACATTTTGTTTTTCAGCTCTCCCTGATATTCCAAATATTTTATATTAAATATTTTTTTAATAAGAAATTAAACATTTCAAAAATAATAATTGAAACTATTTGATATGGGAACTGTGGGTGCAGAGACTAATAAAGAAAAAAAGAAATCCCTCTAATATTTTATCACAGTGCCACCTTGTGGATTTGACACTGAATAGAAAAATTATTCATTGTCAAAGATAGCAGCAGTAAGGTACAAGTCAAAGTACAACTAGGAGGTACTTGTACTGACAAGTTCCTTTACTTCAGTATGTAAGATGCGTAAAATTCTAAAGCACTTGCATGGCTCTTTCATTTAGTCCATATTTATACTATTTTTATATATATATATATATATATATATATATATATATATATATATATATATATATATATATATAAAACATTCTTAAGATTTCAAAAGGGGAATATTGTACTTTTTACCTGACTACATTTATTTGACTGTTAGGCTACTTTACAGAGTAAAATTCTGTACCATCCAAAATATTTTGCTAATACTAATAATTTTATTCAAATAAATTGCAGGACTTTAAACTCACACTGTATAGTTTTCTTTACATTTTATTTACATACTCATCATCAATCTAAACATCAGTGAGAACTCCATGATGGAGAGGCTAGTAGCTGCTGTAGAAGCAGTGCAACAAAATGTAATGACAGTCAGTAAAATTAAGAAAACTTAGATGATAAGTCCTCCTCAAGGTGAGATGAGATCTGTCCTTCACTGTAACCGATTTCAAATGGTGCTAGAAACATAAGCAGACTCTGAACACCAGAGGAAATCGGTCAACCTTGGATTGAGGACAAAGAGCTTGAGCTGTCAAAGCATCGGTGTAGACTGGTGGTTCGTAGCACACAGAGAAGAGGGGCTGATACTTCCTGAGTGAAGTGACTCTTTCACCAACACTCGACCGCTGGCTGTTGCTAGCGAGTGAAATACACTTCCCACCCCAAGAACACTGATTTCAAATGGTGCTAGATGGATGACAATACTCTAAGCCACCATCTGAAACCAGCTTCCAAAGGGGGCACTTCTGGCAAAGGCATCCTTTGGTGGCAATTAAACACATTCAATCTAAAAAGTAATGGAAAATACCATGAATAATAATAGAAATGACTGGAAAACAATAAAAAAAAATAGTTAGAAACAAGACAATTACAATAGATGCTGTACGACCAGGATATATTTCAATTTGACTGAGGGAACATAAGTGGTTCACATGCAGCAGCACACACCTTGCTTGCTATCTGCATGTAGTGTAATTAATACAGAGTCAGGAAGATGTAGATGTGAAACAGTTACTGATATGAAAGTAGGGGGGGGGGGTGCAATGGAAGCAGAGATAGAAATATATTCTTTAAAATTACAGCAACATTTATTTGTCAACATTGAAGTAATTACTGTAAAGTTCTCAGAAGTATCCACAATGAATACAAGTAATTAGTCATGTTGAAATGTAAATCTATCAGATGTATGTGTACAGTATATGTGACTCATGCATTAAACAAACATGCACAATACTATGACACAAAGAAGCATGACACTTAATCACAACAGACTGCTAACATTGGTTCCTTCTTTCAGTTGGGAAAGGTGCCTTAAATAAGATCTGTGAGAGGACATTGAACAAATAGCAGCTGTTTGCAGGCTTTGTCATGATGAATCTTCATCTGGAGGGTTTACCATTTGCAAATGGAACAACTAACTGTTTATACAATGCCTCATTGGTCTCTACTATGCTGATGCATGTCAGTGTATTGGGACAGTCTGCTTTAAATTTTGTTCCAAGGCAGCCTGACCTCATCTTAGAGACTTCAAGAGTAATGCATGTTTAGACTCAGGCTGGTGCCCAGAAAGATTCACTGCCCTGTTTCAGGCCAGAAAGCAGAGAGGAGAGAGTAGAAGGAGGGACAGTGACAGAGAGAGGTAACAGAAAACCACAGAGAGAACACCAGAACACCTCTCCACCAGACTCTCAATCTATCTCAGTCTCTTCTCTCTAACACGCCCACATGACTGATCTGAAACTTGATCCAAGGGCCAAAAAAGAACAGACAAAACACTGCCTCTTCACATACAGGCTCACCTGCAGCTCTATGCAGACGGACCTCGATGAGTCCTCTCCTCTCTCTTGGTTGTGTCCATAGAATCAGTCGATGTTCGAGTTCGATGCTCCCAACCACTACGGGTGAAAAAGTAAGAAAGGCGCAATCAATCGCTGGCAGTGAGAGCCATGACGCAGACAATACACAGAGAGGGTGGGGCAAGGACAGGTAGTGGCCAGTTCACTTACTTGCTGCCAAGTGCCTCACCAAAGTACAAAACTACCCAACTGTTTCCAATGTTTCCCTGCTGCGTTTTTTCCTCTTTGCATGCAGGTGAAAAGGACAACTAACAATTCATTGTCTAGCCTAAACCCCACCAAATGCCCCCAGACCACACACCCACACACAGTCTGCCTTCATTTCATGATGTTAACAATGACAAGTCCCATAAATACTTGTCTTGAAACTGATGAAACCCCAATCATGGAAGCCGCGCCCCAGCTTCAACACATCAGATGCAATGTACTGTGATTTTCACAGTATCCCCCACAGCCTTTATAAGTCCTTGTCAGGGTTCAGATGGGCCACGCTCAGTAATTTCTTGTCAGGCGTGTTTGTGTGTTTGATGGTAGCCACAGTGACGACTCTGATCAGAGGGCCTGTCTGTACGTAGGTGTCTGATTCCTTCGTCTGGCTGGCTCAACCAAACCCTGTCAGCTTTCTTTTTCTGGTTGTTTGTTGCTCCTGTGCCACTGGACCTGTTATGTAATGCTTATAAAAGATTTAAAGGGACAGGGGGCCTTCAGAGAGCGGTCAATGATAGCAGGAAGGAGCTGTGACGCTCCCTGGGGAAATCCATAGGGGTAAATATCTTCACAGCTGTCCTTATTTAGAGAGATATAGGAATATCCTTGAGTAAACTGCAGTGAAACATGCATAAACAATTTATTAGCTTACAGCTGCACGTACTTAATGAAATACTACCAGGTTAAAACACATTGCTCTGGATGCTGTGTGGGTCTTGCTTGCTTGGTTTAATAGAGCCACCTAGTGGCTCTTAATAGCAGTGCACCACACTGTACAGACAGGGAGTAGTGCTCATTTGGTGTTAATATTGTGACACAGATGAGACAATGTCTCCACAATCCTGTTCCCTCAATAGATATAAGACTTGTTAGACACATTATCTTTTTACTGCACTGACCTCTAGTGAGTAAACAAATCTTAATGTAAAAAACCCCCATAATGAACTAGCTGTCTGCAGGCAAGCTGCAATATCTTCTCTCAGTTTGTGTCACAGTTACACCTCTTGTTGAAGTGTAGCGCACACAGACTTGTAGAGTAACAAAGTGTAGTGTTAACTCATTCATAAAGAATGACACCTCTTAGTAATGAGATGACTGGGAGCGTACTGACGCAAAGAAATCATCATTATTGAAATGGAGCTAGGAAATTTGTGTCCAGGGTTAATTCTTTTAATAAAAGTATTTTTCTTGTTTTTCTGCTGGAAAAACTCAATTTGCTCTGATGTTGATAGCCCATACCCACATCTGAAGCTGAATGTGAGCAAGCTAATCGCCTATATTCAAATGTTTAATCATGTAAAAATAAGCTAACTGAAGCGAGTAATTATGAGATGCACACCTTACAAAACGTGTGAAATTTCACTGAATTCTGTCCATCGGCTTTTGTCGACATATGGATAGAAAAAGCCTCTAAATGTGAGAAAAATTAAAATAGAATATGTTTAAATATGTCAAAAAATAAAAAAAATAAGCAAACTGAAGAGAGTAATTATGAGATGCACACCTTTATGGATCTTATAAAGCATGTGTGAAATTTCACTGAATTCTGTCGAGCGTTTTTTGAGGAGATGTTGACAGACTATTCCCTGTTAGGTATGGATGTACATTTCCCCTTTGGCAGCTGACATAAAAATAAACAGGCAGCTTTAGTATACAGTATATTACTAGCTTATTATACCATCAGCACATATAGAAGAGAGCACACAAGAAAGATGGAGGGAGAGAAAGACGCTGACTGGAGAAGCAGGAGCTGCAATGCAGACTATGGGCAGCCACACACGCTCTTGCATCATCTCAGAAACGTGGCATCTTTTGAACGTGTGTCAGAGTGTCAGGCATGCAAGTTATGCAGAAGATGCTGGTCAGCTCTCTTTTACTCAAAGTCCAGGGTGAATAAGAAAGCCTGGGTAACGTTTGATTTTATAGTTTCTTATTTCCTAGAAACAAACTGACATATCATTGTGAATCTGTAGGAAGCTTCCTGCAATGGACTAAGCAATTTTTGGAAAAACTGAGGTTTGATTTTCTACAGACATGTATATGTAGAATCCAATTATCCAAAAAAATAAATTAATATTAATATTAATATTTTAGCTGTTCCTTCAAGGAAATCCATGTGGAACTCAATCCCTGCTTATAAACATAACTAAGTCATTAGCATACATTTCATAGCTCTTTTTAGGAAATGTCAAGCCTTGAAAACAGTTACCACAGTCTGAGGCTAAGCCTACTGCATTATAAGAGGCAGGTATGGATAAAAATGCAGGCCAGCATCATCTAGACAATAAATGTATGATGATCACTTCATAAAAAAAGCACAAGCAGTGATGCTTCTTGTGAAAACCTAATTGATTAATCACTTTAAAGCTCCCTAAACTCACACAATAACCAGATGTTACCTTTTCACAAACATCCACGGTTAAATTTTTAACAATTAACGATAAACTAAAAGCTCAACCTTTATAAACTTATACAATTTTCATGCACCCATGGAAAGTGTTTCTGAAACTGCAAAATCTCTTCATAACAGAGCAGTGCTTCTTAACCAATCAGATGTTGAACTCTAGCCTCTTGCTTATAATAAACCAATAAAGCTCTGCTGTGCAGCTTGTGGAGCTCCTCCCATCCAATGAGAGCTCAGCTTTGGCAAGATGGCCTGTGATGCGGGAGCTTTAGGAAGTGCACTGCATGAACTGGATTGAGGCCAAAGCAGAGTCACTAAACGAGCACGATATAACAACTTCTCTCTCTCTTTCTGCCTCCTCTCTTCCTTTTCTCTCTCTGATCCTGAGCCATGACTTTTAGCCCTGTCTGTTATTCCTATTCTCTAAGAGAGTCAGGGATAAATAGATAGAGAGGTAGATAGAGAGAGAGCGATACAAGCTGTACCCTGGCTGAAGAGAAGTCCAGCCCAGAAACAACTGCGTCACCATCTGTCTCTCCTGACTACACAGAAACAAATGTGTCTTGGGAAGGGTTTTGCCAAATCCCCGTGGCGTTTGAGGGTGAAAACAAATCACAAGACAAAAGTGCCACGAACTACAGACATCGAGCTGATCTGTTGTCTGATGGCAACGTACAGCTGGATCCCAAATAATCTATGCTGTCATACATGTCAGCCTCAGTCTCTCCCCATTCTCACCGTTTCTTTTAACACCATCAGGAGCTAACCATAGGAAGTAGGCCAGCAGTCAACAGTTTGAACACAGACACATAAATGTACCGATGATGATCACTGTCTTAGTTACATTCAACAGCAAACTTATCCTGTAACCTTTGACGGCTGCCTGCAGCTGTACACTCCTGAATGCAGCTGTACACACTCCTATATAAAGGTGTATTCATGTAAAATACTGTTTCATAACCAGCCAAACAGCACCAATGCGTGATTTTATGCATCCGACTGTAACACAATTGTAATCATCCGTATTCTTCAGGTGATGGTGTAAACAAGACATCCTGATCATTCTCAGCTGTGTTATTAAGAACCTTCCTGATTATTATTTTGTCAAACCCTTTTGTTGCACCTCCGGTCACTCAACACACACACACCTTACCATGCTATCACAACAAGACCTAGAGAAACTGTGTCACATCTTCAGCGTCCATGTTGAAACTCCCGATATCAGCTCACAGGAACTACACAGACCCACACACACATATATATAGTAGCGACAGGCAGAGCAGATCAAAACTACCGAGGAAGAGGAGCAGAAAGTCGAGGTTGTCCGAAACCATTGTGTCGACTTCAGGTGGAAAACCCGATGACTCTGGGCTTCTGATATCTGAGCTTCTGTTTCTCTCCTGACATGAAAAAGTGACGTAGCAACTAATCCAAAACCTCTCTCTCTCTCTCTCTCTCTCTCTTTGACTTGGTATCCCTCCCTCTCTCTCTCTTTCTGCTTGCCCCTCAAACACAAGCACTCTTTATTTTCATCTTGTTGCAGCAGCATAAACTGCTATTAGACTGCTACTTCGAAGTGACAAATCTACACAGAAATAGAGCAGACCTGCATGCATGCACAAACAAGCACAGCTGTGCACATGCGCGCACAATCATGCTATTCCTCTGCACGGGTGTGACGCAGCACTTAATTCTCTGTGCTTTTATACCACTGTTGTGGCTACACGACGCAACTTCTTGATCAAGCTGAGCTGCAAACACACTTGCTCGCTGCCTCAAAAGGCAAGTGAGCATGAGTAGACTGCAGTTAAAGGGACCCGACCACCATAGCTCCCTGTACCCCACTCTGTGTTGTTGCTGTGTCCCCATTTCCCCCTATGTCCCCTTATAATTGGGTCTCTCTCCCTCTCTGCTGCCTTCCTCTCTGGCTGGCGCTCTGCTCTCGGCTAGAGGCACACTCTGGCTCCTCTGTCTGTGAGGCTGTGCTGACTGAGTCTCCTCGATCACCTGACAAGCCACTAGTTTTAAAGGCACATCACCAGTTTATGTATCAGTTGCATAAACACTCAGATGGTGTTTTTTTTTTTAAATACAGTCCAATAGAGGGTTTTCACTTATCTCTGAATCTGGACCAAAGGGAATGTGGACAATATTTACTCTGGTTAATGTTATGCAATCCTTTTGTAATTCCAACATGACGGTTGCTATGGTGATTTCTGACGTAAAATACAAAGTGTTCCTCGTTCAGTGTTACAACTTTTTACCTCCAGAGTGCAGTAAGCGTTGAAACATGAATACAGTGTGAGGTGACAGACCGTCACAACCACACTCTGATACAGGAATAGGCCTACATCACATACTTCCTGTTTCAGTTCTAGAAGCTTCCTATCACAGCTCTGCCATTAACTGTTTCTATTCAAAATAATACACTCCTACAGTTAAACTAAGCAGGGATTTTGTAAACTGACAATCATTAGAGGTAATAAACTAAAATTCTAAGTCAACCTTCCTCCTTTGATGAGGTACAAGTCTGAGGTCCCCAACCCCTAATATAATAATATAGAATAATAATAATAATGATACCAGAAGGATGTTATATACTTTTATACTGTGCCCAGTGAAGTGTAATCTTGCCAATCCCTTTGATGACAAAAATTAATAATAACCTCTCTCTTCTCCCCATCAGGTCAAAAGGCTTCACAGTGCGGATGGAAGAGTTTCAGCGTCTGGATTTGGCCACAGGCCACCAGTTGGTGACCGCTGCTGTAAATGAATACTTGAGAGTATAATATTAGTGCAAGTGTATTGTATTAAATGTTAAACAGGAATGCAGCCCTTTCTTTAAAAGGACCGTGTTATTTTCTCGGTATGTTTTTCTCCAGTCAAACATTAGCAGGGCCCATTTGAAGACTTCGGGTCTTTGTAGTTTTATCTGGCATACCTTGATCAGATGATTCTTCTTTCGTAAATCACACACAACGGAGCTGTGGGAAGATAAAAGGAGAAAACACTTTTTGTTTTGAGTGCAAAGCCTAAAAAATAACGCTCTAAAAATCAACAATCACTGAAATTATCTCATTTGACTGATAGCATGGAGATTATTTTAATTATACTGCATGTATAGCATTACAGCCTTGTGAATTATACAGCAGCTATGCAGCACTCGGGGATAATTCTACTAACTCATGGTTATGCAGCTGGTTATTTGGGCTGTGGTCTGACATATGAATAACAAAGGGACTAAACTATTCAATAATGGATAAAGTTCAAATCAAAATAAATGACTTCTCACTATTCTATCCATAACTCTGTAGAAAGGTCAGTCCAATGAAAGAAAGATTGTGAATCTGTTATGGTAGAGGGTCTAATACATGTGAAATTAGCCTATTTGTGTAAGTGTAGTTTTGGCTGCAATACAGCGTCCCTTAGGGTAATAAGAGGAACAAGCTTAGCTCTGTCTCTTTTATGAGCTCATCTGTTCTCAACAAGGCTCTGCCAATTAGGTCTGTCTGAAACATAAAGTCCCTTTTATATGCTAAGCTGGAATGAAAGCTTTGTGCCAGTTAACGAAAGGTAAAAAAAAAAAAAAAGTTTCTGCCTTTGTCAGCTTACCACATCTATTTATTATGGATATGGAGATGTTTCCATTCAACAAGTGACTTCATAAATAATTCATCATTTCTAAAATCTTGGAAGAATACTTGATAACTGTTTGCTAGAACTGAAGTGTTGGATCTGCAGTCAGATACATCTGAGAATATTTTTCTACACTGCAGTTCGGTCCTAACCGACCACCTCGACCTGGGAGTTTTACATCAGATTTTTCAAAGGCGTGCTTGAGCCAGCACAAACATCCGTCCTTTTTGAGGCATTAAAATTTCCATTATCATTGAGTTACAAGACTAGATCTTCATCTGGAATTTCATGCGGCTGTTAATTTTCTTCCCTAAAGCATTTGTAGATTGTGACGTCCTAATTCTCCACTGGGGGCGAGGGATATGGAACCCACAGCTTCACCTTACACCACTGAGAAAGGAGAGCATTGGTAAAAGAATCGGCTTTCACCCTCGAGCTGTGTGGGAAATGTAAGGGATCTGCAGGATCAAAGCATGTTTGCTCTGAGCAGACTGGTAGATGCTCAGGTATTGATCGGAGCACTGAGGTCTCATCCTCAGTCTATATGTGCACCCTATCCTAGATAACAAACTAAGGACTACGACTGTGTTTGGTGCCACATTTCCTGGTAAGAAGATTGGATAAAAGAGTTACATTTTAAAATGTATTTCTCTGCAGGGCCACTCAAGTAACTGAGGCATTAGTCTCTTAAATTGATTGCCTCTGCTGGCTATATTATATCAATAACAAATCATGCTGATAACTTGGGAACTCCTGTTTTTGCCAACACACTGTTCTGTAATGAGAACGGGAGGTTCTACTGTGACAGTGGTTTGTGGTTATGATGACAGAGATACGCTACAGCTTTAAAGATACGTCCAAGTTCTGGGCCTTCCTGTCTGCTATTTATGCTCCTCATCCACTGGCCAGTGTGTTAATTTTAGCCATGTCATCTATCAGCCATGCCTGTTCCACTTCCTAAACCTTAATCCCTGCCTTGGAAAGGTGCCCAGTCAGCCCATTGGTTTTGACTGTATTGGGAACAATGGGCACCCACACATCCATGTAGGAAAATAAGGCATTATGTTTTTACAGTGAAATTAAATCTTTTTTCTGTTATTACCTGGCTAGCAGTTACCACTCAGACGAATGTAAACAGGCTCTCTCTGGGGATGTCAGCATGTACTCCAGCACTGTTACTCTCAGCAGGTCCTGGAGAAATTCGAGGTATTTTTTGAGACATGTCAAACATACAAGACAGTGAATTTAAATGTTTCCTCTCGGCTCAGCTGTTTCTGAAATCACAGTGTTGGACAAAGTCAGAGAAAAGTAACCTCTGTGCAGATACAATTTGAAGAATGACCTTTGCACAGATGTAACACTTTGATGCCATGCAATTGTAAACTTTTATAATTCTGGTTACATGTATGCTTATGACTGCTGGCCACACCCAGCTCTTAAATAATTCACACATGTAATTGACTATTTCTTTCAGAGCTACGGCTTTTGAAGTAAGTAATTAGTAGTAATTATTAAAACAGTAATTGATATAATATATATATTGTATATATTGTATATATATATATATATATATAGATAGATAGATATATAAACAATATAAACAGTGAGCTGCTGCACTGTTGCACCATTCGTTATAGATGTTGCTGTCTTTGCTGTGAAGTGTACTGGCTCTTACCTTTCACAAAAGGCTGGAAGTAATACCTGATTTACCTCTGTAAAAAGAGGAATGGAAACATTAATGTGGAAGGCAAGCATTTCAAATCTAAGCACTACTGTTCTTGTGTTATTTAGTCACCAGTTCCTGAGAAACCATTGACCATTTTCTTTTTCTGTGCCTCTTAAGCAGACAGCAAATCAATTGTTCAACAGATTGTAGTCAGAGGAGCTTTGATGTCAAGAGATGTAAGGCCAATTTCTCCATAGCACAACAGATGACGGGCCAGTAATTCTGCTAGCAAAGTTACGAGGCACAGAATGAATAGAAACATACAGTCACTAGTTCTCATTTAGATGTGCAAACTGCTGTTTTAGCTTCACTCTGTTAGCTTGCACCATTACTCAATATAATATCTGTCTCATTCTGAGAGCACTGTCTCTGACTTCATGCAAAGTGCAAGATCAAACCCTGAAGAAATACGCCATCCAGTGTCAAATAAGAGTATTGCTCTTGGAGGTTTGTTTACATCAGGAATAAAAAGTGCGTATGACATAGGAACCTCTGGATGGATGAAGCTCAGTCAAGGCACTGGTACAACAGGCAGACTCACTATACATTTACAAACAACAAAAATGAACTCTTAGAAAGAATCAATGATACATATTTAAAAAAATAAACTCACTGGAGGAAATCTGTCTGCAAATGGATAATTAGAAAAAAAAGCTGAAAAAAACAATCTTACATAATTCTAATTTTAGGCCTATTCACATGAAAATGCTAATTAATGAATTGGTGACTGATTTTACATTTCTTTACACGTTACAATTTAAATAATTTAATAATTTAAACCCCAACACACTCCTGACAAGTACAATAGTAACAAAATTCAAAGTTAGTGGCCAATGATATAAATCTCCTAAAAAAAGTTGAAAAAAATAGATTTTTCCTTATGAACGTTTTTTTTGGACAATATATTGGTTTGAACTATTTCTCCTTCCTCTGTAATTTTAAATTAAACTAGTACCATGCTACTTATAATTTTGACACCAGGGGTTATCAAAAGCTAAATCAATTATATTAAAGTCCATACCGACACTAATACGCATAAATCTATACAGATATAGACAATTTCAACATCACCTCATAAATTAAGTCATTACGTTGTACCGCATGATTGCACAGATCACTCCTGAGGTAAATAGAAGTGCGCAACATCCTCCTGCAGCAAGCATCCAGCACCCCCCTCCATCCCACCCTGACCCCTTGCCTCTCACTGGCGTAGATGAGAATGAGCACCAAATCAGCGCGGACAGCTTTCATGAACAAACAGCTGACAGCAAATACCTTTCTTATTTCCGGGTAACATTGGACACTGCACACTACTTCGTATCAATCAAATCACGGACGGAGGCTAATTCTTACGGGCTTTTAATAAGGGGATACCTTTTAACAATGTTAAAACAATTAAGTATTAACAATTAAGTATTAACACATAAAGCATAAAATTGTAACAATATAGAAACATCATACAAGTAAACAGCTCAATAATAAACGTAACTATAACAGTCCACCGCCCACAATGGACGCACTGTAACCTACATACATTGAACGTATAGGATCCACTGGATGTAAACATATAAACACAACAGGGGAAACGACTCACCGCCATCGTCTCTTTCGCAACACGTCTGGACCTTTTACTACCGTCATCGCCGGCGTAACCTCCCATCAACCTCCCAGTTATTACTAAATCCAGAGTAGTGCCCGGCACTTGAGGAACGTCTTGTCCATCGATGTTTTCACGGCAACACAGCAAAGCCACGCCCATCCTCACACACCCCCGTTTCCTGATTGGATGTAGTTCCGAAAGGTGTCGACAGGATCACGTGCTTTTGACGCATGTTTACAAACATGCGCAGAACGGAACAGAGAAGAGGCAGAGACAAGAGAAGTCACTTGAGCAGACTTCCGGGTTAGTTTAAACGACGCTTCTTTTCTCTCGTTTAGAGTTCAGCTGTAGGGTTAACGTTTTATATACTTAAGGGAAACACATTTAATCAATACAAGTATTATTGTTTGAAATTAACAGGCGATTTCAACGCCATACGAGCGTTTTTATTACTGAATATGCCTAATGTAGGACACAAATTGATGTAGACTCACCTCTATTCTGGAAAATTATAATTACATGAACTGTTATTGCTTATTATAATCATGTCCTCTGAGATTATTTTCAACTTTCAGGTGATTAGAAGATCAAGTTGATTTTGTGATTTCCATCAATGACAAAGTTATACATTATAAAAAAGTTAGACAGAATACATTTTATGTATAATGCATCAATACAGCACTATAAACTGAAGCTTAAAGACCCTGAAAACGTTGTTTAAGCTCAACTCAAAGTTCTGGAAAACATTCATAGTTATTGTTTTTTGAGTTTAACACTGAAGAATAAACCTAATCTTCTTCATTACATCTGTGTATAGTGTGATTATATTTTACAGTGCAGGCAACATTAGCAAACAAACCCACAAATTTGTCAACATATTTCAAATTTAGCTAGATGATAGAATTAGAGAACAGAAACAAGGGACTTTTTTCAATTCAACTCTGCCTGGTTCAAAACAGCAATAAAAGACAAAGACAAAAACATATAGCCTACAGAAATCTCTAATCTGAAATAACCAAAACAGACTTTAGCAGACATTTTCTTGCTCATGACGGACCCCATCAATGATAGAAAGAGGCTTACAGAAAACATGTTTTCAGGGTCTTTGAAAGAATACTGTGCAATTTGAGTTTGTGACCCTGCGGCTAACAGCAGGGGTATGCTTTATGTATACCACAACCAACACTACAAAACAATCTATTGTTTACTGAATTTATCTAACGGGAAATCTGTCATTCAAAGCTGTTATGCACCTTATGTTTGGCCTTTAGCATATAAAATAGCCTAATAAAGTAACTCAGGAAGTATGTAAAAGTCATTTAGATATTTTATTTACCAGTCAACTGATTCCATTACCTCTAATGCAATGTTTGTAAAAATTCAGGAACAACTTTTATATTTACTTATTTATTGAGATTTTCTAATTTCCAATTATGACCACTTGCATCTTAATACAAGAGATTTAACAATGCACCACAAATCTTTTGGCCCAAATTGAGAAATACTTTTCTCCATTTTAAAATTGGTTGTACATTGATATGTAGGGCAGCTTTTGTGATCATTCTCATTATAATTCTCATATACAACATTTGGTCATGCTTGACTGCTTTCTGTGAGTAGTCTTGTCTCTGAAAACAATTATTAGAGAAATAGCTATCATGCCTTTATTCAACTAATGCCAAATGAGCACTCCCTTGTTAAACTAACCAACCGCTATAAAAAAAAGGCATGAAGATTGGGGAGAAAATGATATCTGCAAGAATGCCATGACTTCACAACATCACTGGAATTGTGCAATCAGCATGGCGGAGGTGGGGCAGTTCACCAAAACAAATCACCAGGACTGTGAATGCTCACCATTCCACATCTATGCTACTGTTATGTAGCTAGATGAATGACGACAGACCGCCTGCGTCTAAGTTAATAAGGAACAAAATACATAAATACATATATCATATATACATATATTTAATAATTTTAATTCATATGACACAAACTACTAAAGTAAATTTGCAAATTAACAGTGCTGCATTTTAAAATCTCTTGAGTGTATGTTGTACATGGTATTTAGTCATTTCCCTTTTTCATTTTGAACATAGATGCTTGTATAGTATTGCAATTTTCAAAATAAATTTACTTTGATTTCTTTAGTATGATAATGCAGATTCATTGCATGTGACCAAATCAGTTTAGCTTGCCTTATCTTTATTTGAGCTTATTAATATCCAATTGTAACATTGGTGTACTGCCACTTGCACATATACATGGAGGGCAGACCAATCATCTCTACTGCCTGTGCCAAGTTTTCAGAAACTACATTCAGAAAGGAATATATTTGCCAACATATGGCTTGAACCATGATGTCGTCTGCTTCAAGACCATGGCTCTGTGAACTTGCAGTGGCACTAGAGTTTATTTGTAACAGAATGCAAATGAGATTATAGCTCACATAATGTGCAGAATGTGGACCCTCAGATGTCTCATAGGGCCACAGCAGGGGGCATCCTAACACAACAATATCAAATTCAAACTTCTCGCTCCTCTGTAGGCTTCACTTTTTCTAAAGTTTGGATTATTTCAATGTAGGCTGATGTAAAATAATTCTAGAATGTTGTGCATTTGCCCGTTTCAAAGAATGGACATTTTTAGTTAACATTTCACATTAAGAATTTAGAAGCTTATATCACAACAGTTCATCAGCCATTGAAATTAGACTTAGAGTACTTAGTGTTACTGTGCAATTTATCTGGAGTATTGAAGCCAGCTTTTGTAAATGATCATTATCATGCAATCAGCTGCATGGTCTACACTTCACTACAGGGCGTGATGCGCCTTCTGTGGACCACTGTACACTGGAAAAAAAGAGACAATGCCTTCCAGATTGTTTCCCTCTGCAGATGTTGGGAATGGATGACAGCACAGAGCAATGTGCAGGAAACAGATGGAATATCAATTTAATTTTCTGCAGTTATTTGCTGTTTAGGTGTCTATGGAGACAGAATATAATATCTGGGCTTTTCAGTTTTCAAGCCTTCGTTAATTACTATTATTGTTCCAATTATAATACAGTACATTATCTTCATTTTTACACATATTTTAGCAATTTTTGAAAGATGCTACAAAGCAAATGACTCCTCAGAAAATGAATGGAATCAGTGAATATAAAGTATATCCTCATATGTCAAATAAGGAAGGCAGCACACGATAAGAACCTGCAGTTTATTAACACTAAACTAATTTTGTAGTGATTATTTTATCAGGGTACAAAGTATAAACTGTCATTAAATCAGTTAAAACCTGACTGGTCTCTGACACATCTCTCTGATAACATGTAGGTTGTGTCTCGTCACTCCCTCATGTGAGCACATTAGTCAGTGGGGCCCAATATTTGTCTTAGAAGTGAGCCCCTCCCTTTATGTGGATCCCTGAACTGAAACTGCATAGTGCATTTCCTTTGATGAATGTTTTTTTAATGTGCAAGAACATTAAATTTCCCTCCAGTTTGTATTGTGGTTGGATGCAGACCATTGTATTCATGCAAGGGTGTTGCAGGAGAAAAAAAGCCTGCCAAGACGTCACAAAAATGAATAATTTCATCAAGTTCAAGTAGAGCACACTTCTGAAACTTCATCTTGTCAGTTCCAGAGGCCCACTCATACTGTTCATAACTTTAATTGTTCATTTATGAATTGTGACAAGCTTGTGCTTGTCATACATTGGCGTACATTTTGGGGAGTCCTGCCTATGTTCCAGCTTGTTAAATGTGTGTCTTCTTTTAAATCACTTTTGAAGACATTTATATGGAGAGGCTATATCTTTTGTTATTATGTTTTAAGGTATTCTTGCCTGGATTTCACTGTATTTTATTTTTGATGCTGCACGCAAGTCTTGCATTGCTATATTTTAATCCACTTGTTGATCTTCCATTCAATTCTATCCTTGTGTTTTATTCAGTGTTGGTTTTAAGTTTTATTCCTTATACAGGCTCATTTTACACCCATTACTATATATTCTATCACTGCTTTTCTGTCTGTTGTAAAGCACTTTGTAACGTTGGGTTTGATCAGTGCTACACAAATAAACTTTATTATTAATCATATAGATTTACAGTATATGGCAGGGAACATGACAATGTTCCTCAGTTCCACATGTGTTCTCACAGTGTCATATGTTCCCCATCTCTTAGGGTTATTCAACCAAAATATAATAGGGAAATTATGTGTATGAACACAATACATGACTGAGTCACAAAGGTGGTCATCTATAATTTACCCATTTAAAGGCACTGAACATTGTACTATACTGTAATACTTCTCTAACTACCTGGGTGAAAAATATTCCATCTGCTGAATATAAATGAAAGCATTCAGGAGATGCCGTTTCCCCTTTAAAATTGAACTGAGCGTATTTGCATGAACACAAGCTTGTTCAGTTTAGCAGTCAGATCGAAATACATGTGAAAATTGTACTAAAGAAAACTGGAAAATGTACACAATATCAAGATAAAAATTAGTAGGTTGAAGTTTCAAATGAAAAAAAAAGATAACTTAGACAATGCTTTCATGGGCCACTACTTTCTGAGAGCAATCCATACAAGCTTGTGATCTGACCAGCAACACAAAATCTATCAGTAATTAGAAAAAGCTATATTTCTCATCATTACTGGTATACATGAACAGAATGAATACACAGTTTACAAGACGTGCTTCAAAAACTAACCACATTCTTTCTTAAGAATAGGTATAAATGCGAAAAAAAAGGCCTGCTACTGGAAAAACTCAATTTGTGTTAACTTGGATAGACCATACCCCCCATCATAGGGGAAAGTGAGCAAACTGACATAAAAAAAAGTGGATAGATCCCCTTTACATATGGACGTACATATGGACGGACAGACAAGGGTGGGAGCTTAAAAATTGTCAAAATGTCTAAATAGTAAAAGCATATGTGTGATATAAATGCACCATTTGCTGAAGATACATTAAAGGTTTTATAAGTTACACTCCAGATAAACATCGTACACCCAAAATAGCCCAAGTTGAATATTTTTCTCCAAAATGAGAAAAATATAATACAAATAACTAAAGGCACCACTTTTGCATATGTTTCATGTGTTAGCCAAGTTTCATGAAAATAATATAGAACTGCTTTTGAGTTATGCCCCAGACAAAAAAGTTTACAGACAGAAGGACAGAAGGACAGACCCCTAGTTACACAGCCCCTGCATTATGAAGGGGATAAAAAAAGACTTTCGACTTTAAGTTACTCTCTGTTTCCTAACCATTTAGTAAGGTGGACGCCATCTTTGTTTTGATTTTACTTGATGGAAATTCTGGATATACATTCAGAAAAATAGTCTTTTGAAATGACCTAATTTTTTTCTCCAAACCTCGCCTGTTATTTATCTTTCAGAGAAACTGAAAACTGATTTAATGTTGACCGCTAACTTAATAATCTTACCTCTGTGACTAGAATAGCTTATGCTAATACATGGGGGGTGCAAACTGGCGCTGTTAGCAACATACAGTGTGTCTCCCAGTAGTTAGTGGTGGAGACTAAAAAACAAAGCTAAACAAGGTATAAATTGTACTTACATACATACAGGTGGTCAGACTCATGACTTCGAATGAAAGCTAAAGTTGCTCCACAACTGCTTGGTTTGTTAACAGGAAGTAGTTTGCTAATTAGATCGCCATACAAATTAAAAGAAGATCAGTGTTGTGTTCACAGCCTGTCTGCTGCCCCCAAGTGGTCAAACATTCGCTACTGCAGGTTTATGCCATAATATTTTTGATGCCAGCTGAATGCGTGACTAAATGGATTTCTTCTGTTACACTGATTTTTAGTAATCTGTTGGTTGACCTTATAAAGAATTTATTTTTTCCAGGCTGGAGAGAAAAAAATAAAGGATAAGGAATGCCACGAGCAATCCAGCATGTTGATTCTCGATCTTGTGCTTGTAGCTCTGGAAATAACTACACGGTGCCCTTAATAAATATTGATTATAATGTTTTTTGTTTTCTTTTTTTACTGTGGGAAAACTTGTTACCAGAGACAAACTTGTTATTGGTTATTATTTAGAGAGGTCGCACTGTCACACTTTTCCAGTCAGTGTCAACAACATGCATGACGTTCCAGAGAGGAATTTAGTTAGTACTTAGTAGTGAGTTTAGTTACTTACTGTATTGTTTTCCTTGAACAGAAAACAGGAGGAGAGGCGTGATGTAAAAAACACTGTCCTGTAAAACATATTTTTCATTAATGTTCCAGTTTTTTTAAATGGTGGTTATTATGTGGACCAATGCAATTCTTTACTAATACAGCCTTCAGGTATTCCTGTAACCTTTTCATGAACCTGAAGGTTTATCAGCTTTTAATTTTCATCACAGGCTCACCATGCAGACCACACCCTCTGACCCCAGGGTCCCATTTGGTCTCTTGTGTGCTTTACACCCTTCCATCCCGCCCAATATTATCTTACCATCGATGAGTTTAAAAGGGGTGTGCTTTGGCATTGAGAAGAAAAACATGACGTATTTGGCAGCTGTTACTGACTACAATGAGGGGGGAGACACCCCACAATAAAATCAACCAGCTGAGTTATGTTCATAATTCCAGATTCCTGTGCACATGCACTACTCTTGGCTTGGATGGAGGAGCGATGGGTGGAGAGACTTAAGAGCTGGATGGGATGAAGGATGGGAGCAGAGCATATAGAGTTGGATGGCTTGTGTGACATTGAATAAAAGCTGTGGAAGAGAAGATTTACAGTGATACTGTAGGGGTACAGGGGCCAATGGGTGGAAAACTTAAAATCCCATTTTTCTTGATTTATATTGACATCTGGCCAGGTAGAAAGCATTACAGTGCATGACACCTGTAAATAAAGAACTCTTTTAGGCTGAATTGAGCTTAATATTCGCTGAAGATGGACGAACAAACTTCTTAGCTTAAATATGAAATTGCAAGAAACTGGCTTCAGCCTTTTAAAATACAGTAAAAAATAATCAGGCAAAACTACAGTGCCTGTATTGCACTAGTATATGATGTATTAAAAAGTGCAATGAACCCCATGATCTCTAAATTTGCATCATAAAGAAAATTTGTTTCCATCCATAAAAACATCTCAAAGGAGACCAAATGCTCCTTTAGGCTGAAATGAGCTTAACAATCTCTTAAAGGTGGAAGGACAAAATTCTTAGCTTGAAAAATAAATCAAATATCACAACTTGTATTTATTCATATGCATCGTGTCTGTCCTTGCAACATTAGGGCAAAATTTGGCTTTAGCCTGTCCTGCTAGCATTGTAGACGTTTGGAGGAACAGGGTCAGTGCAATTCCCAGTCATATAAATGTGCATTGCTTACTTTTGAGCAGTATTTAGTTTTAACAATGTCAACTTTTGAGAAAGCTGATTCACAGCTGCATGTGGAGCCAAACATGGTCGAGGTGTGTACTGCTACTTTGGTAAGCCCAGTGAAAACAGTCTCTTGCATCGTCTCTAATCAGAAGATGGCAGGGTAACAAACTCCATACTCCTCTCTCTCAATGCCACATTTGCCTGCAGATCAATAAGTTCCATCTGTAGAGATCTAGTATCTGCCCACTTGTAGCCCTGTTTAGCCTCCTGTGAAAACGTGGTGACATTTCTGAAAGAGATTCTGATGAAAAGAAAGAGCTGCTCTCCGAGGCTGAAGCTGTCAAAATGATCACAGAGGTCTCCAATCAGTTTATGTACGAACTCAACATGAGAAGAAACATCTCTCTCACCCTGAATTTGTTGCATTGCTGGAAAATGTGTGTGATGTCATGTTTAGTTTTTTTCTCTCAGTTTGTGTCTTTTCCATCGAGATGTGTTTCAGACACAGCATCCATAGGCTCCATTACTATCTCCCCATCTGCAAAGGGTTTTTAATGCTTCAGTCGTCCACTTATCAGAAGGTCGGTGGTTCGATCCCCACTTCCCCCACATCTACATGTCGAAGTATCCTTGAGCAAGATACTGAACCCCAATTTGCTCCCCGGGCACCATAAAGGCAGCCCACTGCTCCTCAGGGATGGGTCAAATGCAGAGAAAGAATTTCCCCACGAGGACAATAAAGTATAGCATAGCTAACTAATGCTCATTGTTGTGTTTTGAGGGAAAGAGAGAGGACCCGTGTAAATCGCCCATACTGGGCTTTGAGGTCTCTTATTTTGTAGCTTCTAGCTCCATAATGACGTTTAATAGCTTATTCCACTTTTGACAACTGCAACAGACTGTAAATTAGGCACGCAGGCCTTGCAGAGCTCATTGCAGGAGGTATAATTGTATACTTCTCTGTCCAGCCATCTCTGAAGACTCAAATTTTTTATCTTTCATGCATGTTGTGTGCCTCTGTGTTTGCTGAACACAGTGTAGCATTGCAATTGGTAGTCACAGGACCCAAGCGGCTCTACTGAGCCGGCCTCGTTGGGCCTGTTAAAAATCCTAATGACATGCATACAAGAATACATTTGAAGTACAGTAATAATACCAGATAAAATACCAATATATGTGTATAAATATAAATATAACCAAGACACATTTGATGATCACGTCATGCAACTACTGAATTAGGATACTGGTATCTTTTTGGGTCCACTGGGTGAGAGAATATGGATTGTTTTTGGTGGATGGGAGAGACTGAGGCGAGTAAATGTGATGAAGACAGTTCAAACAAAAGCAAACTTGATCTTTGCATCTGTTTCTGTCATCTAGATGCTGTGTGTAAAACAAGATCTCAACTGGGGATCCAAGTCGTAGCGCTCGAAGTCAAATAGGTTGCAAATAACACAGAGTGTATGTACAGCAACATTCTCATCCTCTGAGATTTACACCTTTTACATTTGCAGAGTGCAGCAGTGGGTCAGTCTCAGATTGTAAAGCACCACATTTAACCCACATGTAGCATATATATGTGCATGATTTTGATTTTGTGATGGTTAAGGTATATTGTGACGGCACTGATCGACAGAACTGCTCAGTGGCCTTCAGGAAATATTTTTCTTGCAGAGTGTGGAAGGGATGAAGGAGGGTAGGAACTGACACAAGGCTTGATCCTGTGCACCGCAAATTGTTCTGTACTTGCCAAGATTCAAAATCTTAGATCTGGAAACATGAGATAATTTTCATGTTTTAAAAGTTATTTACAATTTTTTTTAAATCTAGCTTACTTATTTCTAGACTGAACCAACTAATTTTAAGATTTCTTGAATAGTAAAACTATCTTTCTGCATGGACGGATTAATTCACTAGTATTAAACCATTTTCTCCTATAATCTAGTGTTTATTTCTTGTATTTTAGCTGCTTTTTTTGCAGTGTGACGAAAAAAGGTTGTGAGTGGATGGGGAATGAACTAGTCACCCTGCCAGACAGAGGATGGTGACAGTTCATTAATTAAAAGTACATAAATGTGCAGGATGGACAGCGAGTCCACTCTGGACTGACATGGAGCTTGTGAACGTGTCCTGTGGCGTTTAGTGAAGACAGCTGGTGGACGTTTTCGCTGCCACACCCAAACTGTGAAAGACGAAACAGTGTAAAGTGATGTCATTACTACCGCTTATGAAAACCAGCTGTGCAACCTTATGGGCTGCCTGGGATTTAAATTTGGTTAGTGTCGGACACAGATGTACGTATGCACGTGGGTTTGTGCTTAAAACCCCAGCTTCTCTTTCCACTCACTATCACAGCTGTACCTTAAATAAAATGAGGCTGAAAACATGACATTTCATAAAAAGTTATTTATTTTTCGCGTTTTTTTTTTCAAGTCAAATCCAATTTAAACACAAGGCACTAGTAAAATGAAACAGTCACATTGGAATGTTAGCAATGAAATAATACAAAATTGACTGAAAGGAGATATCGATCCACGTTTATCAAAATATTTTTCGTCTTTCCAGTTTGACTAAAAAACTAGCTCCTTCTTTGTAATGGTCATAGCTCTTGAATGCATTTCATTATCTTGTGTGACCTACTTCACGATTTGTAAAGGTGCCACAGAAGTACATACAGAATTTTTAGTACAACAGAAGCAATGAAAATCTTGACATTAAACAGGGCATTATACAAGGCACCACAGTATACATACTGCTCAATAGAATACTAATAGTAAAACAAGCATATAGAGTATATTGTAAAGAGAATAACACTGACAAATGGATGGACAGAGCTGACATCTAAGACCTTGATGAGTCTGTTGGTCAGGCAGTCAGTCTCATGATTTCCTGCAGTGACTGAAGCCACAGTAAAGAGGCCTGTTGGCTTTATGATTGATTTCACCACAGTTTGCAGGGATAGGTCGTAGAATTCCAAGAAAATGGTGTTATCAAAACTTCCTCCTCACCATTGGAACCGACTGTGACCTGGCGATCCATCGCTTCATCAACTCATTTTACAAAATTGTTCACTTTTTATGGCTTATGTCACTTGCACATTCAGACTCGCGGTTCACTCAAATAAAAATCTACCACATCATCAACCACACATGTATGGATATATGTGCAGTCCATGCACAGTACAGATGCAAGTATACGTTTCATCACACATGCAGGATTCGAAAGCAGACACAAAGACACGTTCGCACGCCAACCGATCAACAACTTCATCACACGAGCAAGATCAGAGCCCGACTGATTTTCTCTCTGAGATGTTTTTATACACAGATTTCAAGGCAGTGTGATTTATTTCCTCGTCTGCCACAGCTTTACAATAAACTAAGAAACAATTTCATTCATGTACTTCTATAGGAATTTACTGGTGGAGGGTTGGTGGAGGCTTTTAAAGCCGATGACATGCAGAGATTCTGTTGTGTGTTGACAGCACATGACTCCAGAGGCCGCAGTCATCATGGGAACCAGTGCTGATTAATGCTAAAATAGACGCTCCCCACCCAGAACTGCCCATGTCCTGCCTCTCGTTCCCAGCCTGACTGCCGTCAACAACCCAGGGACGGAGCCTTCGTCGATATCGTCATCAATCATCACCGCCATGATCGTCATCATCAGACTATTTTCCTGATGTTTATTGAGGCACATAGCCGAAGGAGGAGGCGAGGGGACCGTAACAAGAGGAGCGTTGATGTAGGAGTCCCTGATGTCCACTTTGCTGTGAACTGGTTGGGCAGAGGTGGATTCAGAAAGGGAGGTGAGTTTGTGTGTGTGTGTGTGTGTGTGTGTGTGTGTGGGTGTGTGTGTGTGGGTGGGTGGGTGTGTGTAGAGGGTAGTTTCTGGGCTGCGATTACTTGTAAACTATTTCACATCTCGGTGTCTGCTGTCTTGGTGGTGGAGTGGCCATTGGTGGGAGGAGGAGGCTGAATCTTGGCTGCTTCATTGGACTCTCCGTTTACACTGGGCTTTTCCTGGGTTTCTGGCGGTGGGTTGAGGGGGGCCACAGATACAAGCGTGTTCCCCTGGTTCTCCTGATCTACTGGATAGGCCTCTTCTGCCTGCAAATACAGCACAAATGAATAACTCAGCATGGAAAAGAGAGAAAAGAGAGAAAACTTAAGACAACATCTGAGTATCAGGATACTGACTGATTTTGCTTAGAAAAAGATATTTCTCTTGTTTTATATCAATGTAAAGCATGATAAAATGTTTGAGAACGATAGCAAAAATGTATCAGAGTACATTTATAAATTGCATAAATGCGTGCATTGGACACGTGTATTACATTCTCCATCACTAACATAGCAGATATAATGGAGATTTATTTTTTTCCCATATATTGATTCACTGTATTAAAGAAAAACAGGTTCACTGAGCTTAAGTGTCTTGGATCAAATATTCTGGAATGGCTTGAGGTGAGGCATTTGATTTGACAATCAGACACAGCTCTGTCACGCACAGAAAGTCACATCTGTACACAGATGCATCCACCTACCCCCCCTCACCCCTCCACTACTGCTAAGAAACAAGCAAACACATTCTCTAATGTGGTCTGTATCTTGTGGTACAGCTGTGCCTGGCTCGTAGATGGAACTGTGAGCTGTGCAAATGGATGAGGCAGCAGAGAGCAGGGCGTGGTACTTTGCTTTATGCACGCTCTCCCTTTCTTTGGATTTTCTCTGTGATAGCTGGCCAACAATATTCCCTAATTAAAACGCTGGAAGCAATTGATTCCGAGAGAAGGATATAATGTGGTTTTGATTTCATATGTTGTAAAACATGAACCTCACCCTAGAAAGTCTATGCACAGTATCACTGGATCTATATGGCATGTAATTGTATGCTGTAAACACATGATGAAACTAGATGGCACTTTGTAGCATGCATACCTCCACCAAGGCTGAACAATCATATAGATCTGTTTGGTTTGCATGACCCAGGCCTCGCCCCTCCACAAAGTTTGGTCACAGTCATTCTACATACAGCCTGTTCACTCCCTATTAATTCCATTGTTTCAAAATCGGCTGCAATTCACCTAGAAGGCGCTCGTGAAGGAGTCCTAAATGAATGGGAGTGAATGGAGCTAAACGGCTAAAATAATTATTTTCACCTACTTCTAGACGAAAAAGCACAAATTTTATTCTATTTTGTGCAAATATAGTATCGATTATATGTACTTATATATCAGGAGTGAAATGAAAACACACCAATGTTCTTTCATTTTTCTTACAGTAAGGCAATTTTGCCCACAAACCGCTAGCATTCTGCTAATGAATGCTAATTGTCTCTACCCATCATATCAAAAACATAATGAAAGTTTTGGATGACCTTGCGAGCACCCCCTACATACCCGGAAGTTCTGAGAGTGGCATATTTGGTGGAAACAGGTTACGTATTTTTAGAATGTCCTTTCTCAAAATGTTAAAGATAGAGGGGAAAAAAATTCCTGGATCTGTCCCTTTTCCTACATCAGCACCAAAATTTAATGGACTCTTTCCTGACCCATGTACCATCCCTCTACCAAGTTTTATGGAAATCCGTTGAGGAGATTTTGCAACTGACCAACTGACATTGGTGAAAATAATCTCCTTGGAGGAGGTAAAAATGGCATGACAATTACGTTAAAAATACTTGGAGGAAACATGATCAAACTAAGCATTACAGAGTCTGCAGGGGAAAAGACATCTGTGCAATGGTTTTCAATTCACGGGTTCTGAGCTGAATGATGCAACTCCTGTACAGCCACAGTGCCAACATCACCATACATTATACAGTAAATTAACAGAAAATGTGAAAATGCGCTCACCAGCCTCACTCCCTTGGTGTCAGACCTGCGTTGGCATTTGAAATAACCGATAGTGATGGCAAGAGCGCCGAGCAGACCAGAGACCAGTACTCCAACGAATACAGAGGAACCTGATGATGATGATGATGATGATGGTGGTGGGGTCTCAATCTTTGTCACACCCAGCTGCAGACATGTTAAAGAGATATGGTTGTGGTCAAAAGAAGTTTGCGTCTATTAATTCGAAACCATAGAAAATCATTATGGGGTCATTATGAAGAAAAGATGCATGAGTCGAGTCGTTTCTTGGCTTAACTTAGATTATTGGACATTTTTGGATACAACCCAATGAAAAGTGGCAAAATCAAATTGGCAGTACATTGCCTGTTAAGGAATGAATAACTATAACCCTGTGCCAAATGTTCAGTATTTAGTTTTTTGTTGAGAGAACCTGGTTGCTTGGTTTTATTTATTTAGTATATTTTAATAGTTTTTTTCACATTCCAGTTCCAATGGCTGATTATTATTAAGAATTTAATGTGCTTTGTTCCTTGAAAAGGTGTACTTCCATTATTATGCTATTATATTATCATTATGTCTGTGTCATTACATACTGTATATTACAGTAATGTTTATTGTAATTTATTTCTTGGGTAATATATTGTCAGACAAAAATAATTATCATTAAAGGCTTAGACATCTCAGTCGTTCATCATGCAGGCTGCCAAGTTAATTCTCGTGGATTGTTTTGTTTGCAGTGCAGTGGTAGCCCAGATGAAGATATTACACTACATAGTAGGGAGTTCACACTGGAAAAGTGGCAAAATGAAGTATTACAAGCATGAAATACTCAGGAACCCTCCACCACGGGTGCATTCCAGCGAAGAAAGATTATAAGTTATAAAGAACTTATTTAAGTTGTCCCTGTTTTATATCTTAATTCTTGTTAATTGCATATGCAAGAAAAAGCTCAATTTCTAAATTTTTTTTAAAAAAGTTTAAAATGCCCAGAATATCAAAAGGCACCTCTCCAGCAGATGGACAATATGTACAGTACCAGTCAATAGTTTGGACATACCTTCCCATCCACTTGAATGGGAAACTGTGTCCAAATTTTTGACTGGTACTGTATATAAAGTTGCAGCCTTAAGTTCAACTTGTAACCAAGGAAACAAACAAATATACAAACGATGAAAGTTCTTAAATAGCAAAAGATTCCAGTTCATTACATGGTTGTTGTACGTATAAAGTTTTGTTGAAAAACATTGAATAGTATTTGAGATCTGCTCTGGAAACCAAACGTTACATACTGACAGGACGAATGGACAGAACCCGTTCCTATATCGCCTTCCTCACTGGGGTTGCTGATGGACACTGTTCTCCCACAATACAATGCAACATATAGGATTTGGACTCTATGTAATGCAGTATAGATTTGGGAGATCAGATAAGAGATTTCAGTGTCTTACCTTTTCTTTTGCAGGTGCACTCTGGAAGGCTTCAGCCAAAGCGCTCCACTTAGCTGCAGGGGCAATGAAAATCAGAAATATATCAATTCTTGATTTTTCAGGTGTGTGAGACATTTTGCTGCGACGCTATTGAAGAAGAATGCATTATAACCTTCAGTGTCGCAATTGTTTTGCAGAAAAAAGTCGTTATAATCGGACAGATGCTACTGTATCAATACCCACCATTATCACTGGCCACCAGCGCTGTCTTGTCATTTTGGAAGATTTTTAGGTCACACACTGTTTTCTGGCACCAGCCTTCAGGATTCTCCAGAATAATGCGTTTGGTTTCTTCCTATAAGAAAGGATTTGTGTCTCAAAGCTCTCTGAATGAACTCATACGATTGACACAGACACAAAGACTTTAAATGTATTTTGTGCAGCATATACAGCATATATTACAATAAAACAGTTCAATTTGCTCTACGTATATTTAAAAAATGAACTCCCTGATTGGGGCTTTCTCTATTTGTTGATCTACGGGGCCAATATTGAAACTCGTCTTCTTGAACGTTCACCACTCATAGTCAGTGATGCACGTAGGCCCTAGTGTGTGTAATGGAGACAAAATCAAATGGGATGGAAAACTTGCTGACAACAACTTCTTTTTCCCACCTCAACCCTGAACTATGATGTCACCGCATTGCACAACTTTAGGCTATGCAACTTGGGAACACTCTTTATTCTCTGTAATGCGATGCAGACAGCTCTCAGTGTTCCCAGATGACCGTTTTGAGGAAATCCTGAATCCTCCATTAGTTGGGAGAGGGCCCACAGCTGGGCTCTGCTGCAACACCCAGATCTGTGAGGCGGGGAGGGAGGAAGAAACTCTGGAAGGGAGGGCAAAATCCATCTCGGTGTGTTACACTTGGGACCTACCATATGTTCCTCTCAGGAATCCTACGATGTCTTATCACTGTTACATTTGAATTTTAAAAACTGTTTTCTGTTTTTATTATTAGGAATTGCCTTTTAAAGCAACAGATGACTTTGGGATTTACAGAGGAACACTGTAAACAATCATATAGGAATTCAGTGGAATTAATATCATCTCATTAACTAACATAAATATTCAAACTGTATAAATTTCAAGTATTTTTATACCACTCTTTCTTCTAACTAGAGTTCTTTTAATTTGAAATGATGTTGGATGAAGGCACTGTACTGAGTTCAATCATCTAATTAAACTTAAGATGAAACACAACCAGCATATTAGATTTCCCAGCATGCTTTGTTTGACAGTTCAATATTCACAAGTACTTGAGGTTTCAACGTAACCTAATTATATTATTAATAATATTATTGTGTTTTCTCAAGTTAAGTTAAAAACTGGTTTCACAAAAAGTTAAAAACAAACCTATACAACCTAAATGAAGTGTTCTCAAATATGCAAGGCAGTTTACTGAACTTACATTTAGTTGAAACAGGACAAAATTATTTAGTGTATGAGAAAGACCTTTCCTATTTTCCACTACCTCAGGCCATTGTTGCTTTATTAAATATTATCTCTTGGCTTAAGAGTAAACTCTTGTGTTTTTGCTCATGTTCATTTATTTTGCTCCATGCATTTTGAACTAGTCATCATCTGGCTAGGTCTTCTGGCACCGTAGGCCATGTTTAGTTTCAGGTTGTCAGACAGATGACTTCTGCAGATGGTCCTGGCTCTGTGGACGATACATTGATGATCCAAATAGAGGTGAACTAAACGTTACATGTTTGCTGTGGTATTATCAAACAGCTACAATCATAATTAGGGTTTAATGGTGAAAGTGAAAACCACAATTAAGCACCAAGATGATCCCAAATATGACATTTTCAGAAGTTTGGAGTACTTTTCAAGGCATCTGATGAGAAGAAATGAAAAACACACCCATGTGTATTCACTAGAAAATGAAGCCACACCCTTACTATTCCTCCTTTTTTTTAAGGGTCCCAGAGCAGGGGAGGAAACATCCCCCCCCTCTTAATTTGTCTCCTGCCAGGAACCCAGTCTTAAGATTTACAATGCCTGAGGAATGTCTGAGAAAAGATCCATCTTTATCAGAACCATAATTCCAAATGCAGATCTTTAAAACTCATTAATCTTCTGCCTCTAATTGGAATAAGACACTTCTTCTGGATCCAAGGTGTAGGGGTCAGACAAAGGTTCTGCTTCTGCTAGAATGTAGGTTATTGTGCCAGTGGATTCATAACTTATGAGTATATTCTACTCACAGTGAGAGAGAAAAGAGAACTCATCCCGTACTCACACAATCAGCTGTCGCCACCTCCACCTTGACAGCATTACTTTCTGAGATGTCATCCTGCCCGACACACTTGACCTCAGGCTGTGGAGACAGGAAGTCAGGTCAGACAGACAAATTAGGACATGATGGACAGCACACTTAACACATACAGTTGGAATCATTGTAAACACATCCTCTTTAAAATGAAAAAGGTTATAGTTTACCTAAATATTAATGCAAATTTTAAACTGCATAAAAACTGTGCACATGTGTAAATGACCCTTATGAACTGATAAGCTAATTGCTTCCTGCAAGTTGTTTCGCTAGAGCCTTTTTGTTTTGGGTCTTTTATTTTGAAGCACTTCTGGTGAAACAGGAAGCTCGCATAAAAACGTCAGATAATTGACTTTTGGTCGTAAAGGTGTCATCAAGATAGTAAAGTTTTCTTTATGGATAATTAAGCGGATATCTGGAATGGGAACAGGGTATTGTGTGTTTCAACTCGTTTATGTTTATTATAACTGTGTTCTTTGACATGTTATCTTAATTAACCGGTAAAAGGTTATTTGAATATATTATTGTATTAGACATGCTGTTTCGTTATGCACTGAAAGTTAAATGGATAAGCTGTGATATCGTTTTAATGCTAGTTTTCTAGCTTTTTATGTTGCTTTGACAGGTTTATTTGTGAGTCAAAAAGTAGAAAAACATCATCTGAAGATGGTAGAGGCAGCTACTCACCAAAATGCGGATATCATCTGGGACTTCAGCTGGTGCAGCCACCTCATCTTTGACAGTGGGGCCAGCAGTGGTCCCTGAGGCACCTCCATCCTGGTTGTCAGCATTGATATCAACATGTACAATGGTAAATGGAAGTAAGCTATCTCCAGCAGCAGCAGAAGTGGCAGATTCTTCCCCAGCTGCAGGGGTGGGAGTGGCGCCTGCATCTGGGGCGGCAGTAGCATCTGGAGCTGCGGCGGAGCCAGCAGCATCTGTCACTAAGAGTACAGTGGAAGGACAATGCTATGATACACAGGCACATTGTAATGTTTCTAAGGCGTGGTATAGCCTCTCTTAGAAGTGGATGTGGAGCATTTCATTGCACGCTTATCAAGGCTCCTACCAGCACTGGCGTCTGTGACGTCTGCATCTGGATCAGCTGCAGGTGCGTCGGTGGCGTCTGCTGCTGCATCATCTTGACATATCACTTCATCTGTATGGAAGAGAGAGAAGGAGAGAGACAGAGACACCTTAAATGATTTGACTTTCAATTGATGAATCAATGCTCTTTGATGCCTGCAGGAATTGAAGCTTTTGCTCTATATGAGATATGAGATTGCAAGCCCCCCATGAGACAAATTTGAGATGACTGTGCCCCTGTGAACTACATTTCCCATGATTTGGGACTTAGGGATGTAAACAGCAAGTACAGTGTTACAATGGATGCAGTCGGTTAGCTGAAGGCTAAAACTTGTCCTGTTTTTTTCAGTTTACTTTTTTCTATTTTGGAAAGTTAGCACAGTAAAACGTACCCCGAATGACCTGTAAGGAATTTTTGTTAGCAATGCAGTTCTGTGAATACCAACAACTATCACCAGAGTACATTGATACTAAAAAAATGTAAAAGCAAAACAAAACATGGAGATTCTTATGCCCATTCTGTACTTAAGGAGCATCTTTTTCTGTGACGTTAATTTGTGATGGACATGGGGTACAACAAGAACGGCACTCACTAGAGCGCATACCTCCACCATGGCCAAACCATCCTACACGTCTGTCTGACGCATCGCCACAAAAATTGTCCAACAATTGCATCAGTGTTGGACATATCCTTTATTTTCCATTCCTCTGGTGAGGCTGGAGTAGTCTTTATTGTTTTGGATATGTGCGATGGAGAAGATGTCAGAGTCACCTAAAAATCATCTCTCTTTGTGTAGAAAAATCAAACTATTAAAAGGTACAAATATTCATCAATGCTAATTTATGTGTAAACTTTGGTGATGCTAGAATTGATATAGTTTGGACAAGATGACCAGTCGTCAGAGTCGCCTAAAACAACAGGCTTCCATGGAAACGACACAAAATAAATTTAGCATAAAATCCAAACTATCAAAAGGCACAACGACATAGTATGGTTGTGTCGTGGTTTTGAATACTTTTGAAGTATAATTAAGAATATTAGAATGTGTGTATTTAACGTGAATGCATTTAAACTCATGTCTTTCAGTTCAGCAGTATCAGAGACAGGTAGGGTCATTCAGACCTGATGGTGTGTGTCTGAGAATGTGGAGGACAAGATGCTCTTGTGTAATGTAGACATTTTTTGGCAGGAATGGGAGTAGACGGGATGGCGTCAAAACATTGAGTTAGACCAGATATGAGTGAGGACAACTAGACTGGATACAACCAGAATTGTTTGTTGTGGTGACGTATTTAGCTGGATGGTTGGGGTATAGGTCTGTGTTGCACATTTTAAAATTGTCTTTGAATTCTTGAATTCCAAACTTTGAGTTTGGTGTCTGGGCTCCAAACTCATCACTCCCCGCAGATATGTTTATATGAATGTATTGGGGAGTGATGAGGAAACTTCTTGAACCCCCTAATCGGAGCCTACAGGTGGATGCTGGGGTGGTGGTGGAGCAGCAGCAGCATTGACAGGCAGAGGGAGATTTGGGAAATTGTTGCACCATAAATAGACCGCCATATTGGGAGGGAGTGTTGATGACGTTTGAGGAGAAAGAGACATGTCATGTACATATGTGTGATAAAGCAGTGCAGCTGGAGTTGTCTGCCTGAACTAGCTCACAGGCTTCACTCCATATGTATGTTGAAGCTAGGGTGTATAGTCTGCAAGATATGCTCCTGAAAAAGAAAATTATGGACAGACAGACATTGTGATGACGACGTCCCCCATCATTTTCATGTTGGGAGATTAAACAGGGAAACAGTGTGATGACCTAAATGATTTATTTGTCATAAAACACAGTAAGTGATCAATAGTAGACATGAAACTTAAATTACAACAAACAGGTTGTGAGGATTATAAGGCACCTGAATTGCCTCCTTGAACTGTCATAGCATCTGCTGCTAGTTGTGGTTGTGCTGGTAACTAAAACAACCAACTTCCCTTTTTTTTAACACTGGTGTTGAGTCAAAATCTGTTTGCACGGCCTAACACCAACCAACAATCTCTGCTACCCATAACCAAAATAAGCCCAAACATGGAGCGAAACAGTTTAACTGGAGGAAAGCATTATTTGAGGGGTAAACAGAAAAGATAAACCGTATCTCAGAATGAAATTTGTAGCACACATTCAGTGGAATGTTTGTGTGAATAAGGTCAGGACAGAGGGATGGTTTGAACAGCTTGTCCTGGTGAGCCAAACCTAATCCCCAACCCAAAGACGTCAAACCAATTTGGCATGTGTTCTCAGAGGCACTATGTAATTAGCAGTCACATATGGGCAAATTCTCACTGTCTGCAGCCTATGCAAATAAACAGCTCAGTCGAAAGGTCATGGCCTCCTGACTACACATCTATCCTCTGGGAGAGATCCTGTTTCTGTAATCATTTTAGGATTTAGTTGGGTGGTGCAAAGAGACCTCTCTGACATAGAAAGGTTAAGAAAAGCCTGAAAGAATTCTCTGAGTTCATGTGAGGTTTTTCTAGCTAAATTAATTAATGGCTGAATTACCTTTTCAAGTCTAAAGTCCAATGTCAGGTTGATTATGACGGGTAAATATATGTTGATTTAGCCAACTACATGATGTTATTAGAGAGACCCTGTTCAATTATAGGGCAGACCTTTTAACTTGTGTTGTCTTATTACATCCACTAACAGACAGACAGAAATCTTCCTATCACAGCTGAGCCCATGGTCCTTACTCCCACAGACAGAAAGGAAAGTGAAGTCACATTAATATGTAAACAGTATGTAAGAAGCGCTGTTTGGGTGTGAAGTGGTATCCCTCCCCAGGGAGAAGAATAAGGAATGGTGCTCTTGGTCGACTTCCTGAAGGAAAAAAGGTCCCGAAACCGACACCAGGTCACGACCACCAAGTCATCTGTCTATCCCTGTACACTCACTCAGAGAACAACGGTTACAAAGTAACCTACAGTGTTATCGCACTGTCAACTCTGAACTCTTGCCAGAGATATTATAATAGTATATAGTGATATGCCACTCTCATAACTTCCAGGTATGTAAGGGGCGCTCGCGAGGTAGTCCAAAATGAATGGGAGTCTATGGGGCAGAAGCCCCCAAAAATGAAACGATTACGGGGAAAAATATTTCTTTCTGCCAACTTTCATTATGTTTTGGATATAATGGGTTGATACAATAAATATCGGTCCATTAGATATTTTTTGCTGCTTCAATTGTTGTGAAATACCGTCATTGAATTCGTAGCACTGGTAGCCCTCTCTGGTAGCACCACAAACTACTTTATGGCACTAATAGAAGGTGGAATATCTGTGCTATTACATCAACCAGATCTACATTTGGCTGTCAAAAACAAAGGTCGTCTGTAGACTCCGGGAGACTTCGAGGAAGGATGTCGGGCCGCAAGCAGTCTTAAATACTTAACTGACCAATCGGCATTCGTTAGCAGAATGCTAGCGGTTTGTGGGCAAAATTGCCTTACTGTAAGAAAAATGAAAGAACATTGGTGTGTTTTCATTTCACTCCTGATATATAAGTACATATAATCGATACTATATTTGCACAAAATAAAATAAAATTTGTGCTTTTTCGTCTAAAAGTAGGTGAAAATAATTATTTTAGCCGTTTAGCTCCATTCACTCGCATTCATTTAGGACTCCTTTGTGACTGAACTGCAGCTGATTTTGGTACAACGGAGTGAATGGAGAGTGAACAGGCTGTATGTAGAATGGTTGTGCTCTTCCCTCCCCATGAAAGGAGACAAATATAATGTGGCAACCAAACCTATGCTACAATTAAGGGGAGAATGTGTTTGGTGCTCCATTACCATTGTTTTGTTAATCACCACACTTATATTAATTTGGATATTTAGTGTATGTTACAAATTAATAAACATGACTGACATTAACACATACTGGAAAAGTTCCAAACTCCTTAAAAGCCAAACAAAAAGTAACGTTACATATTTTTTTCCCCCAGCTAGTGAGTGACCTCCATGATAGATGGTCGTATGCTAGATGTTAACTGGTGTGGGAATAAATCGTAACGTTTAACTGTGTTATTAGAGCCTTCAGTTAATTGCCTTTGGCTTGAGCTGCTATGATTAAAAAAGCACTAATGTTTGGCCTCCACACCATTGAGTTAACCTCAGTTTATGCCTCAAATGTATAAAAAATTTGAATGTTTGTAAAAATGTTAACTGTGAAACCAGTTAAGTCTTCAGTGTTGGCTGGAATAAGCATGACCATTTATGTTTCGAAGTTACCACCCCAGTGTGAATCGTTGTATCAATGTGTTCTCTTGTTGAAACTCTCCTCACGTTAAACTGTCACATGCTGAACCTCTTTGCACTATGTCAGATGTTTATACACAGTAGAAGTCCTCAGACAGCTATGTGAGAAGTCTCACTGTGTTTCCATTCGGGGCCATCAGGCATCGACATGAAGTCTTTGGACCTCCAGTCTCAACACAAACATAGAGAAACATACATGACACTCCTACTCCATAAACACAACCCTGGTCTCTCTCCAAAGGGTTTTTAATGGGCTCTGGGAGCACAAGGCCAAGGCTCGCAGACGATGTAACCTCTGGGTTCAGCCCTACTCTCGGCTGCTCTATTCTCCTCAACATTAATGGGATTTCCTGCACTGGTCATCCTCCTTGAAGCTTTCGGCCTGGGTGTTCCAGTGTTTGACGTAGAGTGCGGTGCGCAGCCATGCCAGATGTAAAGAACTAAATGATGTGTTTAAGAGGAGATACGATATGAGCTATGGATTGTAAATGACGAATGTGATCCTTTTTTTTTTTTTGTTCACGGTTTGACAAATCAAATGCAATTATAGGGCAGAAGAAAGGCAGATAATTCAACGGCAAATGATTAATGCAATTTGGTGGATACTTTATGTACCGTGGCTGTTTTCAAAGTAGCCCCTGGCAAACTCTTTGCTCTGTCTATGAGATTTACTGGACCAGCATCATTATTGTCAACATGCTGCTGGAATGTCCTGCAGCTACTAAATTGTTGGATTGATTGTCAAGAATTTCACAACCGACTGTCAGGGATTATATATGGAGAAATGGATTAAGACAGGTCAATACTGAACTGACAACCCTGCATTGAACATCATTACTTACTGCTTGGATTTCAGAACATACTCCATACTGAAAATAAATCAAATTACAAGGCTGAAATTGACACAAGCTCATAAAAATGTGATGTAGCACTCGAGCCCTGTTTGGACTGATGCATGCATGAGGAAAAGTGGTCCAGGTTTTAGCTCTGTGTCAGGTAGTTTCCAAGGTATGAAGACTGATTGGAGTTAGGGGAGAGCAGGTAAGAAATGAGGTGGAGGGGGAGACAGCGTCTTCTTATGAATGATCATAAGATCATTTCCTCCCAGGCAAACATCTTTCACTCCTCCTCCTCCACCTACAGTCACACAGCTAGAGAACGTAGAGTGCATATTTTTCTCTGGACAGAATACAGATATCAGTATAAATGCTCATTCTATCCTGGTAAGAGCGAGAAAACACACACTCTGCCACTTCAACTTTGGATGCATAGTGTGCTCAGTTTGAAATCTAGCTTCAGGTCTAATTCTCCAGCACACAGCTTGATTTTAACATCCCACACTGATGCCTCTCTACTTCTCAATAGCTGCTCTCTCTTCTCAGTCTGTTAAACCTGGAGAATCACTGTAGATCACAAAGACTAAAGCTCTTCCATCTATGATTCTATGATGGACTGAGTTTCTTGGACTTGTTTTTAAAGATGATGCAGACTGTGGCTCAGGTGGTAAGAGCGGTCACATACTCATCGGAAGTTTAGTTTAGTTTATTTATTTGACATGGACATACAGTAACATTGGTTCTGCAACATTTAACCATGCACAGGCCCCAGATGCACTGCCCTTAGTGTTTAGAGCGAAATGCTAATTTCCAGCACCTGTCCATGGGAGGCTTTTAAAAGTTAAAAATAAGAAAAGAGAAAAGGAAGAGTAAAAATACAATAACATTAGAAGTACAGTCCAATTATCAATGCAACACAAATACAAAAGTACAAAGTCATATCAGAAGTCCACAGATGTGTGTGCTTAAGGTCGTTGGTTCGATCCCCAGGCCCTGCAGGTTTGACCACTTATTTTTGTCTTGTGCGATTGCACCATGTAACAATCTAGTTTAAGATCAGTGAGCTCCCCTTCTGCTAACACAGAGGCCTCAGCACACTGCATGGGTAAACTGCAAACAATGCTGGGCCTGCCTTTATCACACACTGTGTGTGTTTGTGTTTGTGTGTCTGTGTGTGCACCTAAGATAGAGCCAAGCACATTTTCATTAGTGCTATCTGGTCCCATTCTCAGTCACTCATCTGTCACAGTCGTTCCTATTCCCTCCCTCACAGCCATTATGACGTCCATCTTTTACCCATCCTGCTATTCCAGCGCTCTGATTTAGGGAAAGAGGAAGGAAACTGCAGTGGAAACCCTGTCACACAATAAACGGGTGCTCAGAGTATGAGCAGGTGACAGCAGCTGCAGTCTCCTTAGGGAGCTCTTTCCCCTCCCTGCATATGTGCTGCACTGTCAAAGAACTGTCAAGTCTCTGACATCATGCATATGGGGGAAAAACTTCAGCTCCAGATCTTGGAACTTGTATCCGACCCCCACCCAGACTACAGAGACAACACCCTGGCTGTCACGATGTTGCCACACCCTCCTCCTCCTATTACTTATCCTCTGTCCTCTGTTTCCAGATGTCTACAGATGGCCTGAAGTCTCCCATCCCTCTTTTCTTTTAATCCCTTACTAAGAGAAATGCAACTTCAGCTTCAGTCAGGAATTCCTTTTGCCTCACAGATCCTCAAGGGAATTCTGGGAATAAGAAAGACTCAGGGAGGGAAATGAGGATTAGACGGCAACTAATCATTTTTATCGTCGATTAATCCATCAGAGGTTTTTTTTTCTAGTTTAGTCTATAAAATATCCTAAAGAAATATCTTAATGCCTGGGGGGATTGAGTTCACAAGAATAAAAGAAAGTAAAGGGAGCAAAGACGGCAAAAAAACTTAATGTTTGGCATTCATGATCAGAATTTTTGATCAACGAATATATTAATCAACTAATTCCTCCTGCACTACATGAGACACGATACTATATCTGCATATCAGCTCATGCAATCATTCACAGACTATCCTCTGGGTTCAAATGTGATCTCATCATACCACAAATAATATACATTATTGTTGAACATCTCAGGCTTTATGGCAAAACTAATGAGCATACCACTGTGTGTAGCTGAGGAAAACCACAGTCCACTTTCCTACTCTCTTCTCCTTATGACAATCAGAAAGAAATACCCTCCCCGAACATGAGAACTATTTTTGTTTCTGCACAGACTGGTGGCAAAAGTTGACTTTTCCACCCTGCCCACGCCCCTGGTGTTTTTAAGCAAAACACAAGATAGTAACAAAAAAAAATTTAAAGGAATTAACAACAGGTTTGTGGAATGTTATCCATGCACATCCCTGGACAGGATGTAGGTGTCACAGCACGCGGCACAGCGACCTCTTCAAACTGCAGAGGTCAACATGCTGGAGGCTACAGATAACACACACACACACACACACACACACGCACACGCACACGCGCACACACACACACACACACACACACACACACACACACACACACACACACGCACACACACGCGCACACACACACACGTCGGCTGTGGAATACAGACACACCCTCCTGGGGTGGATTCCACATTAACTACAGTATTATTAGAGATTGATTATGTTGTTTTAAAAGTTATTTCTTGACACATTTGCTGCAGGGACAGATATTATTAATTCATTTTCTCCTCAAATTCAGTGTTTATTTCTTGCATTTTTGCTACTGTCTTTTGCAGTGTAATGCACAGGGAATGTCATCTGCACTGCAAAGAGTTGACGTGATCATTTTTCAAAATGTAGCTAAAGCCTGTGCACTGACGCAGGGTTGCTAAACCCAAACCAAGCCCTTGGTAAGCCTGAAAGCAAAGAATGAAAAGGTAACATTACGACTGATAGCAGCTACTTACCATTGTTTTTATTCAACTCCTAATTTGCCCATTAAAATAGTTTCAGGAGGCCGGTGAAACTTTATACCCGTGTTTCTAGACCAGCCCGTCCATTTTGTTAGCAGGAACTGGAAACACCATAGCAGCTAGCTGCTCTCCCCTCTGTGTCGGAACCAGAACTGGGCTGCAACAGCAGATGTCCATGGACGCATTCCAGCTGCTGTTTTTACATGAACTGTGTGAGGAGAGGTTGTAAAAAGGTACTGAAACCTATTGCCCTCAACAATCTGGCTCAGATACGATTGAGGCGAAGGAGCCAAAGTGGGAGAGGAAGGCAATAATTTGATAGGGTAAACTTTGCAGAAAGAAAAAACTGCAGAGGAACTGTTTACATAAATGAATAAAGTATCCAAGCTCAAACATGGACAGAAAAAGGGCAGAGTCTTGTGTTTTCAATTAGGAAGTATAAAGCACGGCTTCAACAATATTCCTTTCACTGAACATTAATTACCAAGAGCAATTATCCTGGCAGTCAGAGGGCCTCAGACGGGGCTCATTAAGTGCTTTTATTCCCCAGGTTAAACAGTACACCCCCCCCCCCCCCATAAAGACAGCCCTGTCTGCTTATTCAACATGCATTATGTGCTGTACACATCCTGCTTTCTGCTGGTGTTTGGCATCACCATGTCTAACTCAGCTGTTGCTGAATATTTAGTTTTGAGCCATCGTGAAAAGATGCGGATGACACAGGAAGCAGGGAGCGCTCCCAGGTTCCTGTTTTGGAATCACCGTGCTCTCGGAGCTGCTCATTAGCCGAACTCCGGTTGATTCTGATCTGAGAGGTGATCTCTGGACTTTCTCTGCCTCGGTGCTGCTTGTCCAGCCAAAGTTTCTGCGCTGAAAACGAAGGTGAAACCAGAGGAGAGGCCTTTCTTTTTCTCTCTCTCCCTCATGCTGGTAAAAACCAACAGCTGTAAAATTGCAGCAGGGTGCCAGGGGAACAAGTAGGGGAACAATACGCTCAACAGAACAGCAGTAATTGGAAAAGGAAGATGTGAATGCTAACACAGCGTCTGCTTCTAATTAAGACTGTTTCACTGGGTAAATATTGTTGCTAGATGATCTATTTCTCCGAGTCGACTCCTTTTCCTGGATGATCATTTAGCCTGTGGCGACAGTGGCTTTGTTTTCTTATCATTAATAAGTTTTCTTTGGAAAAGAGTCGCCTTCAAATGAAGATGCAGAAAAAACCCCTTGTTACTGCGGTTGAGGGCCAGCAGACGAGGTAACAGAAGGGACACTGATGACAGGCGGTGCTTGTTAGAATATTTGACTGATTTCAGCTGCAGTATGACCTGGCTCTCTGACATGCAGAAATCACTGAGGCAAACTGGCAGCTTGACAGAACACAGGCTCCTGGTTTAATTACATCGTGAACTCACGTGGCTCCTCAGCCATAACTTTGGGCCCAAGTGGACACACACCCTATCCTGACATAAGACCATTATCTGCCAAGGCTTATATAAAAGACCCACGCCCTCCAGCAGATGACGTGAATCCAAACTTCACCGTCACAATCTGGGACCGAAAGAATGCTGGCCAATAGCCGGGGGCCATGAGAAGGAGAGTGGCAATATTCTGCCCATGTTTACGTTGGCAAAGAGAAGCAGCTGTCTGAGAAGTTTTGTGCATTTGTGTTCAGGGAGATACTGATGCTGATTCCTACTGTCTGTGAAGCCTGTGCTGTCCAATCAACAGAATTCAGCCGTCTTGTTTCCCTCTGTTTGTTTTCAGGTCAGTATATGTCATCTTGAAAGACTTGGATTCTACACAAAGCATTTGTACCTGATGGCTTTCTGTATGTGCACACCAGAACATACGCATAGAAAATGTAAAATCTCCCTTTCACACATGACGACAAATATTCTGGTTTAACATGATCTCTTCTAACAGCAGTCACAGCTCATGAGGCCCGGACATAGCAATAGATGCAGTCATTGCAGATGACATGCTGAAATGAGAAAGACATGATGTTTTCCCCTTCCCCAGAGCAGATTCAAAGCTTGGGTTTTCCCCTGAAATCTCCAGACAGACAGTTTATAACATACTCCGAGAGGCGTTGAATGACATCATCCAAAACTGCATCCGTGCCCATTTCATCGCTACATATTTGCACATTTGCCTAACTCCTGAATGACAGCCATGGGAAGTGGGGAAGTGGGAGCATAAACTAAATGTGTTTGCCAAGTGGTCGAGGTGATTGGCTGTTTATATATGATAAGGATGTTTGCTCTGATAAACACGGCTAAATCAAATCCATCAAAGGCTCTCATCCTGTCTCATCCTCACTCGTTTGCTTGAATGGTGCGCTTTTATTCCTCCTCACTGTTCTACAACCCCGTTCCCAAAAAAGATGGGATGTTTTGTAAAATGTAAATAAAAACACTATGCAAAGTTTTGCAAATCATCACATTCTGTTTAAAAACAAATTGTGAACACATTGCATTGCCTTGCTCAGTTATAGTGAGTCTTATTTTATTATTGCAGATAAAATAGGCTTTAAGGGACAGTTCTCCCAAAAATCTATTTTCCTCCTAAATATAACACTATTGATACATCTGGTTGTTTTTGTGTGGGTTACAACGTTTTGGAGATGTCTGCCTTTTCTCGAATATAATGTAACTCGAGGAACAATTGGCAGAAATCATAACCCAGTTACACAAAATAATCCCCATAACTTTCATTTTCATGGAACTATATTCTTTCAGTATTACCACACCAAAGGAAATGTGCATCAACTCATTGATAAGAGGCTAGATAACTAGGCTAGCTATCTTAGCCGAGGAGGACGCTATTACTGATTACATCCTGCCCTGTCACAACGAGCCTCGTGGTGATTCGACATTTCCTCAAAAGGAAATAGTTCCAACATGAAACTACTCAAAACAAAGTCAGTGCATTACCTTGAACAACTGAGTCATGATTTCTGGAAAGAGACATTAGCCCCATTTCCACTGCATACTACCGGCTCTACTCCACTCTACGCGTCTTTTTCATGTTTCCATTAGGTAAAAAGCTCCTGGTAATACTTTTTTAGTACCACTTCCGTTGCAGTTCCAAGTGAGTCGAGCAGGTACTAAAAGGTCCCGTGAAACTTGACAGACCACCGATTGGTCAATGCCCGGCACACATCCTGCACAGCACAAATCAAAGGCTGCCACACTCAAACACCCAAGCTACTTTAGCGATGATAGGAAAAACATGTATTTTTCAATTTGGATTGAACTGTCCTTTTAAGATTTTTAACTGTTGCCAATGTTATCAACTGAGTTTTGGATACACATGAGTGGAAATAATTGCTCTTTTTAGGTTGAAATATGCCATTAAACAGTATGTTTGGCCCAGCTAATAGTGTGATGTCACACTGTTTTTGAGATTCCAGGATCAGCTGTTTGACCCATTTACCCTCATGGGACTAATGGCATGACTGCCACCAAATGTGATGCAGCATTGATTAAACTTCTGGATACAGTGATTCCATGCTGTGAACGTGACGCACTAAAACAGGAGCTGTGCAGCGGAACGCCTCTGCATTCATCACGATACAGTGAGTTAACAGAGACTTCTTTATGTGCATCAAGACAGCCATAATGCGACGTGAAGCATTAAAATTGCCTGCGTCTTTGAATGAACGTTGGCGTCACAGGGGCCAGACGTTCCATACACAGCCCTATATTGTGGAAAGCCTTGATGTAACGAGTCAGACCGTCTCTTGTGACGCGGCTGGTGGTGCTAAATGCATCAAAATGAAAACACACAGAACGGTAGAAGCAGCAGGATATAGGTGCAATAAACCATCGCATGCATTTAGGTGAGAGGCTCTTCAGTTGGTTTTTGGGAGCCACATGTGACCACGCCTCTGCAAATTCACACCATGCTGCAAGTTGGACACAAGTGTCAACAATTTTGCAGGAATGTGTGATCGGAGGACCGCTGTTGGATGTGGTGGGGAGTGAGGACGGGTCGGCAAACTTCAGACAACACCCTCTTTAAGTAGAAATCAGAAAACTGAGGTAAGAGGGTTGTGTCGATGCAAGATCATATCAAACAGGTAATATGCTAATATGGCAAAAGCCCAGACGGTCATTGCTGTGATCATAAAAATCTAAAACCTAATTATGGAGATGATAAGATAGTTAGCTGCTAACAGTAATAAACAAAAATACAAGGCCAGCAACTAGTTGTCCTAAAATGTTTCCCCTGTATTGTGGCTTTAATTTGTTTGTGGGGAGTGGCCCAAGTTATTAGATTTCCATGTCAATCTAATTACAATGTCTGTTGAGCTGCTGATGCAGATGGTATGTGGTGGAAACTCCAAACATGTTCTGCCATCTCATGATCTTTTCCCTATTAAAGCAAACCCTTAGTTATTTTGATCAGTCCCAAGGTCACTCCAAACGTTCACCACCCCTGCGCCCATAGAGGGTCTGAACTACATCTAGTCCTGCTTTACAACCAGCAAAGCAGTAACATTATCCAAGCCATACATCACCCTGCAATTAGCATCAGGCCTCAGGCTGATTTTGGAGTGGATGGCCCAGCAAGTCCACATACATCCACACATACACACTTCCTGCTCACAGATTTGGAGGGAACACACTCCAGGGAACTATTTTTACCCTCTTGAATCCATGTGTTATGTGGTGCTTTGGAGCACATGGCCCTCACACACACACTCATATGTACATGTAATATCTTTATGAAGCACTATGCAACAGATGTTCTTACTTTTAATATGCATCATCATCTATATGGAGCTTGTTTTATTTGCTTTACAAACATTCAAGCCCACATTAGCCCCAGCCAGGAGCGCTACAAGATGCAAAGCATAATTATTCTCAACTGCAGATTTCCACTGCTCAGCAGACCCTTTGTGTCTGCAGCCACCCCGCCGCTAACCATGCCTCTTTGCATCTGTGTGCAAGATCATGGTAGAACACATCAAAGCGAAGCCCCCGACCAGTTTGTAAAAAGCCACTGTTGATGTAAACACACATATCTACAAATTTGTCCACAGTGATGCCAGAGACTCTTTGAGAGAGAGAAAACAAACGAATGGCAAAAAAGTTCAAATCCACAAAAAACATAAGATGATGTGTGGATGAATATTTCAAAAGGAGAGACAAACAATGTATGGAGTGGATCAGAAGATACTACAAACAATAAGAGTACTCACTGCTGAGCAACAAAGCGCAGAGCAACACAACTCCAGCCATCTTTCTCCAGAGCCCATTCATTCTCCACATGGACACAGCCATCCTCTCTGGTCAGACTCAGCGAGCCGGCGGGACTGTGAGAGCAAAAAGTGTGGTAAGTGATAAGGAGTGAGGCTGTGAGGGTCGGGGGAGTTTCCTGTGAGGTCTAAGCGAGCAGGACAGACAAGCAGGATAGAGCCTGGCTTGTGTTGGGTTGCTCTTTATATGGCCCCTCTCTCTCTCTCTCTCTCTCTCTTTCTGTGTCTCTCTCTCTCTCTTCTCTTGCCACACCCCTCGTCTCGCTGCCTGCTGTTAATCCGTTTCCCCGAAGCCGTCCCTGCTTCCTTCCTCGTCCGTGTGTGTGTGTGGGAATGTGCAGCAAGTACGAGAATGACACTGTCAGAGGGGGAAGCTTGACATCCTGCTGAGCGTTATCTTTACTGTAGGTTGGTGCCTTAGTGGTTTTTGCGATGTGGGGGTCGTGGTTGCACTTCAGGGAAATTTTAAGTGATCTCTAGAGGGCAAGGTACAAATACCAGCTGCTTCCAGTGGACAAGAAGATAAACACTGGCTCAAAACGTATAGATTTTTACATTTTTTCCACCCTAATGCTGGTATGCATTCATGCAGTGGTTAAACGTGCATAAGTAATTTATTTTCATCACTTTGTAAACTATTATTATTTTTCTATTTACACTGATAGCTTAGAGTTGGGAAGGGTGGGTGGGAGGGGAGTTGCTTCAAAAAATACACAAAGATACAATCAATCCTTCTTAAATTGCTGTATTGTTTAAAATCAATAAAGATATTCAATACAAACAATGCAAACTTACAGATTTCAACATATCTCTGCCAAGGCAAACAGTCCACTCTTCTCATGTACAAATAGGCAAGTGAAACCAGAGTACGTGTGGATATATATCATTAATTGTTGCAATTGTGTCAAAATATAGTTGAAAGTGGCGAAGCATCATCTCTCAGTCATCACTTATGACCCATTATAAGTGTGTGGCGGTATCTGCAGACATGTCTATATTTCCTTATCATTTTTATGTGCAGGGTGTGAGGTCAGACTATAAGCTAGAAAATGTAGAGACCAGGTTCCATGGCTGTGTCCGTTATGGGTGTATAAAGAGCTGCAGGTGTCAGTGTGTCCCCGTGTTCTGGCCATAATAGGTTATAATGTACCTACTAAATACAAAGCGGTGAAAGTGAATACGATGTACTTGGCGGTGGTCTGTGAGGTCATTAAATACAGTACGGAGAGTTTTTCCTCCGAAGGCTCCGTCCGTCTTCGTATTCGTCTTTAAGGTAGAGCATATATGGGCCTTAAGGCTGGAACCGTAATAGGCATGCACAAAGCAGGGTGGTGATGTCATCACTGTCAGAGGAGTTGGATTTTCCCCCTTTACATGGCGACGGTACGGTGGCGTTTTCAAAAGACTGCACTCTGGAACCTGTTTTCAAATGTTTGCATTTTCAGGCCCTGAAAACGCCATTGTCGTGTAAACGAACGGGCAAAACGCAACTTCTGGCTGTGCTCTCCAGCTGAGTGTTGAGCGGCCAATGTGAAAGTAAATCTTACTGATTAAAAGTGGAAAAAAATTAATTTATGTACAGACCTGACAAAAAACATGACCTCCTCATCTAAAACCAAACAGGCTTTAGTTGGACAGGATTTGTAAAAATGTGTTAAAGAAGCTGGTTCTTTCCTAAAGATGCTCCTAGTGAACAAGAAGAGCTCCTCCTGCCTCCTATAGTACATGTGTACGTAGCTGAGAGGCCTGTAAAAGCACATGGCGTCACATACGGCACTTTTTTGTATGTCCCTGGACAGATGACTAACAGCCTATAGTGAGTCATCCAGTGAAAGCACACATACACACCTCCGTGTACTGGATACACCTGCGTACTGTATTTTTTCAAATGCTGTAACGCACAAACTGTGTTAATTTTGTTATCGCACCACATCAGCAGAAAGTGACTTAAACTGCTGCACTGATGTTTGGTGTTTCATAGGAGTGTGATGCTGTTCATGTTCACTTAGAGATGTGCTGTTGCAGTAAACCAGGCAGGCCACATCTGGAAGCACTGCAGTCCCACCGCTGGGCTTTTGAACACCACCCGGAGACTCACTTGTCAAACAATGCAACCATCTGAGGCTGGAAGGAGCCAAAATCAGGCTGGTATCTGGGAACAGGCGCTCCCTCCGGTAATCCTTTATGTGTCAGACCGGATGCTTTTTATAGTTTGAATTTTCAACTGCTCAGTACATAATGCTGGCATTTGTATATTCTCAATATTATAAAACTTTTTTTGAACATGCCTTGCTGGGAGTCAGTTCACACCTTTTTTTTGCCATCACATGTATTCTGTTACTCCCCAAGTCTGTTCAGCTTTTCAAATGTTTTTTTTTGGTGCTGTGAGCACAAACAGAGCACCATCTGGTTCCTTTATATTGAAGACACTTGGCCACTCAAAACGAAACAACCAAGAGGAACAAACTGCACTAAAGGTAAGAGGATCGACATTTATTTTGGATTTGAGCATGAACTGCTTCGATGTAACATAATGCAACATGATATATTCAATATGTTTTCATTGATATTTGTTTGTTCACTACAAATCGACTTTTATTCGAATGTGAATGTTTCTGTTACAGCAGAAGAACCCCGATTAGCTGAGCCTGGCAGACGACTATTTCTAGCGGTTTTAATCTATATCTCTCTCTCCTTTCCCTCCCTCCATTGAGTCACCCACCCTACCATAACATTTGACTTAAGTTGGTTGAAATGCACAAAGAATCTCTGTGCAGTGAGCAGGGCACTGGCAGGAAATCATGAGAAACAGCACATGGTAGGAGAGAATCTGACCCTCGGGGACCCGTTTCTGTTTTTTTCTTTTTTTTTCCTAGTTTTTGGTGTTTTGTGAGTCTCAGAACCAGCTGGATGGAGCCATCATAGGAGCATGACTGACACGTGATTGGTCCAAATATGGTAAAAGCTAAGATTTCAGCAAAACACATGAATTTGACAACACTGGAAGAGATCTGGTGACTTAGATGTTGATGTTCCCAATAATATTCCTGGGTATAATATTTTCCCTCATGTGTCTCTGCCCAGGGTGATGTACATGTAACAATATCATATGCTGAATGCTAGGAGATTGTTTTTCTTGTAGAAAAATAACTGACTGGGAGTTTTTTGTGTGCCTGTCCTTTATTAATTTATAGCAATTCTCCTTCTAAGCAATAGCCATTAATACCTATTTGGAATTTTTGCTGTAATAAAACAATTTGTTAAGATAAAACCATCTAGAGACATGCCTAGAAGTTGGGAAGCTTTGCTTTCCATTCGTTGGAATGTGGGTGAATGTAATGTGAATGACTTTGTCTGGAGAGACTTCCCTGCCTCAGACACCAGTAATGATCGACCAATGGAATGGAGGAAACACTGAAAAATCCTCCCCATCTGTGTGATGCCACTGCTTGCGCTCCTCCATTCAGTCTGACGGGCTCCTCTCCTCCCTCACCTTCCTGTTGACCTACCCATCCATCGCCAGCCCCGCATTTAAATTCCTCTCCTGTTTCCTGTCATTCTCCCTCTGCATGATGAGTGCTAACAGCCAGCCCCCCCCCCCCTGTCCAGGAACGAGCAAACAGACCCAGCAATGACCCAAAGCCGATGGAAGACAAACAGGGAAATGCATTTATATTCACCCCTAACCTTCTTGCTTGCGGTATCTCCATGGCCCTTCCTTCCATGTCTGCTACATAAGCAGCGGCACCAGAGTCCAGTTTTTCACCAGGGGGATCTGCGTGGAAAGAGCAACACAGAAAGACGAAACCGAGGTAAGAGTTTGGTGTAAACACAATGGCCAGACCTCTGATGAACACTCTAGAGGTTTGACATGTAGAGCACATCCCTCACTTTTGGGTCTGGGGTAGCTCAAACGTGCCAGGAACGAAACCTGAGACAGCTTTCAGGACATGATGTCACCATAACATTACCTCGACACCACTGACAAGTCCTGTTGAGGCCTCAACATCGTTTGTTATTACATCATATTCTGGGACAGCCAACAACCGTCTCTGTGTAAACACACTTTTCACACAAGGTTCTGCTGAATCCGTCCTGCAGGACGAATAAACCAAATATTAAGATATGTCGATAATATAGTGCAGAGTTGGAGAAACGTTCCCTCTCTCAATCTTTAGTTCTGTCATGCATGACCTGCGTTGTTGTACTTTCCAAAACACCATTGTGAGTCCAATGCCAGAAATCCTCCATTTCCTTCTCCTCCCACATTAAACTCTCCTGCAGTCTCTCCTTTGCCTTGATGCCATACAGATGTTCTCATTTAGCACTCCCCTCTGGAGGGAGCCTACTCCTATTGTTCCTAAAATCAGTCCCATGGCTGACCCAGCCCAACGCATGAAGCACACACGTTCTGTATGCAACAGTTCCATGAGTGGGACAATCATGCATGTCTTAGTCCTGAGCACACATGGTCAGATAAGCCGCACAGAAAGGGAAGCCAACACGTGTTCTTTGGAGAAAAAAACCTCTCTTTCTGAGTCTCCTCTTCGTCCCCAGCCTCCTCATGTCCTTTCCCTTGTTTTTTTGAAAAGGACAAATTCTACAGGCCTGTAACTAGCCCTAATTGGCTCTGATTGGATGGTTTGGTGGACATCTTAAAGTGATTTATGCTCAAGGTTGTGAAGGTTGGGAACGTTGGGAGTGCTCTGGGTCTTGGAGATTCTGTAACCCCAGGAGCTTTAAATCTTCTTCGTTTGAATCGATCTATCATGGGTCTGTGCATATTGATGAAGAAAAAAAGCACTTGAAGAGAATGAGACCAAATCATCAAGCACTTCAAAAGGCATTTCACTACTCATACGTCACTGCTACATATATCCAGTTTTCATATTGAGCATTCACTAATTAGTCCTTCATGTCCAAATGATAGAACTTCTCTGATTTTCTTTCGCAACAACAGCAAAAACATCAAGGAGAAAAGGGAGAATAGCACTAATTTTTACACTAATTGTGTTTTGCAAACAGTCCTTGGCATCATATTAATATTCTGTTTAGGAATACAGTACATGCTTCTCACAGAATGAAAATGAAAGGCTGCTCTTTGCAAAACAGCAGACAAGAGCGCACGACAACAGTACTGGTATCTTGTGAGTGCATCAGACTGTCAGCACTTACAGTGGTGTTACATTATAAAACTTGGTAATTCTAGCCAGTTTTCCCAACTAGTTTGATACAGACGGATATCATGGTCTCTAAGGACCCCATTAACATCTACACAGAGTTCAAATTCAACTTTAAACAGATGTCAGACATTTCTCTAATTAATTAGTTTTATCCTATATGAAGGCTTGGAGTTGACTTAACTTTAGAATGCAAGTTTTTACATGAGATAAACAAAATACAAGTTTAAGAGGTTTTATTTCTGTGCCTGAAATATGACCACAACGCGATTTCACAGCAAACCAGCAGATGGCAGCAGAGGACCAGGCTTTTAAATCCATCTCAGGGATGAGCGATTTCTGAACGACTCAAGTCTGCCCTCTTGTGACTAAAGAATATATCCATTACGCCTATTCTTGCAACAGAAAGCATATGGAGGTGACTTATTCCATGCAATGAACATGTCAACATGTCATGTCATGTGTGGTAAAGATGAGAGGCAGAGGAAAATATGAGAAGACTGGAAAAGCAGACGAGCTCCAGACTTAATGATATAGACTTCATCATTAACCCACCACAACATGACTGGAATATTTTTGGTACATGAGGAGTGGATGAGATGAGGTGTGTGTGTGTTTTGGAGTAACACACCTCACCCCAGTCGTTCTCTGAAGTGTTGCTCTGGGCTCGTCGGGAGACGCTCAGGTCCTCCACATCAAATATTCATCTCACAGAAACTCCTCAGCCTTAAATAATTCTCAAAGAAGTGTGCCAAAAGCAAGCCCTTACTATCCCAGGCACGTTTCTATCTGGACAATGGATTCAAGGGAGCACGAGGATGGAGGGAGAAAGGAGGTGGGGGCAGAGAGAGAGAGAGAGAGAGAGAGAGAGAGAGAGAGAGAGAGAGAGAGAGAATTGGATCTATTGTATGGGCCCATAACAGATGGCTTGCTTTAAGAGGTATCAAACAGTGAGTAACAGGGAATGTTTAATGACAACAAACTACGGTTATGACAAATAAACATGATGTAAATCAATGTTGAACCATAAGAGGTTTAGAATAAACCATTCCAAAAAATATCTGATGAATAGTATCTATTGATTTAAAGGATCAAGTCTTGATTTCAAGGTTTTGAAAACCTGCCTTCATTCAAACTAAATAGGCCAGGCCCTGTCAATCTGTGTGATAACAACCATCACCTGATCTCATCTGATCTGACCAAGACTTTATTCCAACCACAATTACACACACCGGGTGGATAATCTCGCACTCATTACCCCTCCATATCTGAGACCCTGACAGAACGAATCCGTCCCCTCTGGTGAGTGTGTGGCAGGTGGTGTGTCGACTTGGCCCCGGCTCTAGTCCTCAGCCCTGGCGCGCTGATAAGAGCTCAGCGTGGAAAATCAGACAGCGGCGCTTTGGCCTTTCAGAAGCGAGCAGGAGAAAATGAGCCATGAAGGAAATCGGAGGTGATTATCTTTATTATCAGCCAGGGGAGTAACTGTGGAAATGGCGACCTGTGGGGGGAGAGAGAGATGCACAAGCTGTTCCAGCAGCCTGCTGATTGGCCCATACAAGCTCCTGTGGTAATTAACATCTGCATATGCAAACGAGTGCTCCAGCTAGGGAAATTTGGCAGGCTTTTCTCACCTCCACCCTGTGTCTAGAAGCAGCAGGGTATTTGAGTTTGTGTCACTATATGCAAGTGTGTGTGTGTGTGTGTGTGTGTGTGTGTGTGTGTGTGTGTGGGTGGGTGCATACACAAAAATCAAATTATGTGTGTTCTGTGACTTCATATTCATAACACAACTCCGTTCCTGGGAGCACTTGGTGTATCTTGATGTCCCTGTGCATTTGCATATTTGAAAAATACTTACGCCTGCACTTTTTGGAAGCACAGTTGGTATGGGTGGACCGGGGGCACTGGATCGGAGAGGCGACACCGACCCACCTCTTTGTTTTTGCTGCGCGGTGCTAAAAGAGAAGAGGCCACACAACAGGAAGCTGTCAGTGGGCCTGCTGGGAGAGCCTTATTACCATCTCAGGAAGCAGGAACAAGTTGTGCCCGCAGAACAGTCACAGTGTTCAGAAAGGTGGAAGAACTTGTTGTCAGCAAATGTCAAGGGGAAACTTTGTATATTTGCCTTTGCATATGCAGAAAATGAGTTAATTAATGGCTGTATTGTTTTCTTTTTCATTTGAACATGTATGTTTGCATATTTCTGAGGTCTTATCCTGCTGATGATGCACCTGTATTTACTGTATGTATGTGCAGGTGGAAGCAAAATGATTCAACCTCATTTCATATTAGGCAAAATCTACTTTATATCTGCTGTTTGCAAGAACAAAATCACAAAGGAACAGTTTAAAAAGCTCAATGCAACAGATTTTTTAACTTTTTTTCCCCACATGCAACACAAAAAATACAATGTGCCAACCTTCATAGATGACTTTGACAGTAGTGTCCAAGGTTTTCTCTGTTAAGGTCTAAATTTACATAAATGCTCCATACCCCAACTCCAAGACATTCACCACCGCTGACCCAAAAGTAGCTCAGAACCAGTGACCGTCACAGTCGCCTGATCTCAATCCCATAAAAAATCTCTGGTGGGAGTTGCAGAATGTAAACACAGGAATATTACAAAACTGGGGAGGCCTGTGCTTATGAGGAATTTGCTAAGATTCCTCAGGAATTCTGCCAGAAGCTGGTATCTGGATATGCGTCCCGTTTGCAGCAGGTCATAGCAGCTAAAAGGTCTCTACAAATTAAGTAGACGCTTGTCATTAAGGGGTTGGATCATTTAGAGACTACAGTCTCCAGTAAAAGTAACATTTTGTGTTGTATTCGAGGGAAAACTGGAAATATCTGTCGCATTGAGCTACTGAGCTGGTTCTTGACCGATTTGATTATTGCAAACAGCTGATAATTGTATATTTTTTCCCAGTAAACCTAATACACAAAGAGGGCTGCATACTTTTCTGTCCTACTGTCTGTGTGTGAGGCTAACAACACATGGGATGAATGAGAACCTTACCTGTGAATAATGCAGTCACGTGGTCAGCGCGTGCTTTGTTGTAGAGCTCTAATGAGAGACAGGCTCGCGGGCTGCAGAGCACAGCGGGAATGACAGCTCCATCAGCTGGGAGCCGGCTATTTATAGATCCTGTACTGAGCGACCAGACACCTGGATTCGTGTGCAGTTTTCCTCCGTCCAACTTCCACCATCCACCCCGCAACTACCGTGTGTTCAGTTCAAAGGCGGCACTGCTTCGTTTCTCATGTCTTCCTGCTGTCAGAAGTCTTTGTGTCTTTTTTTGTATCTCTCCTTACGTTCATTCTCTCCTGCTACGTATGCCTGCAGCGCTCCTTTCTTCCTTTTCCTGTTCCCGTCTCTTATTCATTTCATCACATTCAATTAGTTCAGTTTAACCCCCTCAGATTAATTATAAGATTCCATCCTCATAGTTTACAGTGTAAGCATTTATAGTTAGCAACAGTGTGATGTAAGTATTCAGGAAGGCTTCTTTTAAGTAGGAAATACTCAAGGGATTTCAAAACTCACCAGTCTGCTTACTTGTAAATTTTGCTTGTGTAGTTTGTATCACACAAGAATAACAACCTGTATTTTTGTTCGTTATTAACTTTTTAATTTTCTTAATTTAATCCCTAACTAACACAAAGAGACACAATAAAAAACACCAAAAACATAAACACTATAAATTTCTCAGGTGACACAACTAAAATATGCAACGTTTTACCTAATCAGTGTGTCCCCCATCAGCATTGATTACAGCAGTAATCCTCCTCCTCATGGACTGGCACAAACGCAGATTGATTGATTGATTGAAAAGTTTATTTCAAATATGTAAAAAAAAGAAAAGAAAAACAGGATAGGTAAAAATAACAAAAACAAAACAAACAGCTCTTATAAACAAACCAATTTACATGCCAAAAAAGGAGTAGATATGGAAGATTAAACTTCTATAAAACATACATACACACATACACATATTTATACATGCACTTATACGTACAGATTTACTTCCTAATTCCAGATGATGTCATCCTGAGGGATGACGGATCACTCTTCAGTCAGAGATGCCTGGAGTTCCTGCTGAGTCTGTGGAGGATGTTCACACTGTCACAGTCACTCATTCAAACAACACCACAGGTTGTTAGCGGGGATTAGAACAGGGTCATCACTGGCCAGTCCAGAAATGTGACACCGTTCTCCTTCAGAAAGTGGACACACACACTGGCCTGGTGAAATCATCGTGTCGGCACAACACCTGTATAAGGTCATCAGGCTCAAAGTCCATCATGCTTCAGATGATTTCCTATATCTTGACATGTACAGCCTTATCATGTATGTTATGTTATGTATAGGTGGTCTCTGCTGTTGTAACGGTGGCTGGTCGGAACCTGTTTCTGTGGTGCACCAGACGGATATGTTGATACTGATTCTGAGTCATGACACGCAGGCAATCTGTTGTTTGTCTGGCTGCTTCATGCTGGCCTAGATGCGCTATTGTGGAATGGTAAGTATTCACTGGTCTGGCGGCTTGTCTAGTGGCCTCCAGCATACCAATGGCATGATCCTAGTGATGCTGCGCCAGCTATGGCATTCTTGCAGATGTAATTTTCTTCCCAATTTTCATGCCTTTTAATAGGGGTGGGTCAGTTTAACAAAGGAGTGGTCATTTGGGATTAGCTGGATAAAGCCATCATGGCTATTTCTCTAAAAATGATGTTTTTAGACTCAGGACTTCTTGCAAAAATCAAATATGTAAAAGATTTTCTCAAACTTTGTCAAAATTTGAGCGATGCCATATTTACCCTTGTACCTTAATACACACCTGCATATGACCAAATCCAAGCTAGATTTATCACAGTGTATATGATAATTGTATAATCATTATATGTATGATATGTATGATATGTATTATATGTATATTTCTATTGACATTTTATAGATATTTTCTATAAAATGTATACATACAAACATATAGATATGTTTCCAAATAGAAATTTGTATTGGAAGCATGTAAATTCAAGGATACAGCAACCATATAGTACAAATACTTGATTCAATGCTATTGCACTCTTTTAGAATGTCCTGTAGAAACATACACAGTCAAAATCATTGTTAAAGGATAAGTCTGATGGTATTCTGTATTTTTCTTATTGTCAGCAAAGCCATTGCAAATAAATACTACCTGTGTATTAAAGCACGTGCCTGTGTTTGAAAGAATTACATGGGTAAGTACTGAGAGACAGACTGGTGCACTGCTGATTTTGGTCATTTTATTTAACACTGTCACCAGCCTTATCCTTGCAGATACGGCCTTTTCCATGCACTCATCAGAAGCAGTTTGGCGTGTTTCCTCAAGGACACTTGGAGAAGTCACCCATAAATCTAACGTACAGAGTGCTTTTTTTTTGTAACAGAGGCAAAACTGTGCCAAGACCATTAAATGTGGTGATCCAAAAGTGTTCACCACTGTGGTCCAACAAGGTATCAGGGATTGTGCATTTGTAAAATAAATACCCAGCCATTCTTCAAAATGGGGCTGAAATCACCCCTGGCATCCTCTTTTGCAGACTCACATTAATTATTTCAGAATTTGCCTTGTAATCCAGGCTGAGAATCCTACCCAGAACGAATGGGATGTCAGCTTTACGCATCTACTTGTAAAGGCATTACAGGGCGTTAAGTCCCGCGTGGATTTGAATTGGTCTCAGCAGTACAGGATTAGAAGCAGCGGGGATTAGACCTTCCCTAGAGGAAATACAGGAGCAGGAGTAGCAGAGGGACGCACCACAACTTCACCTCAGAAAGGTTGGTCAGAATGCCTTTTCATTTCGTCATGTAGAATGAATGAATCACCGCTTCTCTGTTTGTCTTATCAGTTAAATCTGATACGGAGCACCTGAACCTCCTTCCTGCCCACCCATCTACTTATTTCCTCCGCCAAGGGAGGAGGTTATGTTTTTGCCTGCGTTGGTTTGTTGGATGGATTTTGATGAAATTTTCAGGAGATGTCGGAATGCCGAATCCGGTATGTGGATGATTAACACTGCACTGACTGGTGTCGTTTTGTTTTATTCCGACTTCTTCTTCCATACATTTTTTGGTTGCTAACTACGTCTCCATACTTCTGACTACAGATAACATTCATATATCAAAAGGTTCATCTCCTGAAGGACATTATTGCTTCCATTCAGATCTTTTTGTAACTTTTAGACTTTTTAAGATATTAAGCTTTTTTAGCAAATTTTATAATGGAAGTAAATGGGAGAAAATGACGTGCAAAGACATGCAGTTCATACATGTCTTTGTTATCTGTAGCTAGAAGTATGAAGAAGTAGTTAGCAAACAAAAAACGTATGGAATGTGTAGTTTCATATTCTTTTACCTCAGGACTCCATATCTTTTACTCTCCTCATGACACAGATGTTCATACAGTGATATGAAGCCCCCCTCAATTAATCACAGATATAGAGTCACAAATGTCAGACCACTGTTCCCAGTCTCCAGGAATGAATGATCTAATTAAAAAAAAACAACAACACAGAAATAGCTTCATTTTTGACATTTTAATTTTTTAAATGGTATGAAAAGTTCCTTAACAATCTTTGAAAACATATAATGCCTCTGTCACAAGAAAAAAAAAAGTCCACATCTTGGATGGTTTCAGTCATTCATCAGTTCTGTCTAACGGTCATTTACCATTTACCATGGTATCTTCGATCAGTGGACGACTGCAGTGATCCACAATCTCTGTGTAATTTAAACACCAGATGTGAAAGTCGCCACTTCATCACAGGCTCACGTAGAGACACAGCTGTTCAAACTCATATCACCCTCCAGGTAGGTGGTTGGTGTCTGAGGAGGACTCACAGCGACTGTTGTGACAGATCATAGCATTCACATTACTTTAGCGACCGCAGCTTTAGCGCTGCCGCTATATTGAGCAGATGCAGATGTTTCTGTCTATGGTTGCTGATGAGACACCGGAGGATCGGCCTTGTTCTCAGGAACAGTCAGGTTTCAGACGGCTGGTGGTGGGATCACGGCTCAGGTTTGTATGAGGAGGGGCTATTGGTCCCAGAGGTGTCCTGCTCAGTGGTGGGATCACGGCTCAGGTTTGTATGAGGAGGGGGCATTGGTCCCAGAGGTGTCCTGCTCAGTGGTGGGACACTCCGTCTGTGGTGAGACACTGGAGGATCGGCCTTGTTCTCAGGAACAGTCAGGTTTCAGACGGCTGGTGGTGGGATCACGGCTCAGGTTTGTATGAGGAGGGGGCATTGGTCCAAAGACATGGCCAAGAGGTTTGTTGTGGTGAAAAACGGCCACATGAAAAACGGCCACATGAAAAATGGCCACATGAAAAACGGCAGTTTTGCGTGGTCTTTAAAAAGATGGATATATGATTTAACGTCGATTCACAGGATGTATTGATGAAGGGTAGAAATAGTACATTTCAGTCCCTGGAGGGCTCACTTCTGTGGCGTCTTGTTGACCTTTGCTTGTTGGCTCTTCTCTCCTCCTTTCTTGCCTTGGCTGCATTCTCAGATAGTCAATAGTCCTTTGTGCTGCCATAATTGCATTGTTAATTTCTCTTAGGTGTGGATTAAACCTCCGCTTGGTCATTGCTCTCATATACCCACTTGCTGCTTCTTCTTTTGTCGTTGTAACAGCCAGGTTAGATATTGACCACACAGTGCCAACAAGGGCAAGAAACACCACAACGACAAGCAGTTTAAAATACACTTTATTAAACTACATAAATATACACTAAATAACTGGACTGACTTCAGGGGAATAACTATAAAAAAAATCACTGTCCTTTTCAGAGTTCATTTAAAAGGAGGGAAAAGTGGTTCCTCCGACTCTTTAGGGGAGAGGAGTCGGAGGTCCAGGCCGCTGCAATGCTAGTTGGTTGCTTCCACAGTCTCACTCTATCTCTTCACTGATGGCAGTGTTGTCCACACCATCAGCAATATAAAGGCCGGCATTCACTTCAGCCTTTGGGAAGCCCAAACCTGCCTTAAGGCTGCAACACATGCGGCGGAACCTGGCCTGCACACAGAGAAACAACAGCAAAATGAGAGGGCCCGCATGTGGACATTCTTCACAATCCAGAACACATCACAAACGAGGGCTATGTTCTACATTAAAACATGCGTTCCACATACCTGCACACAGAGAAACAACAGCAAAATGAGAGGGCAGCAGTGGTGACCATGAGGCACTTAAATAACCTCCTAGAGGAGGAGACACACCCAGACACACCTGTGCACAATCACATCAAATCAAGCTTAAGCTCACAGCAAACGTGCATGTCCCCACACACACACACAAAACCACTACCAGTGTGAAGGTGAGTTAGTGTGGTGATACAGATCTACCCTGTTACATCACTATACCGGCCTCGGAGCCCACAGGCAGTGGTAGCTGGAAGGCGATTCCACCAGCTATGAATGTGCGGATATATCTCTCCCTATTTTCAAGTAGCACACGTTCGAGTGATCGTGGAGTAACTGGGCAATCCTTTCTGTCTGTAGAGAAGTCCATAATGTTCTGTATCAGTTAAGTTCACCGCTGATCAGAAACCTGGTGACCTGGTGGTTTTCTTCCTTCAATTTATAGGATGTGTCCTTGGATACCGAGCACCTTGGTCTTGGCTTTAATGTTGAAATTGCTTTGCAGTTGATTGACCCTCTACTGAAAAGTCAACTTTCTGGACAGATTTTTCTGAAACTAGCTTTTATCTAACGGCTTTGAGGAAAGCTAGGAGGGCGGGGCTTCATCATGGGGCGGGGTTTGTGTGTTTGGGGCTGTCAATCAAAGTAACTATACACACGAGGGTCAAGCGCAGGTAAACCTATCACCGTCTATGATGCCTTAGCGGCGAAAAATGATGGGAACTGCCGCAAAGAGACGGTGATGCAGCTGCTGGGAAACCACGTACAACTATGCTCAAAGAGTTTGAACCTTTTTGCCAGAGTTGTTTTTTCAGTCTCACATGGGGGAGAATACGATGTGAGTCTCACGAGAAACGTGAAGCTTCAGAAGAGATGTGTCGATCTATGAATGCATTCCTACTGAAACCAAAAGATGACTGTCAGACAGGCAACAGCAGCTGAAATAAGCAGCGTTTACCACACTGTGCAGCACTCCCAGTCATACAGATCAACAGACTGGTGCAGTAAGCTGGCAGTAGCACCACTCATTTTTCCAGACTCTCAGATGGCAGAAAAACTAAACAAATTGTCGTGCAGTCGTACAAAGCAGTGGTCATAGTTACAGATGTCTGAGAGTTAAAAACGCCAATGGACCAACTCCAAAGTGACAAAAACACACACACCATTTTCTGTAGCTTCAGGTTTTGTTTTATCGAATGTTTTATTTTGTGCAGCCTACATTTTATGAAATGCTGTAGTTTAATTTGCGATAGGAGGGTTAAGTGAAAGACTCGATGTGAATAATACCTGCTGCTTTGCTTATATGGTTCCATTATCTTCAGTGTATGGGTCTACAAGTCAAGTGAGAATAACTTTAATATTAAGGCACAGTCAAGTCATGTGTTAATATCTGTTGTTGGAGAAAATGAGGTAGGATCAGACTTTGACTGCAGAATGTTCCTTGATCTAAATGTTAATCTAAATCTTTTCTTTTTTGGATATACTATGGGCTCACCCTCACTTTTATATGCCCATATGATATACACCTTTTTAAAACACCAGTCATATACTTCAAAGAATAGATCTCCACGTCAGCAACCTGTCTGTTCTGTTTTATTGTGCTTAGTTTAGTCACATTCACTGTTGATAAACAGATAAAAAATAAAAAACAACTACTTTTAAAAGTTATTGGGATAGAAATAGGAGCACAAACAGACTGTCACACAATACAATAAGTACTGTGAAACTCAATAATATGATTATAATAATATGTTAAAGTTTTTAAGGTGCTAAAGACCTAACCCTGTAACCTGCATAATGTATTGTGTGTTTATTTTTTAAGTTAGATGGACATATCAAATTTTAGGCTACTTCTCAGCAGCGGTAATGTGTCCCACATTGTGCCACACAAACGTACTCTGGCCCAACAGTCAATCAAAATGATTACCCTCAGGGTTCTCACAATGTTGAAGAAAATTTAACCTGTAATGGCTGGTGTAAAATGCATCACTACCAGCGTGACAAAGCAAGAAAGTTGCCACAGAATCAAGATTTAACATGTCTGGTGTTCTGTGAAATGCAGATAGAAATATCTTTTCATTCATTTTGAATTTGTTTGGCAAGGGCTCGAATGGACGGTTCTGACAATAGCAGGTAAATTGTCAACACAGTCAAACTTAACAGCAGTGGCAGAAAGCTCATGGAGGCATTTATGTACAGGCTTGATTCCAAAGAAAAGTAAGTTACCTCTTGTAGTCTGGCCGGTGTGCAGCTGTCAGCTCCAGGAGCAAGCTTGAGAGGCAGGAAATTCGATGGAGGGTTGATGAAGTAGAGAGGAAGGAGATGGAGAAAAGGATGAACCATGAACTATGGACTTTTTGGCTTACTGTCAGAGGTTGGCAACCTAAATTGATGATCATTGTCAAGAAGGACCGGAACTCTTCCACTGATGAGCACATTTTCTGGGAAGCTTTAGCCGGCCAGTTGATGACTCGTACATTTTTTTATATTCAGTGCGACTTTCAGAGGATACCATTATCTCAGATGTTATCACTTAGACCTGGATAATCAATAAATCAGCATAGAAATGATTGAAAAAGGGCACACCTTATAGGCCTACCTCAAGAGCTTGACTGAGAATCACCTGATTTTTCAGTTACTCAGTGATTTGTAAGTACAATCATGGGTAATCTGCAAATAAATCACCTTTTAGCTGATTTGGTTTCAGTTATACTAATTGGACAAAATGTAAACAAATATAGGCAAAAAAATAAAGTAGCTTACAATGTAGCCCAATTGTATATCTGTGGGCATTCCTGTTTACATCTACAAAGAATAACAGCAACAGTAGCTCTAAAACAAACAAACAAACAAACAAACAAATAAATAAACAAACAAAAAGACATAAATACAGATTTTGGCTGTATGCAATTTTTAACCAGCAAAGTTTATTTATATATAACAACAGTACAAAGTGAATCCTTGGCTTGCAAAATAGGTGTGCTTCATATTTACAATAGGTACACAATAATATATTATCATAACAAAAACAAAGCAAATAAAAAAACAAGAACAACCTTTTTTAAATACTTTAAGTTTCTTACAGTTTTCACAACACTATTATAAAACAAGGAGAACAGACAGCCATTATTATTATTATCATCATCATTGTCAGTATATTTTACAGAACTCCAGTGTGTAAAAGGCTTTTGTTTACAATGCGTTTAAAGTGTAAGGATACTAATTTTATACTGCCGATATTTTGACTTGGGAGTAATACATTGATCTGGATTTCAGTTCCTCTGGCAGACGCCACAAAGCAAAGAAAAGTGCTGATTAAATGCTTTGTTTTGTATAAAGAATGACACGAGCCAATCAAAACCACAACAGCATCTGTTCGGCAACATGTTAAGCTAAGAGCAACAAAGTACACAAAGCATCAATTAGCAGTCAGCGTGAGCTGAAATGAGGTTTTTGTTTGTGAGCATCTATCCCTAGCTCACATCAGTCAAATGGGATTTTGCGCTGCAGAAAGAATAAACAAACTTTTCTCAGTTCAAACTGAATTAAAACTGCCCAAGAAATAACAGCATGGAAACAACAACAGCTATATCTAGTAAGAAAAACATCTTTCATAAAAAGGTGCATTTAGCTGTGATTTAAGACGTGTACACATGGACTTTCAGGAAGAATTGCAGCTAGACTAATGATGGCACGGATTAATAAGGAATACCAGGCAGAGCTAATGCATGAATTAAAAGGCATGCAAAAAAAAAAAAAATCTCACACGAGACAAAAGGTAACATCCTGATATAAATGATCTCTGAGAGAAAAATCAAAGCCACTCGCAACCAATTTGTGTGCCTCTGATTATGTTCGTCACGATTCTTAATACAGAAGAGCTCATGTAAGATTTGGAAAGACTCTAATAAACATACAGTTCATCCCTTGCAAAAAAGGAAAAGGCATTTAGGTCCTGTTAAAATGATAAAAAGCATTACTCCATACAAGCAATGTGAGGTATGAGGAGGATACAATTCTATTTGCTGAATTTGGGAAGACGCCTTAATGAAAAGGAAGAAGCTTTGTGTTTTGTGTATGTACTGAATATGTGCACCATTGTGTACCTAAAGACGTTTATTATGTGGTGAGAAGGTGTTTTCTCAGATGAGGGGACAAATTACAACTAACCTTTGCTACTTCTGCCCCCAGTGGCCAGTAATGGTGTAAGAGACTGTAGTTGATCCAAGATCCCCCCCCCGGAAGAACTGAAGAAGTCATAAGTTTGAGAGCATTTTGAGGTCCCTGTAAAATAGAACGATGACAGAAGACGGCTGGTGGACAAAACCGTTGTGTGTGTAGACATTGTGCCACAAGAAAGCCATATGACAATGGCAATACATCGAGCATGGCCATGCAGCGACGTCACCCTGGTGTGTCGGGACCGGGAGACAAGACACAACAGCAACAACTACCTCGCACACCCACTCAAGTATGAAGATTGTGCCAGATCTTCACCAACAGGAAAAGATCCAAATTGGCAAGAATTAACCATAATTTAAGACCAAGGGAAAATGTTCTTTAAGTAATAAATGGAAAGCAAAGTTATTTTTGTCTCCCTTTTTTTTTGCTGATCGGAAAAATGATCTTAGCCGTAAAACTGTGATAGGATCTGAACCATTGCTTTGTCTCAAATCCCATACTTCCATACTCAACCTGACCAGTTTGAGTGTATAAATGTGTTCCCACCACTAAGTATGTAAAAAAGCAAATGTACTGGGGCACAGATAGCATAGTGGTTTAAGCGCGTGCCCCATGTATACAGTAGTCCTCCCATGGCGGCCGTGGGCTTGATTCCCACTCGCGGCCATTTGCCGCATGTCTACCCCTCACCACTCTCTCTCTCTCCCCATTTCATGCCATCAATAGCTTTAGCTGTCCTATCTGAATAACGGCAAAAATTGCCCCCCCCCAAAATAACACCAACAAAAAAAGCAGTATACGATGAGTACCCGGATGGCAAACTCAAAACAGCCGGTACGATGGACACTTCTCACGCTCAATGGTCACTATCTTGGCTACTTGGCAGAAAGGGGAGGGGCTTACGAGACTTTTTAAGCTTGTGAAAATGGTGGCCGAGGAAGCCATGGTTATGGTGGAGAACAGCAATATGTAGAAAAAGTAACACTTTTAGTCAAATGAAAAAGCCGGCAGATATTTTTGAAAATAATGTGATATTTGCGGTAAAATGTCGCAGCTATCATTTCCGGTAAGTACAACACAGCAGTATATGATTTGAGACAACTCTACACTGTCGAAATTGACGCACTACGCAAGTAAGTAATATACTACATAAACTACATGTGAGTATACGGAAGTATGCGATTTGAGATACAGCATCATGAGTTTTGTGATCCGTTGCACCCCTACTGGCCAGACACACCAATAGCGTGTCGATCATCACCTCATCCTCCATTTCTCCTGTTTCTTGGTTGTTTTTTTTCTTTACATCTCCACATCACACTGTGAAGACAACCGACTCAGATCAAAGAGCAGCTTCAAAGCTGGAGCAAGAGACTGGAGCTAAAGGGGGTCTCTCTCATTCTACCTCTCTCCTTATTTCTCGACACGTCTCTTCAAACAGTTCAGGCAAGCAGAGTGCTGAGTGAGGCAATGTCAGGCCGTACCCTCTTCACCTTTCCTTTTACTGTATCTCGCTAAGACAGTTCTCAGCAGGACCTAGTATCTCTGAAAACTCATTGGGCTAAGAGGCGTTGAAGGGACTGAGCCCGAGTAGAGGACTAATAAGATCAGGAACACTAAGCAGGTGGGTTTGTAAGGCCACAGAGAAAAGAAGCACCTTTCACCCACTACTGGTGTTAGTCATGCTCTCTCCACAGTTGCAGAATACTGTGCAAACCTTTAATACTACCTATTTTCAAGTACTTGATGTAAACAACAAGCAAACATGCATCTCAGAAGAAAATGAAATTATTCATCCCGAAGATGGAGTCTCCAGTGTGTTGTCATCCAGCTAGAAGATTGGAAGTTCACATCAGCCTTTGGGCTGCTGATGTTTTGGTTTGTGGCAGGAGTCAAATCCACATGACATGAAACACACTTTGTCTTTATGTCTACATGTTTTTCATGCTTATTCCCTCATTCACAGATCTCTTTTCTCCTGCTTGTGTTTCGTACCTTTCGTGAGTTTCAGAAATCGTTGTTCCTGTTATGTACGCTTCAAATAAATATGCAGGTATTTCCTTAAAACAATGTCTAGATCCATATAAAAGCAATTTCTCTCAATCGTCACAACCCTTTAGAAGTGGTGGGGTCTGTATCTGCAGAGATCCTACCCTCTGCCTGCCTTTCTTCTATGTGTTTTCTATAGTAATTTGCTATGGTCGGACGTCGGGACTCCATAAAAATGGAGCTACCAAGTTCACCGTCAAGCTACCGAGTTCCATCTCTCCGACTGTGGTAAAGAGACGCGGGTGTTTGTGTCGGTGTGAGCTACACACAGGCAGGCAGGTTGAGCAGAGGCACAAAGGGAAAGGATGAAACCTGCACTTTGACTCCATTCACACAAAATCTGGAGGGTTGTGCCGAGGTCTGGGTGTGTTTGTGCTTTAGAACATAACTGCTGAAAAAGAACAGAAAAAGAACATTTTGTTGATCTGATTCACTGCTTTGTTCCCTCTCTCTTCACTCCCCGCCTAGTTCACCTGACCACCGCTGCAACCTCTTTCTCTCTCTTGACCCTTGAGCCGCAGATGAGCTTTCAACTTGAACAACCTCTACAATCTAAAGGCCCATTTATGCTCTACATGAATTCCGTATGTAATTGGACACGTTTTCGGAGAACTTACGGATATGTACAAGACGGACGAAACGGGGCAATACCACTGGAAATGGTTGAGGGCAGTGTAGCTACAATTCAAACAAGGAATGACAAATATGTGTGGAAACAATGAAGAAGAAAAAAGTGAAACGATAAAGTGTAACTTTCCGTCCTCGTGTCTTGATGTACCTACCGCTACCGCTTTTACTGCTTTGTATTTACTAGGTACATTATCACAACCTACTACAGCCGTCGCCACATTTGTTGTAGTCAAAACCTTTGAAACTTTACTGCCCCTCTGCAGTTGTATCTATGTGAATGTAGAGGATATATGGAAGTACATATGGGTCGATGGATAGACCATTTGTGGATGGACGTATCCATTTACGTACATAGAGGAAGCATGAATGGGCCTTAACATGAGAGCTTGGCTCCTTCTGTAAAGCATAAACCGATTTTTGACACATAAGAGAACGATGTGAAACAACAGGATCTTTTGGCACTTGGTCAGACTAGACCCACACAGCTATGCTTCTTATTGTCCGAGCAAAGACATGAGTGGTGGTTGGACAGGATCTCCGATTAGCTAACAGCTCAGCCGGCTAACTGGAGCTGGCATGACTCATTGGCACTTGATGAAAATCGAACAAATTGACCCTTACAACACTTCCGATGTGTGAAAGTATGCATGCAAAATATACATAGAGTTGATCAAGTTCCCAAAGAGATACAAACAGTGTCTTTATAATGGAGACTTGCAGCTTCCAGAAACCAATTGCAGTTGTTGCTATCTGTACATAATGGGCTGTGTGAGAAGCAGTCACAGCATTGACAGACGGTACACACTCTCCTCTATCAGAGACATGATTTAAGGTAAACGATGTTTGGGAAGCAGTTGGATGGGCTGGAGCCCGGACGTACAAATGGAGTTGTTCGCTTGACGAGCTACTGCAAATATCTATGGAGCTTCAGTTCAACTGAGCCCAAAACTAAAATAGACATACAAACAAACAAATAAAAAACATTTCTACATTCACAGAAACTGATTGGCAAGTATCAACCGGTGCATTTGATGACCTAACTGGTGAAAAGAGCCAAGGACACCCGAGCGATTTAAGGTCATCTATCGACTTCATCGCCATCATCCTCAGTTTAGGTGCAAGCATGCTGGCTGTATTGTGACTGCCATGATGATCACAAATTCCATGTTTTCCTGTACACATCTGATTAAGTTTTGTCCATGTTATGTGACAGTCCATGGAGGGAAGGAGTGAGAGACGACATGGACCATGGCCTGTTTTACTACCACACTACCCTCATGTAGTGTTACACTTTATGTCCTTATGCAACAACACATACAGGGTCCTGGGTGGATATTTCAACTGCAACTGATAATATTCAAATGTGCATGTACAAAAATAAAATCTGAATGCAAACTCTGTTCAACGTGAGATCTGCTCTTCTGCTTCTTGCCTTTTTAATCTCCATTTCACATTCAGATGCGAGTTTCTGGTGGAATAGAGCATAAATTTGTTTCTCCATTTGCTCTCACAAAGAATCCTGCAGGACTTCTTCTTCAGCATGGCACACCCACACTCACACACAACATACAATTTCCTGCCAAACTGAGAAAAATTTCTGCAACGAAAAATAAATACAAGCCATGTTGCTGCCTTCTCTGCTCATGTTCCTTCCTTACGCCGTTATCAGCTCCAGCTGCAGGGCCTCAATCTTAGTCTGTGTGCCCCTAGCTGGTGCCGTCATGGAAGGAGGTGGGAGGATTACAAACTAAAGCAGTTGTATGTCTGTCTGGCTGTGGATACAGCTGTGGAGATCTGGTTCATGGTTGCAGCTCCCACGATGAGAGGTAAGTAACGACCTTTTTGGGAGGTCCTGTAGAGATTGCGGTCCGGTCTCTCTCTCTCTCTCAGCAGGGGGTTGCTCTCAGCTCTCGAGGGACATGGCAGAGATGAGCTGCTCCACCTTGTAGGCCAACCGCTGCTTCCTCGCCTGTTCGTCCTGCTCCAGGGCTGCTGTGATCTGTGCAGAAGAGAAGCAGTTGTAAAACATCAGCCATAGAAAACACAGAGAATGATTGTATCCAATATAGAATTAGATCTCCTATCACTGAGAAGAATAGGTTTATACAGTATGTGAAAGAAAAGGAAAAGAATTACATCATTGCCTTTGTCTTTTACAACACAGAGGAATAGTAGTGTTTTAGCCTTTGCTGTTTTATCTTCTGAGCCCATTCCTTGTACATTTGGCATTTGTCAAGTCGGGTTCAAAAGGTATTCAGACAGGCTCTCCCCTTTGTCGTGTCACTGGTGTCTGCCTTGTCAGGATGAATCTATGTCAGACTGACACCAACGCACATGACAAAGGCCTTTAATATGAATAGCAAGCAGAAGAAGATATGGCAATAAGGGTTGTGTTTTTATCACTCTGGATATGGATCTTTGTGTCCAAGCCCTGCAGCCTTTGTTTCAATATATGGCTTCTGGTTTGCTATTGTGTATTGTATATTACTGTGGTTGCATTTCACATCAAACTACACTAGACTGGAAAGAAGTGTTAGGCTGATTCAAACCAAATTAATAATTAACCTCTCTTATTCAATATGTAATTTAAAATACTTTGAGATAAGAGGTAAGAGGAAAGAACAGTGTTGCGGATAAAAGTGGCCGAAATGAGTTTCATTCGTAGGGTGGCCTTAGAGATAGGATGAGGACCTTGGACATCCGTAGAGCCCCTGCTCCTTTGTGTCGAAAGGAGTCATTTGTGGTGGTTCTAGCTTCTGATTAGGATGCCTCCCTTTGGAGGTTTTTCGGGCATATTCAAATGGGAGGAGACCCCGAGGTAGACCCAGAACTTGCTGGAGGCATTACATATCTCATCTGGCCTGGAAAAACCTTGGGATCCCCCAGGAGGAACTGGAAAATGTTGCAGGTGAGATGTGTAAACAGGCAAAACGCAACCCCTCTGAAAACGATGACGACACAGCCCAGCTTCGCACAGGCCTATTATGGTTCCGACCCAAATTACACATGCAGAAAGCATACGATGGACAGAACAACAAAAAACAATGTTGGACTGTCCGGTTTTGTTTATGCTGCAGACTTTGTTTACTTCATTAACACTCCTCCATTGTAGCTTTGCTGAACCACTACTGTGATCTTATTCTGTGGAGTTGATTTTGAAAGGGTAAACCACCAACCAGAGCTCTGGTATGCACAGACAGTGTTTTCAATCGTTTCTGTGGATCCATGTGTACGGAGATTGTTTCAAAAATGTAGGCCTGTGAACGCAGAACATTTTTAAATGTAAAGGAAAATTTTTTTGTGACTTAATCACACATACTGATATTTTTGTGCAAGCATTTGTCAACCAAGTCTACTGCTGTAAAAAAACACACAATGCTATATTTAAGCAGCGCTTTCAATCATTTTGTAATGCATGGAAATTCCCATCAGGCATGAAAGGTTTGTCTTTGTGTCCTTCTGTCAATCAGTACCACACCTTTAGGTTTTAGGGGTTAAGTTTTTGGGTTGGTCGCTCTATAACCTTTAATGCAGTGAAAGTTGACTAGCTGCTGGTCGTCTGGACAACATTTCAGCAACATTCTTGTTCTCTGTTTTTTGCATAGCATGGCAATCCTTTGTTTGCCGCCTGTCCTGCTGCAGAGCACAGTATCTGTCTGCCCACCTACCATCTTCCACTCATCTGCTTAAGTGCTCTTAAAGGCTGGGCACTACGGGCAGAGCGCTTCCTCCTCCACGTCCCGATAGCAATCTATTATTAATCTGCAGAACTGTATGCAGGTGCAGCTCCCACTGCCATCTCCCAAATCCATTTAAGCGGGCTGCAGCTCTGGCCTGGTTAGCCTGACACACAGTCCTTTGTGAAGGGCTGAGTGAGAATGAACAACCGTTAGCGATGCTAGGTGAGCTTTTCATGCACTGCACTCTGAGAGACAGCAGATACTGCAGGCGTGATGGAGTACATGTGAAGGGTGTATGTGTGCAAAGCGAACATGTCTGCATACATCTCCATGCATGTGGCCATCAGATAGCTACAACTGCAGAGGCAGCAAAAGTGAATGCGTGAGATTCATGAAGACTACAGAGGAAGCTGATTGGATAATGGTCAAAAAGAGAAGGAATGTTAAGGAAGGAGGGAGGGAGAAAATAAGAGATAGGTAGTGGGAAAGAGAGAGAGAGAAACTGTGCTCCAACAGAAAGGTCAGGCTAATGCCTCCCAGAGGAGGAGCTGACATTACAAGAATGTCTTCATAAATGCACTCTTGCTCTCCTCCTTCCCCATCTTCCTCCTTCCTCCTTCATTCTTTTTTTTTTTTTTTTTTACGCTTCCTGTGATGCAGTGGTGTCTGTGCATGTGTTGCCTATGATTCTGCTCATGAAAACCTATTTATCAGATATCCTGCATGGGCAAAAGGATGCAACAGCATGCTGAGAGCGCGTAGACATTCACTTTCTACTCTACAGATCAGACGTGCTACCTTGTTAAGCTTCAGTCTCACTAGACCTCTGGGCTTTCGGGAAGTCTACTGAAGACTCTGAGGTGACCTCACTAACCTTTGCCGGTTATGAAGAGTATGGCAACACTGAGGGCAAGATATACTTTACGTTATAGCAAGGGGAAAATTTGTGTCACATGTCTGGTTCGCAGTCTGCCCGTAATTAACAGTTGATCTACTAAGACAGCAGCTCATTACGCCATTAGCATCCAGGATTTCCCTCCAGGTAAAATCTGCAAGTGAAGGAGCTCAGTATGTAGTTCAGAGGAGGGGTGCATCACAGATCATCCAAATCAGAGAAGAAATTATGCTGCAAAGAAATTACAAAACTGTCTGTTGCACTTAAATTATAATATAACCTATTTGAAATAATGTATGCAGTTAATGCAACAGGGGACATTAACTGGAAAATGTGAGTGGGGGTGGGGGCACGGTACACAAAGAGACAGATATAGCAGAGCAAAGTGGAGAAGCAGAGACTCACGAGCAGAGAGGATGGAGATGGTTTAATATGGGTGATGTTTCAAAACCGAGGTAATGTCTCTTTAGATGTAATTTGCAAAACATAAAAAACAAACACAATTTCCACCATGTCCTATAAAATAGTGACATGCTATATTTCATTTGTAATTACAGCTCTCATTTTTTGAGGTTTTCCTTAACCAAATCCAAAGACAGGCTGTCTTTAGGTGATGGTGAAGCCCTCCAAGAGAAATTGTGATTTGGACAGTAAAATAAAATCTGACTTGACTTGTCATTTTCTTTCTGTCATTTTTCTTTGGTTAACGTATTTCATTGCAGTCACTGAGATGATTCAAATTGCTTTTCCCAACCACTTTAAAATACTCCTGTGATATTTGTGCCTGCCCAGATTTTTTTTTGTATAAAACTTACCCTTGCAAATTACACCAAACTTGGTGAATCCTGCAGACTGCGCAGTCAACCACACCTATGATACCTATGTCTGTGATCTTAAGTATATTCTTGTATGCATAGATCACTTACCTCTTCGCTGTACTTGCTGACGTATGAGTAGATCTCATTGAGAGCGCTGAGCATGTTGAATTCTGTGGAGTGGAGTCTGGCCTGTTCTGCCAAATAGGCATTCATGTCCTGGTCGCTGATGGCTGGCAGCCGGTTGATGTCGGCGTAGTACCTGAGGACACAGATGAGGGTCGACATCCTTGAGTCAGTGTAATAGCTCAACTGAGACCTACATTCTTTATACAGTCACATTTTTTGAGCCATATCACTTTCACAAACAATGCATGCCTGTAACCGATGCTTTCAAAAGGGTTTTACAGAATCAGGCTGAGAAGTGAAGGTTAGACGAAAGAAAATTATGACTTAATCTCCAAAAGATCCCAGTTTTTATTGCAAGAGGATACAAAAAGATTTGACAGAGGGGCTCAGAATCTGAAGCAAGCACATGAGCTCCTACCTCTCTACCCAGCTCTTGTAATTGGGGATATCTTTAGCGTAGAGCAGCTTGTTGGATGGGGAGTCTTTGCCCAGGCGGTGCTCAGAAGTGGAACAAGAATCCATAAACGTCTGAGCTACGACAGACAGACAGGCGTCCGTGATGCTGCTCTTATGGATGTCGAACACAAACTGCGGATTTTTGATCACGTTCACCCAGAAACGCAACGGCAGGCTGGAAGATAAAGACAAGAGGAACCAAAGAATAATTATAGACTTTCTGGTATTTATAGTATTCTGGTTATTTCTCCCTGAACAAATGATTAATGCCCTTTGATCATGTATCAATAACAGATGTTTCATAGTTTCACAGGTTTTATGATCTCACATAAGCATGGCCTCTCATTGGTACTTGACTAGCGGTCAGTTTCGTGTCAGTCTGACACTGACATTCATTATCTCACAGTTATTGATTAATGAACACATTTTGGTCAGTACATTTATGATGTTTACATGATGATATACATTTATGCATCATCAACCTTTGACCCGCAAAACATACCAGGAAAAACTCTCGTATTCCAGGAAAAAGCAGGAAGAAACTTGGAGGTGAGCCAAGTCAGTGCGGGATCCCCCACCAGGATGGTTGAGCATGCAACATTTGTACTGTATTTCTAACAAATATTAATCATACAGGCAGATTACCAGGGTTTCATTAACATAATGATATGAGAATCATAAGAATTACTTAATATTAATTCAGTATAATATGTCTATGTATCAAACCTTCCATATGAGTCCATATTTGAATTGGCTAAATTGAGCTTAAAAAAAGATGTGACGCTAGGGGCACTTGTGCTATGGTACATTATAATTGTGTCTTTAAAAAATGCCCTTACCAGTTGCTTTTCCACGTGTGACGTACGTCTGTGTCATGAATTCCATGTTTGTCTGCCTGCTCATCCAGAAAGTCAAACATGTATTTGATGGCGAGGGGCAGCGTGCTCCCTCTGTGAACTGTGCTGAACAACGTCTCAAAGAGATCGTCGACAAATTTCTGTAGTGTACCCTGGGAGAAGAGCGTAGAGGTTAGCGACTGCTGGGTAACAAGAGAAAACACTTAAAAAAACACAGCCTGAATGTAGCACTGTCATGAAAAAGATGTGCTGACATGTAGAAATGCATTGCAGAATATTGATATACCTTGGTAGCTAGCAGCCTGGTCAGATAAATCTCAGAGACCATCTTGCTTCCGCGGTCTCCTTCCTTCTGGTCTCCGTGTTCATGGTTCTTCACTAGGTGCCACACTTTCACACCACTTTCTAGATCAGGGGTGATCATGGGAGCACGTGACCGGAGGCTGTCGGGACTGCCCGTGTAGCGAAATGAAGAGTCTGTCCAGGAGAGGAAAAAAAGGAGACAGATAACAGAATTATCAGTGAATGACAGCTTTTGCAAAAGTGCCTCTAGGGGCAGCATTGTTTAGCTTAAGGATACACTCGCTCCTACAAACCAGTACAGAGCCTCCCTGGTGACATTGGGGGGGGAGCGTGGCCAAGAGATACTAACTCGTTCCCACGAGATAGTAACGCATGGCCACTCGTATCTCGGGGGAACGAGTTAGTATCTCGTGGCCACGCGTTAGTATGTTGTGGCCAGAACATATTAGACCCATTGTCATCTCCATGCAGTCACTGTTCATTGTTGCTTTAGCCACTTTGCTGGGTTCTTGCAGACTTGTTACTTTATTTGACGACTGCACGATGTGATCAAACTGTATATTTGCTGTGCTACACCTGCTCCGTTTGCCAGCCCAACATGCGGGACGTGCCCTCACTCTGCACCTCCATTCACCTGACTCCCTCGCTGTCTCTCCCATCTACACACACCTATGCTACGACAAGCACACTGGCTGAAGTCACCATGCACACCATGCACACAGACTGCGCACCGAGTACAGAGGATTTAGAGCATTCCTGTAACACTACCCCCACTCTGGATGGAGTGGCCACGAGAAACTAACTCGTTCTCATGAGTTAGTATCTCGTGGTAATGCTTGGCCACAAGATACTGCGAGATAATGCCACGCATTATTATGTGTGGTTAATAATGGGCGCTCGTAAACCAGCACCCACTGCCTCTCACTTATTTCCATCCCTCCTTTGTAGCTCCTAATAATGTCAAATTCCTGCATTAAGTTATGCTGTAAAGGAACTTGCAGTGGTGGATAATGCGCACAAGTACTGAAAGTGAGGTGCAGTCGCGGTCCCCGGTGTCACATTGAATACTATTTGTGGCCCCTTTTGACACTGGAATCCATGATGGCACAATTACTGAGCAAACAAAGACCTCATCACCCATTGAGGACTGAGGTATTTACAAAATACTGCACATTTATTATCAGTTTCCTTCATCTCTCTGAGGTATTTGATAATTATTTCTTTTTCACTCTCATTCATCTTCTCTTCTTTTCCCATTCTATATAATCCCTGCCTGACTAACGGAGATATGCTTGTGTCACTTAAAGGCACTGATAATTGGCTCTTCCCTTCCACATTGTACAAACGCCATGCTAAAACATCCCTGTCACACTCTAATACACTCTAATCAATGCATCAAAAGATCCTTAATTTGTTAAGCACCGACGCCACCCTCCTTCATCCATACAATGACGCTGGTTTCCGTTTCCTAATTAGCCGGCTTGTACTCGTGGCAGAGGGGTCTCTGGAGATTCAGGATCTGAGGATCTCAATGAGGATTTCTCTGACCTGGCTTCAAAGGCAGAGGTGAACAACAAAGATTTTTGCTGCAAACACAGTCACTTACTCCTTTCAAATAAGACCAACCTGCACCTCCAAAGTGGCCACTAGGGACCACGGGCTGAGCAAGAGGGGTTGAATATACATGCCTTTGTGCAGGGTGGATTGAGGTTCCAAATCCCATCTTAATCCAGTCACCAGTTTATACTGGTTTTTACATCCTTCCAGCACCCTCTGCCTTTTCCCAAGTCCCTTAGCACTAAGCAAACCCTTCCCTCTCACACTGAAGGCCCCCGGATCCTAGATATAGCCAGGAAGTGGAGGAGCATGTTTTGGGTGATTTTTAAGGCTAGAGGAGGGAATCTGTAGTCTAAATTGAGTCAAGATGCTCAGTGTTGAACGTTAAATCGGAATAAATCCATCAGCAGGTGTCATGGTGCAGCTGTGCCTGCTGTGCCAACCATGATTGATGAGGGACAGGCACATGCCAGCAGAGGCTCTACATTTTATGCTGAGCACGTTCAACTCCAAAGATTGAGCAGAAAAAGAAAAATAGGAGAGAGAACAGCCTCTCAGCAGGTCATTGTAATTTCATGACGGATAAATATATCCCTTGAGACTAAGACATTAGAGAGCGATTCTAGGTGTAATACTCCAAAGGCAGAGGCCTGAACAACATAACGCAGACAATGGTTCCTCCCTTTGTCTCTTTGGTCAGACGACTTTGGTTTGCCTTTATTTGTAGGAGGTTAATGAGTTAATGAGTGGACTGTTTCCTCCACCAAGGAGGTCGTGTTTTTTCCTGCATTGGTTTGTGTGTCTGTCTGTTAGGAGAATTACTCAAAAAGTTAGGAACAGATTTTTTTTTTTTTTTTTTTGAGCAGTAGAGTATGATTTAGATTCTCGTGGTGATCCAGATCATCATCTGGATCAAGATTTTCTTTCAAGGATTCTTTACCATTGCAGGATAGGGACAATTACAAGATTGCATCCCTATACGATCTACCGCACATCAAAGTTTGATCTGGATCCCACTAATATTCCAGATCTGGTGATCGAGAATGTTTAAATTTATAGGGCTCATTGCTTTTAGGTACAATGACATGAGATGGTTTGGTGGAGGTTTAATTATCGATAATCTTCATCAGTTATGCTGTGAATGTCACTCCACACTGATGTACAGTACATGCACTGAAGATTAAGGTCTTCTTGACGCAAAGTAAAATATAAGTAAATAGAAAATAAGCAAGACTTGCAATTGCTTGGAGGAATAAGGATACTTTTAACTCTTCTTATGTGTTGTGAAATCACTTTCTATGCCCAATCCTGATAATTGGCCATGCTCACTTATCTGTCTGTGTTTGTATGAACACAGAATAATTAGCAATCACAAGTTGTCTGGTGCTGCAGTGTGTGTTTGGCACAGGACCAAATTTGGCACAAACTTCAAGCACATCTGAAGGATGTGTGCTTGCACATGTGCTGCATAATCTTCATGCCCATGTAGGCCCGAGTGTACAGGAAACTATGAGCCCATTGTGTCCTGCATAGAAGCGCATCTCCATTATTATACTATTAGGGCTCTGAAATCATAAAATGGCCATATCTCTCCCTCTCCCCTCTTATTCATCTCTTTCTCTCTCTATTCTTGTACCATCCAAAATAATTTGGACATCATCTGTAAAGCAAACTGCAGCACACACAGTTGGAGGGAGAAAAAGGTTGCAAAGAAACACTCTGCAGCAAGAGGAGGAAGAGCTCCAAACAGTGCTGGCCATTGATTTGGGCAGAGATGATTTGGCTTTGTTCAAACAACTCATAAAAAACAAAACATTCTGATGTGTCTCAGAGGCAGCAAGCTTTCATTTACGTGCAATTAACTGTTGCATAAGCCTGCAAACACAACCATGATTGCTTCATATACATGCTGACCACATTTTGCAGTCAATGTCAAAGACACAACAGCGGTGCCTGGTGTACTGACTCACCATATCTGCTGATGGAGGTGCGGGATATGCTGGCAGAGGAAGGGATGTTGTATGATGAGGTCTGTTTGGGCACCAAAGCCACGACGCAGCGGTCTGACACCTGTGAAGGAACACATATAACATTAATCCAGTGATGTCATAATGCTTAGGTAAGTGGCATATTGTAATTATAACAGTGCGAGTTTTTACTCTAAAACTATTTTTCTTACAGAAAATATTTGCGTTATAGTAGAAGGTAGACTACATGATTGTAAGGTTCTTAGTTGCATAAGAAAAACATATCCTTCACCCCTAAGCAACCCATCCATTCCTGTTATATCTGTGTCCCTGCTGTTGTCAACCCTAACCCTGTGGCTGCATAATGGTTGCACTCAACATGACTGTCATGACATTTCAAGCCTTATTTCAAGCGTTAAGAGACTTGACATAAACTTTGCAACTGGTGTAAGATGCTGAGACAGACTGAAAGAGACAGAGGAAAAAGAAAAGACTGTCATAAAGAGAGAAACTAGAATGTTGTACATCTCAACTCATGTGTACGTCACACCTTTAAAGAAAACGAGGTAAGCAGATATAAAGTAGCATAAAAGCAGTGCAGAGTCTGAGTCAGAGAAGGTGAATAGAAGAGTTTGTGTAAAGGATGGTCTGTCATGAATAAGAGTCAGACACTGAGGTTAATTTTTTACCTTCTCTGTGCTTTATATGAACAAAGGGCTCATGGCCCTGTATGATGTGCCCCACTCACTTTAGATAAGATGAGAAAAACTGATGCAAACAACATTAGAAAGGCTTATGAAGTCTACTTTTAAGACACTTTCTTTCACGCATTTCACAGTGAGAAGAATTCCTTGTGAAACAGCAATTAAAGTGTAAGAAATGTTTGAAATGTTAGTTCTATAAATACACCAAAACGTCACATATTAGGAAAACTTAAAACGCAGCTCACAAAACTCGTGGTTCTTTTCTGAGAGCCAGAACAACAAACAGCTTGTTGGCTGGCATTTACAGCCCACCCCGAGGAGGAATCAAAAAACGGATGAGCCTCCAGTGGTGAAATTAATAAAAAGGCAAATGCCAGGCTCTGAAAGAAAAACCACAAACAAGAGAAAAACTGAAACTTCCTATTTTCATTTGTTACAGCAGGATTGTTCTCTTTCTTATCCCTTGTTGGAAAATAAGGTGGTGGATATTGGGATGGACAGTCTCAGAGTTCCTTTTGCTCTCGAGAGCCCCTCATCCTCCCTCTGTCTCGACTCACCCCTTTCTTTCATTCTTTCAAACTAATCTTTGCTCTGATATTAGCTGGAGATGCCATCTGACCTCTACTGGCCACACTGGAGAGACACTTCAAACTGGGGCTGAAATCTGGACGAATCCTCTTAAAAGACATAACTCTGGTGCCCAGACCTCTTGTACAGAAATGACAAATTGTCTTCCTCACCTACATCCCCCAACCTCCACCCACAACCGAAATCTTTGACCCATCTCTCTCTCGGCTCACTTTTTTCTCATTTGTCTCTGCTTTCCTAAACCTAATTCCTACAGCCCCTTCATCCTATAGCCTCCCCTCAGCTCATGATGCATGGACCAACCAGCGGCGAGGACTTGCGTGAAGTTTCCACTGCTATTCCTGTGATACATTTTCTCTGAGGAGCATGAAATAGCCTCTCTGTCCCCCCTTTTCTTTACACCTCCCTCCATCTCTCGCTCTTTCTCTGTGCTTTTTATGGCTGACAGAAAGGCTACAGCAGAGATGGGTCCTTGTGATAGACTAAATGATTGAAGGCGTGCAGATTCGCCCTTCAGGGATAATCCAGTGTGGGGCTGATAGTGGGCAGGTGTGATAAGGGCTGTGGGCCCTGCCTGTGATAAGACCTTCCATTAGACAGCGTCGAGCCGACCAGGTAGCGGAGTGTGGACAGCCACTATCTTCCTTTTCTTAGCCTTCCCCACACAACCCACAGGCCTGGTCCTGGTCTGTCTGCCCCATCTCTCCTGGGATTATGCCCTGAGATCAAGATCATAATCATACCTGTCGATTCTGCCCTGTAGCCTGGAAACAACCTCTGCATGTGCAACCCTCTCATCATGTCGAAACGTGACATTTGGTCATTCTGTGTGAATATAACTCTCTCTTGCTAATATTCTTCGCCACATGTCCAAGATTTGTATTTAACTTCACACTGAAGACCAGTGAGCCAAGACGATCCCAAAATTAGATTCTGTGCCTTGTGTTTGGGTCTGTTGAAAATAGCCCAAAATACCCCAAGTGATGTCTGCAAGGTGGGTAACAGGAGCAAGCTGGCAGGCTGTCCTGGTGTCATCAACAGTGTCTCTTCAGAACGGAGAAGAGGACAGATGGAGGTTACCAGGCACCAAGGGAAGAAAGTTTCCAAACTTTATGTTTTGACGCAGTCTCATGCAAAGGGAAAAAGGGAGCAGTTTGCCCTTTGCTGTCACATATCTGCAAATTAGGAGTAATATTCCTAATGAAAAATGCACTGCCCACAAATGGATGTGGCAAACAAATACTAATATGGTGCAAAAGCCACGGTCCACCTGTTATAAATCAACACTTTGTCCGACATCATCAATGTAATTACCCACACAGTGCCCTGGTGAATACAGCCTGGATCTGTTCATCATAAATGACCGAAGCAGTCTGGCAGTTCATGAGAATCATTAATGCTGACCTCTCTCCATGGCAACGTTAGTCTCTGAGATCTATCCAGCAGGAGCAAGGTTGACATGACCATGTCTCAAGAGGACAGAGACGAAAAGAAGGTGGGATGACGTACTTTCCCGTTGCCAAGGTGAGAGATTTAACGAAAAGATCCAAAAAAAGAATCAGCCAAAAACTCTCCAGTCGCATAAATCTTTAATCTTAACTCTTGTGTGCAGGTCTGTTCCTGTATAAGCATGCTTCTATCTTCTATCTATGAAAGAAAAACTGCAAAAAAAATACAGAAGAACAAAAGGTGGAGTGGGAAGATGGGATTAGCTCCTGTGAATGCAGAGAATTTGAAGAGCTCATTTTATATTTGTGCATTGATGATTTTAATTTTGGTGCAGCAGGGACTTGGGAAGGTGCATTCCTACTGTATATCCACTGGGACTTTTGGGGGGATGCTGTGGATCCCATGAATTGTGATACCTTCCTCTGGTCCATGTGTCTCTGCTATGGGAGAAGAGTCAAGGTGATGCTCATCCTCCCTCTGCATACTTCTCTACGTTTCCTCTTTACCTGTTCCCATTTTTTTCTTCCAGCAGTTCCCTCACTCTGGGGCCTAATGAGCTGTGCTCCCTTGTTGTGATAGGTGGCCAGATGTGCTGTCGCAGCCGCCAATGCAATTGCATAGTGTGTGATGCACACACACATGGCTCAGACACAGGGGCCATTGCCAGTTCATCAAAACAGTAATGATACACAAGTGGCTGTGTTGTTCCATCCTACTCTCATCCCTCCCTCTCCACATTCCCCTTGCAGCTCACTGGCATCTCCTCTGAAGTTGCACAGAGTTAGGCTTCACGTTCTGCGCAGGGACCCTTAGATCTGTGATCAGCAGCGGACCTTAGATCTGCTATTGAGCCTGTGAAAAAGGGAAGCGGCCATACTAATGTTACCGTGCGACCCCGTAGTGTCTCCCTCGGCTGACTATGGCAGACACACTGTGATGCACATAATTGTGAAAAACAACAGATAAAGCCATTAAGGTGTGAAAGCAAACATACTGCACCACTTCATCAAGGATTAAAGGACAGCAGAGACCAGAGAAGAAGAGGCCCTCAGACCATGAGATGAAGAAAGGGAGGAAAAACAAATGCTCATTGCCTGACGGTGGGCCAGATGGACAAGAGATGGGAAATGGGTCAGAGAAAGGTGAACAAAAATGTAATGGATGCTGCATGGTTCCAAATAATATATGTGAAGGACGCTTTTAATGACTCAGTCCTGATCTCCAACCTCAGCCACAGCTGTTTCTCTGCCTCACTCTGCTCGTGATCAGGTACTATCGTGCCCCATGCAGTCTTTATGTAGATAGTCTTGGCTGACTGATGAGAGCTGGCTGAGTATGCAAAAGATTCATGACCTGGGATGATCCTTTGCATTCTTCATCACCATCTTTTTTCCTTTTATTCATCTTTTTTTTTAAATTTCTCTCTCTCCTCTTTCATCCCCTCTTGGTCTCATTTTTTCATTTACAAATTCATCAGCTATACATTCTCATGAAAAATGCAGAAAATCCAGTTTTCCTCGATCACCTTTAGCCCTCTACGTTCCTCTCAGTTAAACATGAGGCAACAGGTGAACAGGCAAGATGGCACAGGCCTTAAAATTGTGGGGTGAGAATTGAGGCTCTACAAGACACAGCTAATTGTAGGAGTCATCAGGACACAGAGAGAAAGACAGAAAGAGACCATCCTCCTGATTGGAGTAGCTTCATCTCTCCAGGGAAGAGGGAGAAGTGTTGCTTGAGATGCTGAGGGTCCATCTCTCCTGCCACCTGTACAGTAATTGTCCTCTATTTTGTCACTTGGATTACACCAGGCAAGAGAATGCAAATGAGGGGCGGGAAATTGGCTGTCAAGTCAAGAGCAGGAAACATCAAAGTTTGGCAAGATATGAGTTACAATTACCATAACAAATACCATAGCACAACTTGAACTGAAACGAGCCCTTTCTTGAAAAAAAAAGGTGACATTTGAGTGTTTTGAGGAACATTACATTAAAGCCTTGGTTTATATTTTAGATTTCATGTTTACCTGATAGTGCATGAGAGTGTTAAGTCTCTTCCAGTCATTTTCTATCTTGGTGGTGATGTCTTCATCCTGCAGTACCACACGTGCCAATCTCCCCTGGCGCCACTCTGAGGACACAAATACACATATAAACACAAAAACTCATCATCATGCACCGGTTCCATCGGAATCGTTAAGACATTTTAATTTCTACTCCGTTCATCGGTTCCTAAATAAATTTCACTCGCGCTCAAGTTAAGTTTCAGTTTCCATGGTGGTGGCACGCAGCTTCTGTAGTCTCCACCTCACAGATTGTGTTGTCGCTTCAAACCTGGTATCGTCATGGACCACAACAAGTGGCACTCAAAAGTGTGGCTTTATTTTACCCTGAAAAATACCGGGTTGGCACAGAGCAACACCTGTGCCAAACTTATTTTGTGCAAGGGAGGATGCACAACTAACATGACTAAACACCTCCACCTACACGGTACAAATCAGCGACTGTGCTGTGTTTGACGCGTTGCCCCGTTCTCCATGCCCACCTCAGTCAACCCTGAGCCAACAGCCAGCAGCACCTCGTCGCAATTGGGTAAGTGAAAATTAAATAAAGTTTGTCTTATTCTCAACAGTGAGAAACAAGTTATACTTGTCCAAAATGTAATAAACTGTTTCAAATGCAAAAACTGAAATATATTTTTTTGTGGATGAACGTCCACAGATTGCTAACACTAGTAGCCAATTTATTACCGCTAAGCTCGCAGCAATGATCCCACGATGTGACACGAATTTATGAATGAGTCATTCATAATATACATTTTTAATACAGAATGGCTTGTATAATTTTTTTAAAGTAAATTTTTCTTCTGTGAAACAAGCATGTGGCCTGTTTTGACGCTGCCCCTGAAAGAACCAGAATCGCACAGTACCGGAATCGAAAAGCAGAATCGGAATCAGAATTGTTCAAATCCAAATGAAGCCCAACCCTCGCCACAAAATGTCATTTGTCTCGGTTTCAATGGAGAGGTTTGGATTCATGTGTTTATTATACATATAAAAAACACCATGCTTTCAAGATGCACGTGCTTTAAAGTACCATGTGGGTAAAGCGTAATACTTCGGTGTGTACTTCATGCAATGCTTTCACAGTTTCCTTGCGAGTTGAATTGTGAACTGTGCTAAAATTACCACGACTTCCTAATGACCCCTTAAAACACCTTAACTTTTAGTCAGGGGAACGTCAACCCACACAACTCCCAAAGAGAGGTCTCGTCACACATTACCCAAAAGTACATATCAGGAGATGTTATCTTGTACAGCTCTCTGCATGCGTTCACCTCTCACAGACTGGAATGACATTCATCTTAATTAAACATTATACACCAACAATTTTAAGATGTATACGCAGGCAGGCTACACAATTTAATTGGTACTTGTATCGCAGAAATGGCATCTCATTTGCATACTCAGCAGTCGGCCCATCACGGTCAGAAAGAAGAGACGAGTGCCGCAGACAAGAAGGGATGAAAAAGTGAACTATGAGAAAATCACCTCCTTTCAAAAGTAAAAATAGCAGGGGAAAACAGGTGGGGGCTATAAGCAGTGGAAGGCGGTGGCTGATGGCTCATTGTGGACTAATGAAATGATAATAAGGGTGTTGACAGGGAAGTGGGCAGCCATTGTGGCTCCCATGCTGGGGTGATCATTGATTTTCTCGTCTGTTGACTGGGTTTTATTACTTTGCACCTCTGCCAGGTGACCACATGATACATCTGCCTTACCTACGCTCTACAGAATAACAACCACAACAAAAAATAGTACAGTGGTCACACATAAAGACCTACACATACTCTCACATTGATGCACAAATTAATTAATCTAAATGCATCAGTGAAAGGGTGATAAATAAAGCAACAAAGAGGGGAATCGATGGACAGAGAGCTATATTGTGGAGTGATGGACGACATGGAAGATATGCAGCAAGAAAACTATATATGGGGGGGCGTTTGTTCTCATCACCCACGTGATGTCAGAAAAGATGAGAGGGACGCAAAAATGGGAGGCAAGGTACAAACTGGCGAGGATGGATGTGGCAGATTGGGTGGAAGTGGAGCCCAACGTGAGGCTGGCGAGCCCGTCTGCCATCTCTTACCTGAGTCAGCTAAACAGCCACGACACAGACGCAAAAAAACACACATATATAGACATGAACGCTTCTCTACATTGACGTCTGAGTCTGAGGCCCCAAACCCCTAATAATAATATAAAATAATAAGGTTGTAATACATTATCTATCTATCTTTCTATAGCAGACCCATTCTTGCCTCAGAAAGCTTCGCGGAAGCCTCTCGTGGTCTGGATTTGGCCCGTGGGCCGCCGCCATTTGGCAACCTCTTATCTACTGTGTCTTATTGGCACTGATGGGGTGCAAAGGGAGCCAGACAGAAGGATGCACCACACACTGTCTGCCAGTTTGATAGAAGGCATGACAGCAGCACACTGCAGATGCCTGGGCTGCTGAAACACACGTTTTATCACACTAATGCACTGATAATCTGTACAGGTGCTCGCTTTTATCTCACTGATACTTTAATTTGTAGGTGTGAAGGACTTTAAACCTGCCAACTGCATCTAGTGTGCACAGTGGTGGGCAAGTAATAAAGTACATCTACTCAAGTACTTAAGTACAATTTGATGTATAATTACTTTACTTCAGTAATTTTATTTTCTACTACTTTTACTTCCACTCCACTACATATTTATCCAATCTGGTATTGCTATTTTTACTTGAGTACAGTGCTAGATCTGAGTACTTATACGTGTGTGTGTGTGTGTGTGTGTGTGTGTGTGTGTGTGTGCATGCGTGCAGGTGTGTGTTTGAGCCATACCGAGGTCCATGTCGACAGCACGTGGCCGCTGAGAATAGGGCATGTTCTTGTAAACAGCGTCCAGTATCTTCTCCTTCACTTGGGTGATGGTGTCACAGTTCAGCACCTTGACTGGAATCTCTGGGCTGTTTTCATTGTCTGGGTTCACACAGTTTAGAATCTGGGTTGTAGAGAACAGGAGAGAAAAAAAATCAAAGAGGGAAATGGCGGAGTAAAGTAAGGGGCTAGAGGTGTTCTGTCACCGCTTGGACCCGGGTCCAGCTTGAGGCTTCGCCCTCATTAGAGTCTGCTCGGAGCATGGCAGGAGCTTTGGGAACCCATTTCCGCTCTCACTGGCAACCCAAAATCTAATTTCACACCTTCGGCAGGACACCAATTTCCAGCTCAGCTGGGGTATTAGTGCGTAATGAGCCAAATTCCCAGTTGGAGCAATCAGAGCATTGTCACATCACATGCTGGCTGTGTGAGTGGATTTCTACGTGCGTGTATAGAGCGGGCTGTTTAGTGTGTTTCCATCTCAACTACCCTGATGTTGGACCAACACTGGGGCCTGTGGGGCCATTAGTTAATTTTCTTCCCATACAGGAAGCAAGATCCCCAACATAGTAGACACAGCTAGCTTACAAATCGTCAGTAGTGTAAAGGTAAATACAAAAAAATGATGTTAAGAAATTGTCATTTTCCCTGGCTCTCTTATGGCAAAGGTAGTATTTTAACTAAAAGCATGCTATTTTGAGTCTGCACTGTACAGTATGTGTTTTAATGTTCTATTAGTGTCTTTGTGTTTCTCAGTGAGCATCTGTGCAAACACAGAGTGTGACGTACCAGGGTTTTGTACTCGATCTGCTGGCGAATGAGCTTGTCTTCACTCAGGGAGTAGCGGGCCTCTCCAGTGATGGCGTCGATGGGCCCCTTTTCCATCTGCTGCTTTATGGCGCAGTACAGCATGAACAGAGGCTCCCCGGCACACTCCTGCGAACACACACAAAGGCAAACCCCCAAATTCTCACGAACAAACTTCACAACATAAACACAAAAATCTACTTGACACGAAATCTACTGGACAGATAAGACATACTGTAAATATCTATAAATAACTATGGGGTGCATCACATGCTTTCTTCAGAAAATCCATAATATATGGAGGAAGAAAATTCTGTCTGTGCATGCAGACAAATACAGATAGCAATACATGTTACATGTGCTGCTTGGTGTACTAACCTTGAGGAATTTGTGAAGGAGGAAGGCGAACCAGTTTGTAAGCATCTTCTCTGCAACCGACTCCGTTCTGAAATTACATCAAAAACCTTTAGATAATACAAGAGCTCCATAATTAATGAGGTTATGTGCATGACTAGATTACAAAAGAAGGGCCATAAAATGTTATGGGACCCCTTTCAACCTGCTAACAGCCTTTTTAATTGCCTTCCTTCTCACAAAAGACTAAGCAGCATTAAGACCAGAGTATCCAGGCTCCCAAAAAGCACATATCCTGAAGCTGCCCTCCTCCTTAACACTCCAAACATAACGCTGCATGTCACTCTCCAGGTTTAACAATTGTGCAGTAGCGGAGACATTTTCAAAGCACTTGAAGCACTTTATCTAGTTTGATGTTGTTGTTAATTTCCTTTGGAGTGTATTTTATTTTACCCATTTGTTTTATGCTTTGATATTTATTGCATAGATTGTATATTACTTTTTCGATTTAAACTTGCTTTGCATTGATTGTGTGTGGTTATGTTTAAGTGTGCTCACTCAGACAAATGAAGGCTAAACCTCTGCTTAAGCTATGCTTTATTTTTAATGCTGTCCTTTTATTCACACCTGTCAAGCATGCTCAATCGTATGTTCCTGTCCGGATCATCAATTTAGTTATCAGCTGTTCTCATCAGCCGGTCACAACTATCCAATAGCACAGCAACACACCTTCTCTGTCAGCCTATCATGTTGCTGCGGTCTTTTTAAATATGACCCTCTCCGTTTCTCTAGTTCCTTCACCATTCATCAGAGTCATCAGCCACCACCACCAGTATCTGGACTCCAAGGGGGGGATATATATCTATATATATCTCTGAAGGGTCGAAGCGCCAGAGACTTTCTGACATACAGATCACCACATACTATTTGATGTAATAAACATTCGTATTTACTTCAACCACTAGTCTCTCCTGATTGAAATTCCAATCATGTTGATTATGACAATGAAATATTGAATCTTTAAAGGTTTAGACACTGCAGTCCCAGTGAGTAAACAGAACTGAACACAGTAGAGAGGGGGCATCTGTGTGCATGTTTTGTGTGTGTGTACATGTTAAAAAAAAGTGTCTGAGTATGTGAGGAAACAAGCGTGAGCGAATGTGTGTGTATGTGTGTGCATTCACGCGTGGATGAACACAGCGGGACATCAGCAGCTGTGACAAGCCTCAGCTGTTGAGAGAGACGAGTGCTGTCACAGCCAGGTAACGCCTGATCACAGCCAAAATGGTCTCCTCTCCTCTCATTTCCTCTCCTCTCCCTCCCCTACCTCGTAGGCCTTGTCAATTGCACATGGAGGTACAGCATGCTGCTGGGCTTGATTGGTCATAAAAAAAAAAACAGAGTGCAATGACCTCTCGACTATTTCTACCACAGAGGACATGAAGAGGAACATGTACCTCATTTACAATTCCTGCTTGTATCTTTCTTGGAATGCCAAACAAACATCCCCCACAACCTCATTAGCACCATCATGGATCATTACAGAAACAGAAATTAAACTTAAAAAAAGGACCGAATACCAAACAGCCAGGTGGGAATGGTTAACAAGCATGAAGCACAGATGAAAGGGTTAGCTCTGTGCAGCTCATATGGACAAGCACCTGAGGTGAATAGCAACAACAAGCTTCGCCTCATCGTGTAAAAACACTTGTGCCCTGATCTCTCGCCTTCTCTGCACAAACCAGCCTGCAGAAACAATTAAAAACGCTGCCTGAAAAACACCAAAACCGTTTGGTTTAGAAATGGATGTTTCTACCAACCTGCTTTTAGTTCACATCACTGTCATCATTACTGGCTCTCGCATAACAACATACACTAATCATTAGTTGTTTGCAAGAGTGTGACAGCTTGTGATTGTCACACAGCCACGAATGATCTCTCCCTGTTAGCTTGTACATGTGCACTCCCAATTCAAGTGGCCATTCATTGAAAAAAATGACCCCTTTAATATAGCAGGAAATTACTGTGATTATTCTGGTGTATGTCATGGAGGGGCCATGCAGCGCACTGTTCTGAACTGGGGATTAGAAGGAATCGAAGCGGCCAGGTATTAAAAACAAGCAAGAAGCCTCTCATCTCCTCAGAGCTAAATAGTGCTAGGGATGATTATACCTATTCAGGCTTTGAATGGACCTAAAGGGAGATTATGACTATTATGGAGATAATTGCGTTAAGTCGTGTTCGAGGGGTATAAGCAAGAGAACGGGGCCGGAACATGATTCCCAGGAGGTTTGAGCCATTTTTTGTCACTGAGACAAGGGAAATTGTCATTCTATTTGTCTCATTAAAGTGTAAGTGCACAAACGGCTCAGATTCTGCTAACTCGCTGTCTCCCAGAAGATTAAAAATATCTGCTGCTGTCAGACTCTCTGATGCACATTCACAGCTCTTTATAAAAGTTTCTGTGGAGTACCTGTGTTGTAGCTGAGCTAGGCGGGGAGTGTCAGGATGTAGCCACAGCCGTAGCCATGTGTAATGACATAGATAGTTCCAAATGGTCGACTCTATGTCAGCATCGGCCTTGCAGAGTTTGTGATGACTGAACATGATTCAACCCACAAAGATAAGATTTTTTGGAAAGAAAACTGGCATTAATGGTGCAAAGCCTGAGAGCTGGTTCAGGCAGACAACTCAAGCTGCACTGCTGCAAACACACATAAGCACATGACATGCTTCTTCTCCCCAATCACTGTCAATACACCCTCCATATTTGGTGGTCTATTTAAGCTGCAGCAATTTCCCATGTCTTCACGCATTTTCAGCCCCGCCACCACCCCGGCATTCACCTGAAGGCTACAGTTAAGGGGTCCAGAACATATTTTGAGCTTGGTGTCCAGGCTACGACCTCAACACTCCCCAAAGTATCCATATAAACATGTCTGCGGGGAGTGATAAGGTCGGAGCCTGGACGCCAAACTCCAAACATGTTCTGCTGCTGTAATAATAAATATTTCAAATCATGAGTTGTCTGACTGAAACGTGTCTCATTGAAATACAGTCATACCTTAGTTTACAGCTCAGAAACACATTCAAACATGCAGTTACTATTTGAACTTAGATGGAGTGAAAATTCTTTTTTCATTCTCTTCCACATTCAAATAGCCGACAGAATTTCCCGACAGTTGCAGAGCAGCGGTGCAGAGGTTACATTTGGTTTCATTTTGAAGGATGTGTGGCTGAGTTGTGATGTCTTCCGTGCTTGAAGGCAATTCCTCTGTGAATGAGACTGCCGGCCAATCTATTGGCAGCTCGGTGAGCGGTTGTGGAGCCGGGTGACAGCCTCTTTGAAGTGCGACGGTGGGGTGGGGGTGAAAGATGATGTAGATTAGTTCACCTGGTGAAGGTTGCTGAAAAGCTGGAAGCTGAAGAAATACACTCAACACGCATTCAGTGACATAATAAAGAGCCACTAAGGGCGCCTGAGGCCGTATTTTCACGCTAAATAAAACTAAATATATTGTAGATTTTTTGTCTAATTGTCCTCCTTCTTCTACGATTATTCGCCTCTCTTTACCCCCCTCCTCCATTGCTTATCATGTGCCCCTCCCAGCCTGTATGAGACTCGAGTGTGTTAGAAGTTAATGGAACCTATTAAGCATTTTAATAAGCTCAGCAAGTCCCAAAGAGGGATGTCAAATAAAGCCTTTTTTGTAGGGGCTGTGCTGACTCCTGTTTAATGTATCTCCTTCTGAATGTCGGGGGGGAGACGCACTTTATTCTCCATCTCCTTTCGTTCTTGTACTCCTCCTCATTTGCCTCCCCTTCCCTCATTCTATTAATTGAGTTTCATTAATGAACACCAGGAGTTCATTATCCCGCATAGCGTTTAAGAGGGGCGTCACATCCCCTCATCTCTGGTCTCCTAATGGCAGAGAGGGTAGAGGGGGTGCTATATTAGCAGGCAGCTGAATGTCTTTCAATGAAACTAATGGCAAACACAATACTCGGTCTCTTAATAACTCTGTACTCCATTGCTCTGCATGGGCGGAAATCTCATTACAAAAATGCTGAGGAGAAAAATAATACAAGATTGAAACGTCTCAAGGTGATAGAAGCAGTGCTCTGTGATTCCATTAAGAGAACATTATGAAGAAGGGAAAGAAACTGGCTGAGGAGAATGGCTCTGGAAAAACTTAAGGGGAAGATAGAGGGAATAGAGAACAGAGTTTAATCTGTTAAATAAAGTCGCTGACTAGCATTGAAGAGGTAGAGCAAGAACACATTCCATGAATGTAGCAAAACACAATCCTGACACCATGAGGTTCAGCATCAGTTCCACTTAGCACACTGGAGAGTGATGAAATCAAACACATTGTCAAACCTCAGATATTGCTTTAAAAAGCTTTTAGGAGAACATGAGTGTCTGTGAGCTAGAATCATTCTTTATCAAGACAAAGAGAGCGGAAGACATCACAAATTTTTAAATACCAAAGAGACCAGCCTCTTTGAACAACACGGTACTGAAGAGCATGAGTGCATCCTTCAAATGTGATTCCAGGAACTTAACTGACTGGGGATCTCATCGCTCTACATAAATGCAAGATACTGCAATGCTATAATTTGTTTTCTTTTGACTGGTGTGATGGAAGGAGAAAGCGGATCCAGCACTTAGCTGAGTAAAAAAAGGGGGGAAAAAAGAGTGTGCGCCACAAAACAACTATAGGATAACAAATACAAACTGCCCTCTGGCATCCAAACACATCCACCTCACCATTATACTCAGCTAATGACACGAGCCGCATTTGTTGTAATCTCTGTAACTATTATGCAGTCAACTGCTTCCTCAAATACACAACAATGATTTGTTTTCCATCCTCCTTAATCTGCCAAGAGGCCTCTTGCATGCACTCATTTTCACTTTGTAAAATGGCACTTCAGCCCTTTTCAGACTCACTCAGGAATGGGACAGAAATTCAAATGAACAGAAACTGAATGGAATTCAAATGAAATGCATATGTATGACCTACTGTAAGCATATTAGGGGCTACAAAGTCAGCAGATGTACCGATGAGATATCGGCAGATACTTAACACACAGTGAGCAGTGTTTACCCTAGGTTTGTTGGTTGGGGGGGGGCGGACTGGTCGGGGGTGGGGTGGCATGTAATGTACCGACTTCGTCCTCATCTCGGGTTACTGTCACTCAACCTGTCTTCTCTATTTCGGTCTGTGTGTCTGTGTGTGAAGCATGGATAAGTTACATCCTCGGTAGGAACACGAGACCAGAGCATGTTGATGCTCTGCAGAAATGAAACAAGTGCACATATAAACTACATAAATCCCATTTATAAAATACGTTGTGCCTTTCTCTTTTTTTCAGTCATTTTATTCTACCTTTAGCCCTGCAAACTAGGTGAGAGAGCCACATTCATCAGAGCTTTTTATCAAATATCTTTAGTTAGCACTCTACTTTAAGTTAAGAGTGCAGTGACTGATATAAGTTAATCTAATATTACATTTCCAATAAAGTAAAGGTAGTACATCAGCAATTAAACACTCAAATATGAAAAAAGTGCTATCAGTAGATAATCTGCCCATATGAGAACCAGAATAAGTGTGAGAGGAATACAGAAAAAGGTTTTGTTGAAAGCATACAGAGCTGGTGAAAGGATGGCAGAGATTATGTTGATGATGTTAATCAGAGAAGGAGTTCACATGCGGCATCTTCGACGTGCTGCCCACGTAACTTGGAAATCAGTGGAAACCATTCAGAGCCTCCAATTAATTTGAATTAAAATGTTCATTATTTGAATTCCAATCCTTAATCCCACTCTGCCACTGCTCTTAGTCTTTCCCTTCATTTTTGTCCTCCTGTGCTGTGAGTAGTGATGGCATGGCACTCCATCACTGGAGCTCACCGCAGAGAACGGGGCTCAATAATTAAGGGCTTTGCTGGAGCAACTACATCGCACTGCTGCTGCATCCCTCTTCACCATGTGCACACACTCAAGCACATATAATTTCGTGCTTTACAGTTGTACTCTGTAGTGTTTTTGCAGCGTGCAAGCCTGGTTAAGTTATTGTCCAATGTTAATGTTTGTATTAAAATGACTGTCAATGAATTGGAGAATGAGATCAGGTTTTAATCCATCATCATAAAGGACAAGTCTGGTGATCCTTATATTTCTTCCCAGAAAAAACAGAAACCAACAATAAATTTATCTTATGAACAAATATTTCTAACAGCACTCATAACACTGGGTGACATGTTCCTTCATTATGATTAACACGGGCACAGCTGCTTAATATTTAGAGTCAATGCCCACATACACTCTCCTGCTGCTGGAAATAAAATAAGAGCATCATATCTCCTCCTCCATATCTCATAACTCCTGTTTGACGCTTTCTAAAAACTACAGTGCCCAGGTTTTTTCTGAGGGTATTATGCCTATTTTTTTAATGAAATTGTATGTTCATGACCTATTTTTAAAGATTTAAGTCTTCAGTAAGAACAAATAGTTTAGGGGCGGCGTGCCATAGAGTCTGGGGAGGTTGGAAAACACCGAAAGACAATGTGATGCTTTGTTTGCTTTGGTATTTTCATTGCTTTTATTGACAGAAACAGATGTCGAGAAAATTGCTAGCCTTATCGTTTGATAAACAACCATTTGGATCTGTTGTACACATTAAACTTTGATTAGTACTGCGGGTCTCTGAGGGAACAGGAGGATAACATGCTAAGGCATGATGACAGATAGTTCCATGACAGATGGAACTATTTTTGTGTCTTTGCTTGCAATGCCTGTGTGGTCATGGTTTTCTCTTAAAAGGTCGAGCATGCTATATCTTGTGGACATTTTCCCTTTTAGAAAAAAGTCTTTTACTGAAAGCCCAGCTAAGCGAAAAAATTAAAAATCCTTGCTATGAGTCAAATATCTTGGGATGCACTTTCAAACTGCTGTAATATAAATGAGAACAGGAAGAGGGTTGTGTGACCTGGAGGTGCTTCCTGGATGTCAGCTCTCTCCAATAGCTTTGTAAACTGGGTCCAGGGACTGTAATCTCACTACTAATTCATTTAGAACAACATTCAGAGTGACCCCTACTTTCTACTGAAAACACACTGGATTCCAATAAAGCCAACACAGCTCTATTCATTGCACAAGTAACATTAAGACAGTGTATTCTAACACACATAAAATGCACACAAACACAGCTAAATAGACACCATAAAAATGCACAAAGATCTACTTACATGCTGCTAATTCATTAACTCAAGAAACTAGAAGGGTGTCTTAGCCAACATAGCAAGCATCTCACTATCCTATTATAGATAATAATGGACTGAGAAGAGCCGAAAGAGAAGACGACTGACCCCCGAAAATGGCAACAAAGCAGAGTGCAGAAACCTTTCTCTACGCCCTGCACAAACACAATTACTGCTTAGAGTCATGCTCAATTTGACAATCATCGCAGTGTCTGTGGATGTGTGTGAGTCAACCAGCTGGTTTGAGTAAGCTTTTCTCTAAATAGGCGACGAATAAGACAACAACAGCAAAGACCCATGTCAAATCAATAATCCCTTAATTTAAATGGGGAGTGAAATGTAAAAACTATATGATATTTATCCCTCCAGGGTGCAACGGCAGGAACGGAGGATTATGCACCACTGTGGTCCTAATAAGGGAGGATAATGAAAACTTAGAGGTGGTATCGTGTGAAATCACATCTTAATCCAGGTCCATTTGATGCTGTGTCACTGTAGTCTACCTCTGTCTTACTCTGCTTGCTTTTGTGCTCTTTTCCATCTGGCAATTATTTAATCTGTGGGTTTTCAAATAGAGAGACTCTAGCCCCATTTATGCTCTACCTTAAAGACGGAAACAGACGGAGCCTTCCGTGCATCTTTTGTGTTCATTTTGCATGTATTTGGGTACGTTTTCAGAGAGCTTACGGATACGGATGAGCCGGACAAAATAGAGCAATACCACCGGAAATGGTTGAGGGCAGTGTGGCTGCAAATCAAGCAAGGCACGACAAATGTGTTTTGATGGACAGTAATGGAACATTAATATCAGCGTGAAGACGTTGTTTGAAACTATAGCAGCTGCTTGCTCTATCTGTTTATTAGTCATGTAAACATATTTAAAATTATGCAGAGACCAGTCAGGCTTTCAGAGAGACTGTGCTTACAGTGTATATCTTTTGAGCTGAGTGCAGTCAGTCCTTTAACCTGTTTCTATACATACAAAGTCCCAAAAGCAGCTGAGGATACTTGGGCAAGGACCTAGCAGGTGTTTAAAGTTTTAGCACATCACCCGAACTCCCCCGGAAAAACAATGTACACTGGAGACACAGAGAGGAAAAAAATAAAATTAAGCTGAACCACTTCTGAATGTTTTATAAGGAGCCTGAGTCTGGAGGATAAGTGAGCCTGACACTGGCATTGAGAGCGACAAGAATTATGCATGGAATTCAGAGGTTTCTCTGGATGTGAGGAGAGCATGGCGTTTATGTCAGAGTACTGTCGATGCACTCATTACGGGCCTTACTGTGCAAAGCATATACATGTGAACACAGGGGAAAATCAGAATGCATTCTCCAACAAGAAAAAGAGGGAAGAACATACAGCTCATTTATCTGTCTACATCTATCAACATCCTCCAGCAGCTTTGTGCTTCTTTGAATGCTTTTAAATGAAGAATGTGTTGAGTATCTGCAAAACTATCCTCTGGGCACAGCACAGTGATATAGTATCTTTTTGATCAAGTCAAACAACTGAAAAAGTGCTGCAGACACATCTTTAAATATGGCTGTGTATAATTTGTTTATTTATTCCTTTTTCTTTGTACTTTTAAATCATTTCAATGCCAAAAAAGAACATTAAAGTCAATGTAATTAAAAGGGACTGTCTTTGCTGATTGTTTTCCTTGTTGGCAATATTTACAGTAAATCTAATTTATACAGTTTAATTAACCCACTAAATAGTTACTTATAAATAAAAAAAACACAAGATAAGCCAAGTCCTAATATCATTACTAATCATCATGTTTGTCTTACTGTGTGCTGTGTTACCTGCGCAGCAGCAGTTTGGGGTGATTTTTGCTCTCCAGGTTTCGGTCGATGAGGTCAGACAGCAGGTGTTTAAGGACGTCTGTAGCGTACTCCAATCGCCCTTGCAGGGCCGTCATAATAAGCGAGGCTACGTTGCCACGGTCCCTCATGGAGAAAGAGCGCTGCATTTCCAGCGTTCGGATGAAGGTGAGCAGGAAAACTTTGTTGTTGATGAGCTGTCCGAACAGCTTCAGGGCCTTCTCTACATGCTGCTGACCATTTCCTGACACCTGGACAGAAGAAGGAGGGAGAACAATGCATGTTAGTGCTAATATATAAGTTTCCAGCACTAATTAGAACAATAATGTCTAGTAATATTTAGTAAGAACTAATAAACGTGTAACAGCTTGTCCTGTGTTTGCTGTATTTGAGGTAGTGTGTCCCCTCAGGGTTGCCGTAGGCCAGGAGTTGTTGCCTGACTTCCTCTTACGACATAAAATAAAGAAGCGGGTGCTGCTGGTTGTTGCACTACATCTCTCTGTCACATTTATCATTTTCTTATTAAACCTGTTCAGCTACACAAACCCAACACACTTTCGTTAAAATAGCGATGAGCTGAAAGACTTTTAAAAATGATTGTTGCACTTCAACATCCTTCTTGACCTTGTCTCACACAAAATAAAGATTTTTCCAAGCGCCTCACTCATGTTTCACTACAAGCAGACAGAATCTCCCTCTCATGGTGAGTAACTGAGAAGATCTTAATCAATTATTGACCCGGTGCCGTTGAAAGCATTACATCTCGAGTTAGCTGCCATTTCACTGTCAAATGTCAAGTAACTTGCCAGGGTAAGACAATCCCACAGTGGCAAAACCTACTTTCTTTGGATTTGTACAGATCGCTGTTTCTTAAAAGTTTGTATATCCAGTTGGTGTCACACAAAATACCAACCTTATACAGCTAATAAGAGAACAGACATTGCCTTCGACCGCTCCATCCAGAGCTACCTAACCGTGCCTTGGTAAACCCATCCCATCCCACGTCACACACAACTAACAAATTAAGTGGTGGATGTCCATCATAATCAATCTTTTTATCCCTGATAGTTTCATCCTCTGGACCTCACATAAAATAAACTCATTCCCCAGCACTTCTCTGGCCCGATCGAGAAGGGCGAAAAGTGTTAACCAGCCAGTTTTTCCGCCAATGGAGGAACCCACAGTCCTGCCTGAGGATTGGGAATTACTCAGTTCATTACCCCTCATGCTGCAGCCACTGGTGGATGAAATAGCCATGTGCTGGGACCCTGCTTTCCATAAGGGAGTTTGCATGTGAGGCGTACATCCGTGTGTGTATGCTGATGTGTGTTCGGATGTGTATGAGACCAGAGGGTAGAAAGGATAAGTGGCACACTGGTATCTTTTCCCCTTCAGGCACTTTGCTGTCCATGGAGGGTGGGAGAGAGACTCTCCTTAGCAGTCACTCCCTATCTCTCTCTCTCTCTCTTTACCTCAGTTTGACTTTCTCTTGCCCTTTCTTATTGCATTTTCTGCTTACATGTCTCCTAATCTCTCTCTTTCTTGTTACCTCCAATTCTCTGAGGACAGGATGATCCTCTATGCCGGGGAAGAGGACCCTCATAGCGTATGTCCTGTAGTCCAGATGTGGGATACCAGCTCTGTCCAGGTCACTGGTCAGCTCATTGATGTCGGTCTGCAGCTCGGCAAAGGCTGGGAGAGAAGGAAGGACGAGAAAGAAAGACCAGTTGGAGGGAATGCTTGAGACATGCAACAGAAGAGTAAAACCATTCTTTAATCCCAGAGGACCAAATACACAAATTCCTCTCATCTTCATGGGTTTTACTGTCATTATCAAGCTGACAGTTAAAGCCCAAGATAGTCTTCATGTCAGAAAAACTCAATATTTCACACTCACTCACACACACTCACCTCCCTTTCTCACTCATCTTTATCTACCAGCCAGTAAATTGGCTGTAGCTAAAGCCCCAAAGAGTGTGTGTCATCTCAGTGTGAGGCTGCAGGTGAGCACTAGTTAATTGGCTCCATCCGGACTGACTCCTGTTCAGGCCCACGGCTCTGTTGAACTGCCTCGCCGTCTTTTGGGAGGCTCCCCGTCTGCAGCCTATCACAGGAGCAGCAGCAGTCCCTTAACACCCTCCTCAAAAACTCAACAACTAGTCTTAGCTCTCACCTCCTGGCCCCCGCCCCCTCCCTGCGACATGTGGGTTTACACAGCAGCACATGGGCTAACAGCTCGCAGAGTGTATATACTCATAAGGAGGAGCCCAGGTAGCCATCTAAATCCACCCCGTGGGGCAGTGCACTTCTGGCCACTGCTACTGGTTAAAATATTAATCTTCTCCTTACCCAAGGATGCCTGTGTGAGACTGATTCCAGCTGTTTGCCTGTTCTGTCTATCTGCCTCTCTGCCTGTCTATCATTTCACCATTCTGGAAATTCGTTGCAAGAGGATTTTTTTCCCACTGCATAATAACACAGGTATGGCTAGAGGGGATAAATAATAAGGTTCTCTCTGGCTGATGAAACCCCCTGAACACTGTCAGACATAAATTTCACTTTGCCATCTCAGTGTTTGGCTATAATGACCCAAATGATGACATCCGGGGTCAATCTGCAGGTTTATTTGACAGCATTCATATAAAACTCAATGTTGCAACATAGAACTGCTGCATGGAGTGGCAGCTGGAGGTCAGCCGAAGGTTATCTGTCGTACTCCTGCTGGGCAGAAGGTCAAAGGTCAAATGGTCTACGGCGCCCTCTCTTAACCTACAAGGGAGGAGTGTGTTTGATTCTGTCACTGATAACTTAAGAAGAACAGCTTAACCCTTCTGTTCTGTTAAGGTCAAATCTGACCGATTTTTAAAGTTTTCTCCCTAATGTCGTTACTTTCATCTGTTTGTCATGAGGTTCCATGATTTTGTTAACACATGGCATCTGAACACACAAAATACGTTTGGAGAATTTATATTAGATTTTGAGTGTTTTATCAAAGTTGTGTACATCCTTGGTGTTCCTGGTCAAAAAACGGTAGAAATGCCCCTTTTTGGCTTCCATGGCAACCCCAACAGGAACCTACATCCAATAGAATTTTTATCCCATGAGGACCACACCTGTTGGTAATTGTCAAAAAGAACTGCAACAGCGCTTGAATGATACAACTTTCTCACAGCTCTGGTATATAAAGCTTTTTTTAAGGCCTTGCTCACAGTTCAATCTGTGGCAGCATGATGGCCAAGTGATATATCATTTTTGACCGCTCCATTCGGACACACCAAACTACTTAACAGGAAACAAACACAACAAGAGGGTTAAAAGCATTGTTAGCTTTTGGTGGGGCCGAAATTTGCAAGCAAAATCGTGCATAAAAAGATAAACGTGGAATTACCCCTCCAGTTAAGGCTAGAATAAAATGTAACAAACATAATGTGTCTCTCCCTGGCGGGAGGTTGAGGATCCTCTAATGAGGGACTCAGTATTCATGGGTTCAGTTTATGTACAAGTGTGCACCCAGCATGCAAACTAGAATGTGGAAAAAGAAAAAACTACAGGGACTCATTAGATGATGAAGCGGGTCACAACCTGAGTAACTGGCTTATTTTATTTGTTGGGATATACTGTATAACCAGGATGACTTACTGAACCAGATTTGGAGGAATTTTCAATGCATGATTTAACACATATATGTAGATCCCCAGTGATTTACTTACTGTACTCTATACATAAATACACATCTATGCTTGTTATGTCATTACAGTTTGCAGAGCAGTGAAATGCATTCAACAGCCCCATTCATTTAAAATTACTGACTGTAAAAGGTGTGTTCAATTAAAGTCATCCTATAATCATCTAACAACGGTGGTCTGGTGACCATTGTATTTTCATACAAACCTTCTTTGCACTCCAGGGCGACTCGTGACTCCAGGTTGTCCATTTGCATCTGCAAGCGCTTCAGGGTGAGGTCATTTTCACGTGATTTTCGCTTGTAGGCGATGAGCACAAGGATTACGATGATGAGGAGCAGCCCTCCACCGGCAGCGATGCTGACGATGGCCGGAAGGGTCAGCAGGCTGTCAGACATGATGTGGACCGCACCGGGAGAGACATGGAGACCACCGACCTGGACCTGTGGGGAGTCACAAACACAAAAAACTTGAATCAGTGCCATTTAGAATACCCTTATAACTAAAACACAGAGGTTTCAACAAAATCCAGTTAAACATTTACATACAGTAATGCATAAGCCAAGTCTCCAGCAGAAAGACAGGAGAAATACACTCATAAGATAATGATGCCTAAATATTAAATTGAAGTGTTGTTATCAGATGTAAATTTTCCATTTTATTGTATCATATAAAGTACTAGTCAAAAGGTTTGACACATGCAATGCTGAGTCATGTACAAACATTAAAAACCTGGAGTGAGCTTTATCGCAGGAGACAGAATAAGTAATTGTAATGCATTACTTTTATGTATAATAGTTCAATAATAAAGACTACACTTATGTGGAACCTCCCTTTAACTTTATATGTAATCAATGAAAAAGAAATTTGCATTAATTTAAGTTAATCAGTCATTTATTCACATTGACACAACATGATGGGAAAACTTTGCATTAATGTGAGTCTTTACTTTGAACTTGCGTAATAAATTATATGGAAATCTTATATGCAATTAAAGGAACTCATGTACTGTATTTGGATCTAATTATTTTTTGGAGTGTACTGTCTGATGAAATTGGTACTGAGTGCAAACACAAGTGGTCACCCCCTACACGCTTGACATTCAGGGGGAAATAGTCTGGGGCTTGCTCCCAATAACCGAGAAGCCAACTAAAAGTAATTGCTGTTGATTCTGGCAGAACCTTTTTACAGTCAGAGCACACTCATGCCATTCTGCCTTTGACCCATTTCCTTCAGCTGAATGAACAATGACCAGAAGGCAAATAATAGAGTTTAAAGGCCAACTACATATAAATATATATATGAAGAAATCACAAATATAGAGGGATAGACAGAAACAGAGTGAGAGCCAAAGTTAGGACAGTCGACTCTGACAAATGGACTAACCATAACGCATACTGACCATGACTTTGTATTGTCCGGTGAGGTTCGGCGGCTCACACAGCAGCTGGCTCTCCGACACAGTAACGGAGCAGGGAGTTTCTCCTATCAACACGGTGTAGTTAAGCCTCGCCCCTCCCGACGCTGGGGGAACCAGGTTTCTGCCCTGTGGGCAAGTGAGGATGGACAGCAGGGTGCAAAATTAGCAGAGAAACTGTGAATTAGGCCCCTGTGTTTTGGCACAGCTGCATCCAAACATGACTCCATACTGAGATCAAACAAGGTGATACACTTCATAGTGGTGGTAAGTGGGAACAGCTGGCAATCGAGACAAAAAATTTAAATATATTCCTCAATGCATTTCAGTTAAATGATTTCTTTAAAAAAATCACATAAATCATATACTTGGCAATGATTGATTGAGATGAGGAGTCTTAGTCTCACCCAAACACATGGAGATAAGTCTGTTAAGAGGGTTGAAGGAGTAAATGTAGATTTTAATGCATGCTTATCTGTATTTCCTGTACCTTGAGAATGATGGGCGAGCCTGGTTTTTGCTCCAGGACGCCGGTGGTGCTGAGGGGCTCAAAGTAAGGGTTCGGGTAGTAGAGAAGGTTGGTGTTGTTGTAGACCAGCAACGCCTGGACGTTGTTGAAGATGAACCCGAACTCATCTGCGTGCTTCACCGTGTCCAAACCTGGATGGTACTCTGCCATCAGGGAGGGAGCAAAGCAGCTCATGCTGGTGGTGTTCAATACTTTACACACCTGGGGAGGATGAACACAGACAGGAGAAAATAAAACTTGTTAGGATGGAAACCACTTTTCGAGATGCTAGTGGAGATTTGTTGCACTCAGACAGTCTTACACATCATGCTATGATAGCCTGAGCGCCATGAAATGAAAAACAAGAAATGTGATTCAGTCATCCAGGGTAAACACAGGACAGCTAACATGTTCGGTTCTCTTCTTCTCTGTATCAAAAACACCCACATGCCTTTGTTTGTTATAACCTAATCTTAACTGAAACACATTGGTACTGACATGAACCCAGCAGGAAGCTCTGCAGCCCAATAATTGGAATATAAAATCCTCATTCTTTTCAGAGACAAGTATATATTGCTTGTCATTAATCCATCTTTATTGGAGAGGAAGCCTTCATAAAAATTGAAAATAAATTGCCACTTCTGCTTCCCTGAAAAACACTGGAGGACAACAACCACAAAGGATGGAGGCAACACTCCTTTAGCTCCTCAAGCAAAGGTTGAGCTATGGCCCTTTTATTACTTCTCCCTGGTTCTCCCAGACGACAGACCTGTCTTCCATCCATCCTCCCCGGCTCAGCTCTAAAGGGAAGGAGGAGGGAGGATTGATTGCAGCACAGAACTCTGCAGAGAGAGGTTTTTATCTCCTTTCACTCCTTCCCGGCTCCCTCACTAAGGGAGAAACTTAATTAGAGGTAAATATCATCAAAGCTGGTGAACGTTAGTGACCACCGCACCTCCTACCTGTTGTTTGCTGCTCGGGAGCGAGCCAGGGAGATCGATGCAAACTCATTCTGTGTCGGCTACACCATCTGTGTTTTGCCAGCATGGTGCAAGGTGAGTTGAGGGAGTGTGACTGCAGAGGTGGAGGGAGGATCTGGCCTCTTTATTTACTTTTCTCTTAGATATAGATCAGAGTGTTTGCTTGTTTTAACCACATAGAGCACTTAAACATAAAGTGTGCTTGTGTCCTTAGCTGTAAATAATGATTATTGTAATCATTTATTAATCTTATTATATTATATTTTCTCAGTTAATACATTTTTGGCATATTAAATGTCAAAAAACTGACAATGGCTGCAATTTCCTGAGGCCACAAGTACGTGAGTGATTGAGTCCAGATATTCAGTTTGCAGCGATATAAAACAGCAAATCTTCCCATTTTGACAATGGAATGTTGTATTTTTACCTAAAAATGACTTCAACAAGAGTTTGATTCCATGTTAATAGTTGCAAATTTTCAATTAAATCTCTGTCAATTGTCTAAATGATTAATTGACTTATCATCAACACTATATGACTTAACAGCTGGCTGGCAGACAGCGCTTATGAGTGATTGATTACAACAGTCACAGCAACGTACACAGCAATACGGCTCGACCATTGAAATAGCTGTAATCTTTCCATAGAATTTATGTTTAACATGTGACAAAAAGAGCGAAAAGAGAAGCACTTTTAAAAATAGACAGCACAACAGGATAGGACTCATGACTTGATTTCACTTATTTAGGTTCTCTATATGCCAATTATGTCATCTATAAAAATTAAATACCCATCTATAGGATTCAAACAACCAAATAAGTAGTAAAACAACGTGTGATAACATTGTTGTTCACAGTATAACATCGACTCAATGATTTGTAGATAACATAGTTAATGAACGTTTTTTTTATTTCCCATTATATATATATATATATATATACACACACACACACACACACACACACACACACACACACACACACACACACACACACACACACACACACACACACACACACACACACACACACACACACACACACACACACACACACAGCAATTACAGTAGGAATAAATCATATAAATTTCTCTTCCTCACTCATACAGCATGTTCTCCAGAGCGGCATACGAGAATTAAAGGTTTAATGGATAAAAGAGTTCAAGCTAAGTTATATATGGGCTGCTGTCTTACTGTTGGCATGGTGACATGTTATATAGACAGGCCCAGATGCTCCGGCAGCATCCTCGTGACTGTCATGATGGAACGGCGAGGCATTTGCAAGTCAACTACAGCTCTGAGTACCATCTGCTCTGCCAGAGATGGATACTGTGTTTTTTTCCCACACTGTCCTCACTTTCTCTCCTCTTACTGTCTCTTTTTTTTACTTCAATAAATCCTCGCTGAATACTGTCAGGATAGAAAACTGCTGCTATCATGTAGGATGTTTTTCAGGCTGCGAGGCAATGAGTGTGACGTGTGTAAATCCAAAGCCATGAGAGCGTATATAGTGATGGGTAAATGGGGCATTGTGGGATTTGATAAAGGAGATGAGGTATTTGGGTTCCACTCAGGGTGGGGCAATAAATGACTGTATTAAAAAAAAACACCTTTGTGTGACTTCTACCCATAGATGGATATTAGCACTTTTTATTTAAGTATACAAGATTATAAATATCATGAATCAAAAAACTGCTTGATCTCAGCAGAAAACACATTATAAAATTACAATACATTGGTTCGATTCCAATCATCATAATGTATTTTTGCTCTCTATGAAAACAATGCAAAATACACAGTATACAATATAAATCCAGTCCTTTAGGCCATGTGGGGGAAAAAGCTTTGCATTGTTCATTCCTGATGAAGTGTATTGAGGTCAACAGTTCGAGAAAATAATTGGAATCATGGCCTCATCTGTCTCCTCTAGTGTTGGACAGAGCCTGGCTGTTTTAAGGCAGTAACACTCCAACCCCTCTGGCTGAATGCATTACCATGATCTACTGTGCTGCTACTGCCCACTCAACTGTTCAAAGGTCTCTGGCTAAGGAAGTAGTGAGAGAGGCAGAGGGAGAGGGTAAGAGAGTGAGAGAGAGAGGGTTTAAAGATGAGATGGACTGAGTAGGAGAAATGCGAAGGGTCACCAAGTCATAGGTTTAGAGTCTAACATTCTGAAGCTAGTCACTGGCGGTTCCTGTACTCCTACATTATGTCTATTTTCCTGCCTTCCTACTCTAAAAATCAAACACTAATTCCAACATTAACTCTGAGTCTAGCTCCATCCATGAAGGATGCTTGTGGTATTTTAGCTTGTGCTAAGCCAGAGCCAGCAGTTGAATTTTCCTCAAAGATGTGCATCATTCTAGAAGTGAAAACTGAACATCCCCTGCAAGCACAGCTTTGTGCATTACCAAGCCAGTGCTGAAGCAGCACAACATAAGGCCCATATGCTCCCTCTATGTACGTAAATGGATACGTCCATAAGTAAACGCCTACATACTTCTGTACATCCTTTATGTTGACACTAATACAACAGCAGCGGGGCATTGAAGTGTTAAAGGTTTCGCAGCAACAAATATGGTGACGGTCATAGGAGGTTGTGATAGGCCCATTTATGCTATATGTTAAAGACGGATACGGAGATGGACGGAGCCTTCTGTGCGTCTTCTGCGTTCATTCCGTACATAATCGGACATGTTTTCAGAGAGTTTACGGATACGGACGATACAGACGTAACAAAGAAATACCACCGGAAATGGTTGAGGGCAGTGTAGCTACAATTCAGGCAAGGCACGACAAATATGTATGGAAACAATGAAGAAGAGAAAAGTGAAGCGATAAAGTGTAAAAATTCTCTGTCCTAAAGTCTGGATGTACTTGGCCTTACAGACAACCACCAAGTACATCGTTACCTCCTCTTTTGCTGCCTTGTATTTGTTAGGTATATGATCACAACCTACTACGGCCATCGCCATATTTGTTGTTGAAACTTTTGAAACTTCACTGCCCCACTGCGGTTGTATCGATGATAATGTAAAGGAAGTGCATAGATGTGATGGGAGCCCACATTTCTATGATGAGCAGCAGCTCCAAATGCACCTGAAGTGCTGATCCTGACACTCAGTCCAGGCGTCTGAAGTGTGGCAAACATGTTACATGAAATCTTTCTGGGGGCTGGGAAATGTTCGGGAGCTGGAAAATCTGAGCAGGTGACACAAGGAAGGGAGAGAAGAGAAGTAATTCAGTGGAAGGCAGGTGATCATTTGAAGGCTGGCTGACAGACAGCAGCTCTTATTGCAATAGTCTCCTCTGCTATTTTTCCTCCCTTCAGTGACAAAGAGGAAATGCGTAGAGGTAGATGGACTGAGGGATGGTGTGACGACCCTCTACCCCTTGCTTGTAATTTCTTGTGGTCTTTTTTTGGGTCTGTTTTCCTTTGCAGACTGCTTGCTGGTAGAGAGGGGTGGAGCTTGATGTCTTCCACCTGGGCAGGTTGGTCCTAGGTCATTTAAGCTGGTTTCACTTTGTCTCTCTCAACAGCGACAAGACATTTGGTTTGTCTCTTCTTTGTGTTTGCCTCCATCACCCATACATGGTACTCATTTCTGACATAGAGACTATAAATCAATTCATTGTGTTTTTATTTTTCTTAGTCAAAATATTTTTTTTGTGCAAATTACTTTAAAACCTGTGTGGTCTCCATCTTAGTCCAGCTAACTGAGCCTGGAAAGTGACGATGGGTAATTGCAACCTTAGCATTTAATTGGCTTTGGGGCCAATCAAGCCAGTGACAATCTTGCAAGGCTTCTCTCGCAAGGTGCTAGGAAGGGAGTTAAAAGAGACGAGGCAGGGTGGAGATGATCAACTCTCTTTCAAAGCTGTGAAACCTGACAAATCAGACAGCACGACACCCACACACCAGTCAAATCCCATTTCACAAGGCCTCCTGGAGTCTCTCACCATGTTCTTTCTCTCCTCTCTAAGCATAAAACAGCACAGATCTGTCTTGTACCTGTAATTATTAGGGTTTCATAACTCACAAAAAGCCCAGGGCAAAAGTTATGATTTTTAGCAACAGAATAGACTCTGAAATTGTCCATAAGTTAGATACTTAAGGCAAATGTTTCTGCTAGTTTCAGGGATGGGAAGTTAGAGTGTCAGGATGGGAGAAGGAAAGTTGGGACTAGTTTACGCAGAATTCTACAAGTGAGACATGGTATGGAGGAGGTTTATGTGTATTTATGCATATGTACATTGGGGCATGATATTTATGTTAAGAGTGTAACGTGTGTGTCTATAGTAAAGGGAATGATTGCGTACATGCAGTGGACTTTTGTGAAGTTGCCTGATGTATCTTTATAAACACAGCTCCTACCATACATTAAAAAAGTGGTTAACAGTTAAAAGTTTTTGGACTTTTCTCTAATCTAACTAATCTAACAATACACTGCAAAAACGAAAACCTACAGTGAAATCAAGGCATCCCAGCTGACTTTGGGTGGGAGGAGGAGTTCACCCTGGACAAGTCGCCAGTTCATCACAGGACAACATAGAAAGACAACCAACCATTCTCACTCATATTCACACCTACGGTCAATTTAGAGTCACCAATTCACCTATATTGCATGTTTTTGGTGGTGGGAGGAAGCTGGAGAACCTGGAGGGAACCCATGCAGACACGGGGAGAACATGCAAACTCCCCACAGAAAAGTCCCAGATCCTCAGGTGTATTTGAAACCAAGACTTTCTTGTTGTGAAGCAACAGCGTTACCCACTGAGCCACCTGGTTTTAAGATGTACTTCCTAAATACAAAGCTTTATTTCAAGACTGACACTTGCATTTGTAAAATATAAGCACAAATGTCCAACAAATAATTTCTCCTAGTCTATAAAATGTGCTTGTTTTCATTCCGGCCACATTTAGTTCAAAGATATCTGTGGGTTCTTTGAGATTAGATGTTTTAAAACTCTTGGCAAGTGAAATGTTCCTCTTGGCAGATAAGTTTACTAATTTTAAGTAATATCTTTCCTACTTCAATGCTTTTTTTTCTCTTCTTGTTTTTGAGAGATGACTTTTCTGGTATAGTTTTACCTCTTCAGTTTAGTTTAGTTTGAGTTTTTTAAGTTTATTTACATCAGGGACCATGTACAAATACATTTGTCTAAAGGAAGAGAAAAGATGCTTTGCACCAGATTTAGCCACCAGCTAATTTCCATCTGCAGATATGAAATACATCACTTGGCTATAACTACTTTGAAAAAAGGTTGGGAATTACTATTTTAGAGCGTTGTGTTGGTACAATGCGCACTGGGCAAAAGCACTATTCTTTTACATATTCTTCTCTCCATCCAACCTCACTCTCTCTCCATCCTACTCCCCTTAAGTTCGTTCATCTGATCTCCCCACCTCTCCTCTCCCCAGACCACAGAGAGGAAATCACATCCTCTTAATTAAACAAAGAGCCCAAGGACAGGGGCTCAAATGAGATTTGTAACAATTTCCCGCAGCCAAGACTTTGATTATACAAGAGCTCTTTATGCTGACCAAAGACTTTTGACCTCAGTTAATCTTCCATTGAAACCCATTAGAAGTCTTCTTGCTCCAGATCATGCGTGCCTCCTACATTCCCCAACTGACCAACACACACCCCCTTCTTGTCAAACTCTACTGTTCTCCATTACTGCATCTTTATATACAATAATATAGGTAATAATAAGTCATAATGTTGTTCGGGATGACTCGTGGGAGAATAAAACATAACAGAGCTCAGCAGGTGGGATGTGGAGATGAGATTTAGCCTCCAGAAAATTCAGGGTAAACTCTTAATTAAATACTGCATGCAGACCACTCTCACTGCCAGCTGCATTATTCAAATGCTCATTGGAGTGCTTGAGATGACTGAGTTCAAGTGGAAGTTAGAAAGCTGGAGGGGCTGTTAGGGAAGATTGTACTTTTCTTTACAGAAGCTAAACATCGTTTGCCTTGCTTCAACAGCAGTATTTGGTGAGTTAAGCATGGCCTAGTTAGTGTACATTCTCCAGCATGTGTATGCACTATGTGTATTTAGGAACTAGTCAATGGTTAAGGCAGAATAGGCGTTCTTACATTGACAGACTCCCGGCCGGCGTATTTGACTCGGATCCTGGGCTCCTGAACCACGTCCAGATTGGTCCCTGTCACCATAAGGGGGGTGTGGCCACTAAGCAAAGACACAATTGTTTCCACAGGTTAGAATAAACATGTTTCTCTGTGTTCTGTTTTTGAAATTCAAGAAAAAGATAAAGCAAGTGATAGCAATGAAAAGAGAAATAAAGCAAGAGAGATATTACAATTCTGGATTAAACTCTCTGGACCTGATTCCCTCCTCAGAGTATTCACCATCATGGGAGAATAAGCACATCTAACCAGCTTTCATGCTCAGCTTCTTTTAAAATATTAGCCTTTGAAGTGACGGATGGCTGGAGATGCTTTTTAACTGTCTTCACTCGCTGCATTCAACAGGTGTAGATTTGGGTTTAAAACACCACAGTGGCTCAAACATATAAGGATGCAGTCAGTGGTGGTGTTGGTCCTGGGCTTCATAAGACAGCAGCACAAGAAAACATGCAAACAGTGTAGGAGGGAATGCACTGGATGTGCGTCTCTGCCTCCAGCTGTTTGAGTTGTTGTTGTTTGTTGTTTCTCTTTTGCGTGGCGCGCTGAATAAAGATGCCAGGTATGAGTTGTTGCAATAATAAATGTCAGATACGTCTGTACTGTGCCGGCTGTGGTTTCACTGTCACATTGTGGAGAGTTGTAGGTGAACCTTGTGCTGTCTGTGGGGTAATTCAATTATATACTCAGCTGCTCTGGAGGTCTATCTATCCATCCATCTATCCATCTATGATGCTCTCTTTACTTCTCCCCTCTTTTCCCCCTGTGGCATCGCTCCTCTGGTGTATTGCCCTCTCACTCTCTCTGTAAGCCCAAGCCGTCTGCTGTGGACTACAAAGCCTATTTCTTCTTCTTCTTCTTCCCTCTCTTCCTTTTAATAAGTAGAGAGCATGTGTATCTATCTGCCAAAGATGCTCAACAAATGGATCAACTCTGAATTCGATAGGACAATCACAGTCTCAACAGTGCCCATGCTCTCCAATCAGTGAGCTGTGGCACTTCTCTCAGATCCAGACTAATTGGGGGAGAGAACCGAACAGTAATTGGAAGTGTAATATTGACGTGTGTTTGTCTGGCTCTAAAGCTGTGAGGAAATCCTTCGTCTGGGTGACAGAAGCTCAGGATTGGCTGGTGAGGATGAGGGTGAGGATAAGTGTCTCGAGCTTACCTTGCAATGCTCCAGTCCGGTTCAATCCGCTGGACAGTTGGGTCTTCTATGTAGTCGAAGGTGAGGCTCTCCCTGATTTGAGCGTGGTCCACGCTCACACTGATCTGCACTGGGCCGACCCCAGAGAGGGAGGGGGCAGAGTAGCACACTATCTCAGTCATGGTCCGTCTACAAGTGGAGCATAATAGAAATTATATAAATCTGTATCAAACAGTGTAATATGCATCTGTATGAAAAGCTACATGAAGTATCTGCATGTTCTGAAAAGACAAAGATACTCTGTATGTACCATTCATTCATTTTACTGCATTTTCTGAACATAGAGCTTCTATTTAGATGAGCGAAAAACATCATCGACAACAACAGAACACAATACAGTTGTTCCTGAATAACACTGGTAAAAATAAAAGAGAACTAATTACTGCATGGACGACAATTATATTACAAACCTGTAAACATAGAATACTTTTAAGAGTTTTTCAGACATCTTTAAGAACTATGATCTGTCTGATAAAGTGACAAATACACAGGTATAAATGACCCATTGCACACACAAGTCTGTGCACACAAAGTAGCACATAAGCGGTACCTCCATCCATCATATGTGCTTCTGTTCAACTTCTTTAGTCAGGTAAAAGTGAAAAAGTACAAGCTCTGAAATGTATTTGAAGTATAAAAGAAAAAAGTAGCTCTTAGAAGCCTGACTGAACCTCATGCCATATTAATATAATATTAATTTAAAGCATTATAAACATTACTTCGACTTCTAATATTACCATTCACTGGCAAAGAATAAAACTTCAGCCAGACAACTCACGAGTTTATTATCACAACAGCAGAAAATAGAATAGTTTGGGTTTGGCGTCTAGGCTCTGACTTAAATCACTCCCCGCAAATATGTTTACATAGAGGCATTGGGGAGTGATGACCAAACTTCACAAACCCCCTAACTGGAGCTTACAGGTGGATTCTGGGGCGGTGGTGGGGCTGAAAGTGCAGCAGCAATATGCGTTCAGGGCAGCAGCAGCATTGGCAAGCAGAGGGAGGGATGGGAAATTGTTGCAGTTTAAATAATCCGCCAATTGGGAGGGAGTGTTAGATAACGTTTGAGGAGAATGAGGCCTATCATGTAAATATTATGTGTACGCAGCGCAGCTCGAGTTGTCTGCCTGAACTCGCAAACAAGCTTTGCTTCATTCAGCGTGAATGATCATGATGTAGAACACAAGTAGAGAAAGACAAAGTGGATCAAAAAAACACATCACGTCTTTTCTACGTGGTCGAGTTTCTTGTATATATTTTTCTTGTCTGTTTTGTCTTTTTATGTGTTTTACATCTGCCTTGTTTCATCTGTCAGGCCTGATATGATCCGATAGATTCACCAATGTTTTCTCTGCATTGAAACCAGCCTCAATGTCGGGAAAGCACCGCAAGGATCCAAAATTTAAACAATCTACGAAACTAACAAGGTTGTTTGAGAATGTAAGAGTAGAGATTAAAGATATTTCTGTTCAAATGTAGGGAGCAAAAGTAGAAATCTGTCAGAAAATTAAGTACAGATAACTGAAAACTCCACTAAAGTACAGTAATGAAGTATTTTTACTTCATTACTTCCCATCTCTACCTTTCCACTTCCTGAATTTGTCCCAATTCATATCTCATTAAACCTGGCTTGACTCCGCAACCTTCAACATTACAGCCAGGCAATCATACCAGGGCTGAGATGCCTGATGCGCCTGAGAGAGGGCAGGAGGGATGAGTGGAGTGAGATGGAAGGAAAGTGTGAGTGTGAGAGACAAAAGAATTAAAAAAAGGGGGAGTGAGAATAGATGAAAAAACTGATGGAAAGATATAGTTAGAATGAGGGGGGTGAATATAAAAGAAGAAACCTCCATAAAATCACCAGGTTTTCCAGGAGCTATTATTACAGGGTTTGATGCAGTAGGTCATCAAAACCTTATTAAGATTTACATAAGTTTCTGACAGTGAGCGAGAGAGGCTTTCCCCTGGAGGGGTTTCTCAGTAATATAAAAAAAATATAAGAAAGTCTTGAAAAATAGCAGCTTATTTAATGGGAATAATCCTCATCATCTCGGCAACAAGAGCTCTTGTTTTTATTCTCTTTTCATTTGCTCACAGCGTGCCATACATCCTACATTTTCTGACAGTGATGCATGTAGCTTAAAAAAAGAAGAAGAAATACTGTGTCAAAGAATTGTGCTGCTATCTGTTTGTGTTAAAGGCATAAATACTGGATGTGTTTTGAAATGCAAATGCAAAAATTTATCTCATAAGTTTGTGCCGGCATGACAGAAAACAAAGACTAACGGGTATGAAATGTTCCTGTTGCTTTTCACTGTTAAGCTTTAGCACTTTTTTATCACTTAATGCAGGTGACAACTGTCAACATGCATCATTAGTGGCTTGGTTTCACTGCGTTATATCCACATTTTTGTCTTTCACTCCTGTACAGATGCAATAAAAATCCTCTCTTCACAAAAGTCAGGCTGTTTTAACAAATTAAACTTTATGGACTAACACACAGCAATGTTATGGGACGAATGGGTGCAAAAAGGAAAGTCTCACCCAAAGAACTCGCATGTCTGGTTTCCAAACTGAACACTGACACTGCTACCAGCTCCCAGGTTTTCTCCCATGATGGTTACTTTGGTGCCCCCAGACTCTGGACCTCGGCTGGGGGACAGACCGGTGACTGTGGGAGTCTAAAAAGCAAGAGAGATACAGAGGAAGAGAGGTCAAAAGAGGCTGCAGGAGCAAATTCAACAGAGCAGAAGGAAAAGGGCAAAGCAGGAGATATTTTCCAAGAAAAGAGGGCAGCATCTCTTTTGTACCTCTTGAAACATTCATGTATTATCACCGATTCCCTGCAAATCACAGTTATTCATATTGCCAGGCCGATGTCAGCGGAGTGCAGCGCTAGTTGGTGAAAAGAGGATAAAACCAGGAGCTCTTACAGTCCCTAAGAGATCCTCTTCCTGTGTGTCATGCATTGCTGGGTTGTATCTGAGTGAAGCTTTTAAAAGACTTTCTGAAAATAACTAGTGTTTACCGCTGCAGGCAGCTCGCCCGCCGTCACACAGACAGATGGAGAAATATCCGAGCAGACAGCCTGTCATACAGAAAAACACACACGCAGCGGGACACACATATACTGGCATACACATACGCAGACCAACACACACGCCTCGGAGAGTACAAACATAAAACGACATTTTAAAAAGGACTAAATGTACACTGTCATTTACCCTGCCCTTTTCCTGAGCACTCGAGTACTGCTGGCTGAAAAAGACGGTCACATGGGGGGAACGTCTTATCGAGAAAAGTGTAGAATGCTCCTGCGATGGTGTATTCTTTTTTTTAGGTGTCCTGAAATACCAGGGAATTGTAAGCGGTGCCGGTGCCGGTGCTGGGCCCTGTGAAGTATTCCCCGAGGAATTTCACCGTTTCTCAGAGCAGCAGGAGTAACGCAGGTGAGAAAAAGTAGTTGAGGATTTACTTGTGCCAAGAGCACAAATAAAACCACAAAACTGTCAGCAAAGTGTGACTTTCAGGATGCAGGTACTCTGAAAACAGCAGCAGTAATTAGTAGCTGCCGTTAATTCTTAGGGGAGTCCTAATGGTGAAGGTGTGATGCATCTAGCGCAAATGGAAAAGTAGATTATCTGTTAGCTGCAGGCGGTGCAGGCAGCAAATGACAGAGACAGAGAAATTTGTGTGACAACGTGTGAGTAGATAATGTTTACCTGCCGAATGAGCTGCTTTCCATTTTAGCAAGTTCTTTCTTCATTTGTCTTTCTTTCTCTCCCTCACATTTCAAACGCTATTTTTATTTTTGTACAAGCTACTGCTTACTGAGTTTCAGTGGTGGAATCTAACAAAGTCAATTTAATCAGGGACTGTCATTAAGTTGAGGTTATTTATTGTTTATTCTCCTCTTGTGCCAGTTTCTATTTCTAATTCATTGCAGTTCAAAAGGAAATATTCTACTTCTTACTTCATTGTAATTGACTGACAGTTTTAAGTTCTTAGTTATTTTACAAATTAATGTTTTTACACAAGGAACATATAAAAATGTACAAGTTGAGCTAAGCAGTTAGATAATCTATCAATAAATCGATTGAAACAAAAGATATTGAGCAACTATTTTGGTTATAATTTAATTTTTATGGAAACACTTTTCACTTTTTTCAGGTTTGGACTGTTGGTTGGACAAAAATTGTGAAGCTGTCACTTTTTGACAATAATTATGAGGCATTTCCCCCTATTTTCAAAAATTGTAGAAACCAAATTAAAATAATCATTAGCTGCTGTCCTATACAAACTAGTTCAAAATGAGCTACACCTAAACCAACAGCAGAAAAATCCTGTTCTTATATTAACACATGATGATCTGATGATATATTATATAATAGTGAACTGAGTATTTACTTTTCCTGATTATACTTACATACTTGTTCTTAAGTAGCATTGTCAATACAGCAGTTTTGCTTGTAACAAAGTATTTTACATTGTGGAATTTGTACTTTAATAGTACTTTAATAAAGAAGACTTCCTCCACCAAAGCAGAATTTTAACAAAACCTAAAAACCTGCAAGAGTTATTCTCAATTGTACAAAAATCTAAACACCCCTAAGAAATCTTTATTACATAACAACTTTTATAGTAACTTTGTCAAAGGTATTGAAGTATCAATACTTTTATGACCACATGCATACAACACTGTGAAATCCACATGATAGTACTGCACTATAATTACCAAAGCACAAAGCTGCACTGATATGGACATTTTAAAAAGTGTGTTGGCGTGTGTTCACTGATTTTGTTTTCTTTACCAGCATTATATACAGCTTGTTTTTTGTGTCTTGGATTTGTTTTCTTTTAGCTGTTTTTTTTAAACTATTACTATATCTAAGTCTAAAATTCTGGTGTCATGACAACCTTAGATTATATTATTCTTTGTTTCCCCATCAACAGAGCGATGTCTCACTTAAAGCAGCTCAGCTACTGAGTTGTAAAGCATATATTCATTTGAAAAAGTGTCTGATACATGAGGCCATACCAATGAAGGCAAACAACATTTACTACAAGAGAGGTAAAGAGATCATTACTGAAAACCCCTTCATAAGCTTGTGCTGTTAATAGAAATAGACCGACATTATTTCCACTGCTAATTACAGGGCAGATCGTCATGGCAACTCACACATCATAATTTGCCTGTGGTGCATAAACAATTACTTTACAAGAACAGTGGAAAACCATTTTCATTGAATTGCATGTATAAACTGTATCACTTGATGCAACTCTTTGTCTTCTCTCACAGAGTACAGCCTGCTTTACTAATGTTCATTAATTACATGTTGATCATGTCCTCAGAAAAGTCAACTTTGGTATCAGTGTTTTGTATCGGTCTCAGAATTGCTTTACATACAATGTGCCTAAGAATTTTTGATTACTGTGATGTTGTTTGTTTGCATCTCGTTCAGTTCTTGTTCCACTTAACACAGCATATAATAGACTCTGTAGGTTTACTCTTGGTTGTCCCTTTCTAACTCATCACTGCTCTATGTACAATACACGCCAATGGCCATCTCTAAACACAAGGCGGCACATTCACTGGTTACAACTTATATTCAAATGCATTCATTACAATTATCCTTCATATCTACAACAATATCTGGTACCGTTCACTTCAAACTATCAAATAAGACACTCATCTCATCTCTATTTCTCGGTCCTGTATGCTAAAAAGCTTTTATGTTCAAAGCCCAAGCTGACTGGAACAACTTGCCTGGAGATCTGAGATCAATTCCTTCACTTGCTCTGTTTAAACATGCACTGACTTCTAATTTGAAGACTGAATGCTCCCTGTTTCTGATGGAAATATTACTGGATCTACTGCATCCATTATGTTTATGTATCTTTGGTGATCCATTCACACTCTGTTGATTGTGGTTGTAATGAATTACTATTGTAAGGTTTGGTTAATGTTTTTTGTTTGTTTGTTTTGTTGTTTTTGTATTGGTTATTATTTGCCTGCCTGTAAGTCACTGTTTTGATAAATTGTAATTCTTTTTTCTGTTGTATAACTGCATGTACAGTATGTGATTGTGATACATTTTGGGACCCCCTCGAAAACGAGATGATTAATCTCAAGGGGTTTATCCTAATAAAATACATTTCAAATAATTATATTATAAGGGGATGCAGAGCAATGAGGTGTAATTGGAGTCTTTACCACAAAGGAGTAGAGTTGTGAGGAACGAGCCCTGAGTTCTGGTCTGCATTCTCCAACACACAGCTGGACCGGACCAGGTCTACTGTCAGCAGGAGCTGGATCCATCTCACATACGATCCTACAAAACACACAAAATAACTCAAATCACTGTACAAAACAAAGTTTGATTCAAAAAGAAAACCCTAGAATTCAATCTTTCTTAAAAATAACTTAGAGCTCTGAAGCGGTCTATGTTTGAGCGAAGTTGAGAGAAAGTAATCGAAACACTGCTCTGCCTGATATTGATTTATCCTCCATTATAAAATGAATCTTCTTTTGTTGTCTCACTCATTTCATCACAGGACACATCCAGACATCGACAAGGACCCCCTTGATGACTGTCTCCAAATGAGACCTGTGCTTCTCCTTTCTTGGCACTCAGCACATCCAATCTGACTGATGTAAATTTCCAACCAACAACCGTGCCCCCCCCCAACAGCAGCGGTGCTGTGCCAGTGTGTTACTTCTAATATAAATCACACAGTAGGATCAATACAGCTTTATCATACCATGTGATCAGGTGTCACACCGCGCTGCAGGTGACTAGATCAAATGACATACTAAAACAAGGACGTCTATTGATTGGTGGTGCCAGGGAGTAATAAAGTACAAGAAGCAATCACAGTGTGGAAAGAAAGATAGAATATGTGGTGAGGCAGATGGCAGGAACAGGCAGGAGTAGAGCAGATCAAACAGAGGAGAAGTATTATTTCTCCAGCATTGATCATCTGAATTACAACAAATGACTCTCAGAGATTCAGCAGATGAATTTTATGGAGGAAAGTGGCTAAAGGAGGATTTACTCGCTGATGGTGGAGGTGATATTTTCTTCTCACTGGCCTCAGAAAAGTCTCCTCCCTACCAGAAGCTGAACATTTATGGAAATATGTTTGGCTTTTCAAAACTGAACACCCAATCGTATATATTCTCTGTCTCTACCAGGAGGCCTTTCTGTAAAACTTGAGGGTTACTTTAAGTCCTTGCTAATGAGGACTCCATTTGGGCACCAGAAAAATGCAGCATAAAGGCATCGGTCCACAGAAAATGTACTTTCTGCCTGCTGAAAAACACAAAAGTTGAGATTTTTTTCCAAAGCATGAGAGGCTAAGACTATATATTTTAAATTTTAAATCTTCGGTACGGGCCTTTCAGTTCGGTGCACACGTGAACCAAACAAATGTAGCCAGGGCACGTGTGGGACTTATTTGTGTGCGTACGAGACTGCAGGCTTGTGGTCATTGCAACCGCAGACAAACAGGAATTTGAAGACCCTCCCTCATCGTTTAAGTCTGCTGTGTGGGAACACTTCAGTTTCGCAGTCAACTATAATGACGACGGACAAAGACAAGTGGATCGTATAGCCGTATGCCGACATTGTGCAACTGCAATCGGGTATGTAGCTGGTTATTTGAAACGGCATCACCCGAGAGTTAACATTAGTGGAAGAAGGACAAAATGAGTACAGTGCAAACCCAGCTCCCCATGGCATTTAAGCAGCCGGTTGCTAATAATTCAGACCGTGTCAAAGCAATAACAAGCGGCATAAGTGTTTTTATAGCAGCGGATATGCGACCATTCTCTGTTGATGAGAACACAGCCATAGTCTATTCAGTTAAGCGACTGACAGCAGTGGTGCCAAAAGTGACCAACAGTGACGGTGCAGTGCTGAGCTGTTCTCTTTCTGAGGGCAGAAATAGGCCAAGGAAAGAATGAGGGTTAAAGGCTCCTCTGAGAGCCTTCACTCTGATAGCCTGTGTGTGTGTGCGTGGGCATATGCGAAATTTTTCTTAGTTCAGTATTTAACCTACAGAAGCTATATAAAGTCTGTTTTTTGTCTTGGTTGTATAGCATCCATAAGAAATTATTATAGTATTACATTTTTCATTGAGAAGTGCATTTCCTCCACCAAGGTCATCAAACCAAGAACATAATCCTAATCCGAATACATTAATATATATTTATGGTAAAGCATTTTAGCAGTCTGTGTGAATATCCTTGCCTTTCCCTTGCGATGGCTGCATCACCTGGGGAGGGTAAACAACCATAAGGCACTGAGCTTCTTACCCTACATCTGTGTGTCTCTCGCCAAGAGGGAGATGGGCAGGTTGCGATGCATGGACAGTGTTTCATTAGTTCAGGGTGAACGGGACAGACTTTGACGTGATGTATGCACAGCATGGGACAATTAGGGAGGTAAACAAAAGTAAACACGCACAGCTGTTAGGGGATTGTTGCTGACTAGATGAGCTACTAAGAGAGGGAGCTGAGCTAGTGTGCTGCAGGGGGAGAAAAGCAATGTCAGGGCCAGGCTGTTTGGACCTGCTTCCATCTTCATTAAGGCAAAGATGGTGGGGAAAGCATTTTTAGGGCCCGAACACGATGCGTGCGAGGACCCTATTGTTCTGCAAGGAGTTTTTATTATTCTCCTGCCAAATGAATCGCCTTTTTGGGGACTTGCCCATACTCAAAAACTCATGAAAGTTGGCAGAAACATCAGTCGTGGTGAAAATGGAAATGGGCGTGGGAAATGACTCGCTAGCGCCCCCTAAAGTGCAGCCCCTGCCTCCAGTTTAACGTACATGTACGAAACTCGGTACACATATGTAACTGACCAACACAGACAAAAAACTCTCTTGGAGCAATGCTTTCAAACAAACAGGAAGTCGGTCAGTTTGATTTCTGTGGCCATTTTTAAAAAATCACACACTTTGTATTTGAATGAACTCCTCATAGAGATTTTACCTGATGGACTTCAAATTTGGTCAGTACTATCTAAACCCCATGAGGATGAAAAGTTGTTCAGTTTTCGTTGAACGGTGTGGGCGTGGCCAGGCGTCACGTTTTAGTCAAATTTTGATGTTTCGCCATGAAACTGAAAATTGTCATAACTTCACTGTTTAAGGTCCATTCAGTACAAAACTTCACATGCTGGTTAAGAGTCCGCCCTAAAGACATCCACATGACAAAAATTAGCATTAGTCGTAGCGCCACCTAGTGGCAACAGGAGATGACATATTTTACATTTTGATATACCACTACTAGGCCGTTGAGCGTGTTGCCTTCAAATTCAGTGAGAACAGCTATACCAAGTTGGTATTGCAAGATTCTGAAGCTTGTGCATTTTCGTGCAAAGTTGTAGGCGTGGCTGTGCCATGAATGTTGATGTTTGGCCATGAAGCAGGAAGTTGTCATCACTCTGCTGTCAATGGTCCAATCTGCCCAAAATTTCACATGTTTGATAAGAGTCCCACCCTGAACACATCTGTACAGAAAAACTTGATAATAGTCACAGCGCCACCTAGTGGCAACAGGAAGTTATAAACTTCAGAATTGACGTGCTATTATCAGGCTGTTCACCACAATGATCTCAAATTTTGTCAGTAAAGCCATAAGGCCTTGATGAAGCATTATTGAAAATATTGTGAGTTTGGGTAACATGTCGGCGTTGCGACGTTTGACGTTCGCCATCAAACAGGAAGTTAGTGTTGAGAGGCCAGGGAAGCTCAGATGCTCTCCAAAATTGACACACTCGTCAAAGGTCGTACTATTTATGATCTCATATGGTTTACAGGATCGGTTGTGGCAAATTGGCTCCACAGCGCCATCTGGAAAACTTTAAAGAAGCATTTTCAAGTCTGTGTTTAACCTACATGTATAAAACTTGGTAGACATGTTTAATGTCTCACCCTGAAGACATCTACATAACAATATTGAGTAAAAGTAAAGCGCCACCTGCTGGCAAATGCAAAAATGGCTCGTGTGACAATTTGTTTAATTTTAACTACATTTTCATGGTGTGGCCTTCACATGATATGACCAAAGACGAGTCAAAATTATTAGGTGATGTCTAGCGCCACATCGTGGACAAAATAAGGTGAATCCCAATCCCTCAATTAGTGTCCATAATGCATGCAGATACAAAGCCTTGCATTTATCCAGCTGTGCAGAAGTGAACCCAAAGTTGGCGCACGGCCTGACAGGCACACGCCCCAAGGTACGCCGGGGTGAGAGGGCCCGTTCAACGCTGCTTTCAGCATTAATATTAAAGTTATTCTCACTTAACTTGTAGACCCATACACTGAAGAAAATAGAACCATATACTTAAGCAAAGCAGCAGGTATTATTCACATCGAGTCTTTCACTTAAGCCTCCTATCACAAATTAAACTACAGGATTTCATAAAATGTAGGCTGCACAAAATAAAACATTCGATAAAACAAAACCTGAAGCTACAGAAAATGGTGTGTGTGTTTTTGTCACTTTGGAGTTGGTCCATTGGCGTTTTTAACTCTCAGACATCTGTAACTATGACCACTGCTTTGTACGACTGCACGACAATTTGTTTAGTTTTTTTGCCATCTGAGAGTCTGGAAAAATGACTGGTGCTACTGCCAGCTTACTGCACCAGTCTGTTGATCTGTATGACTGGGAGTGCTGCACAGTGTGGTAAACGCTGCTTATTTCAGCTGCTGTTGCCTGTCTGACAGTCATCTTTTGGTTTCAGTAGGAATGCATTCATAGATCGACACATCTCTTCTGAAGCTTCACGTTTCTCGTGAGACTCACATCGTATTCTCCCCCATGTGAGACTGAAAAAACAACTCTGGCAAAAAGGTTCAAACTCTGAGAACCGCCTCCACCAGCATAGTTGTACGTGGTTTCCCAGCAGCTGCATCACCGTCTCTTTGTGGCAGTTCCCATCATTTTTCGCCGCTAAGGCATCATAGACGGTGATAGGTTTACCTGCGCTTGACCGTCGTGTGTATAGTTACTTTGATTGACAGCCCCAAACACACAAACCCCGCCCCATGATGAAAGGCTTCCTAGCTTGTGGTCACTCAACTTCAAAGCAATTTCAACATTAAAGCCTCCAAGACCAAGGTGCTCAGTATCAAAGGACACATCCTATAAATTTGAATGAAGAAAACCACCAGGTCCCTTTCGTATCTGATACAGAACATTATGGACTTCTCTACAGACAGAAGAGATTGCCCCGATACTCCACGATCAGTCGATCACGTGCCACCTGATAGAAGGGAGAGATTTCTGCGCGCATTCATAGCTGGTGGAATCGCCTTCAAGCTAACACTACCTGTGGGCTCCAAGGCTGGTCTACTGACAAAAGAAGAAATAGCAAGCAGGGATGTAATAGTAATGAAAAAGCTGTGGGCTCATTCACACCTAATAGAAATTAACAGAGCACTTCTTGAAAGCCAAATGACTATTGACTATTTGAGAACGCAGCCAAGGAGGGAAAAGAGGAAAGAAGATCCAACAATCAAACGTCAACAAGACACCATAGAAGTGAACCCTGCTCCAGGGACTGAAATGTACTATTTCTGGCCTTCACCAATGTAACCTAAGAATCAACGTTACCATCCATCTATTTAAAGACGGCGCAAAACTGCCGTGGCTAAGTCATCCCCAGCCCCTGCAGTATACTTGTCAAAGTGTCCTTGGGCAAGACACTGAACCCCAAATTGCTTCCAATGGCTCTTCCTTGGTATGTGAGAGTTCGTGTGGATGCAGCCAGTGCCTCACCACAGACGGAGTGTCCCACCACTGAGCAGGACACCTCTGGGACCAATGCCCCCTCCTCATACAAACCTGAGCCGTGATCCCACCACCAGCCGTCTGAAACCTGACTGTTCCTGAGAACAAGGCCGATCCTCCGGTGTCTCATCAGCAACCATAGACAGAAACATCTGCATCTGCTCAATATAGCGGCAGCGCTAAAGCTGCGGTCGCTAAAGTAATGTGAATGCTATGACAAAAATAGCATCACACAGGAAACTTAACTAATAAGTAGGCCTAGTTAAGTTTTAAGAGCAGAGCAGTTAGTAGGGGTTTAGCAGGATGCTCCGGTTACCCAAAAATGAAAAATATTGATCTGTCACAACAGTCGCTGTGAGTCCTCCTCAGACACCAATCACCTACCTGGAGGGTGATATGAGTGTGAAGAGCTGTGTCTCTACGCGACCCTGTGATGAAGTGGCGACTTTCACATCTGGTGTTTAAATTACACAGAGATTGTGGATCACTGCAGTCGTCCACTGATCAGAAGATAATTTACCATTTAAAAAATATAAAATGTCAAAAATGAAGCTATTTCTGTGTTGTTGTTTTTTTAATTAGATCATTCATTCCTGGAGACTGGGAACAGTGGTCTGACATTTGTGACTCTATATCTGTGATTAATTGGGGGGGGCTTCATATCACTGTATGAACATCTGTGTCATGAGGAGAGTAAAAGATATGAAACTAGAAAAGTGCTACAGTAGTTCAATCCAGTATGTGGATGATTAACACTGCACTGACTGGTGTCATTTTGTCGTATTCCGACTTCTTCCATACATTTTTTGTTTGCTAACTACCAGTTTTTTGGGGGTTTGTTCCATGCATACTGTTACTTATCAAAAAGTCAGTCTATATGCAAAGTATTATGAGTATTAACAACTGATTTAATAGATGTTTATTATCTTGTAGCTCTTTATTGTGTTTCCAATCAGGAGATTTGGAGAGAATTACACTTAAAAATAAAATTTTTACCATGTTGTATTGTGGACCATATATGGCAAACCTCTTCTCAGCTGCTTTCACTTAAAATCCAAAAAAATTCAACATGACCAAATTTTGTTTAATTTGTTTAATTATCAATTGTTTTAAAATAACGATGTTAGTGTTTGCCTGTTTATGAGACTTACTGTTCAGCGATGATGTAGCCATCCTCTACAGGAGTACACCTCACCCCTGCAACCTCCACATTGCCCACCATGTCCGAGAAGGCCAGGCCAAGGTTCGTACCGTGGATGGTCACTCGTGTGCCTCCTTCTGAGGGTCCAGCCACTGGGGTCACCTACAGGATACAATGCAAGAATCTTTAATTCCTGTTTGTAAAAACCTGTCCTGAAATCATAACCGGGCACGGGTTTCCCCGGACGCTCAAGGGTAAAAATGCTGTTACGGTCCAGGTGGCAGTAAAAGCAATTAAGAGCACTCCTCCGCCTGTGTCCACAGAATGTCAGAACATGCCATGAGTCATTGTGCCAAGAGCACGCACTAAGCACAACATTAGCTCATTTTATGTTTCCCTTCCTGTCTAAATACGGCATCACATCCATTCATGCACAATCACACAAAGACCACACTTTCAAACATATTTATACAATGGTAAAACCAATAAAAGAAACTTTACAAATAAAAACAGTGGGATTTGGTCCATTAACATCCAGCAAAGGTGCCTGCTAAGAATCTATTGCCGTTTCCACGGATGATAAATCTAAGAAGGGACAATATTAATGCTTATTGCAGGCCACCTACTCATAAAATAGAATATGGTTGACCAGCATGACCTTGGCACAGGGTGGCACACTGCCTTCTGTGCTGCAGAGCCCTGTTGAAGTCATTATCAAGAAGAAGAGGAGGAGGAGGAAGAGGAGGAGGAGGAAGAGGAGGAGGAGGAGGAAGAGGAGGAGGAGGAGTCAGGGCAGGGAGAGAGAAAACCGGGGAAGGAGACACAGAAAGAGCAACAGAGTAGGCAACGTTTGGCAGACAGGGAAGTAAAAGGAGATGGAGAGGAGACTAAGAAAGAGGAGGGCAGATGGGAGGAGATGACTGTCACTCTGCTGTGTGGAGCTGCTAGTGCTATGTAAACAATCAATATGCTATTACTGGTCATGCAAGCAGAAGGGAATAACACAACTGTTAGTTGTGACCGCTTACTGAGCCGCAAAGTGCCTCGTGATGGGGACCCTTCGAGTGGTGCTCCACACCCTCCCCTCCCTACCCCCCCAACACCCACTAGGGTATTGTGGCTGCCCTGTGGGACGGCGGCATTGTAATCTAGATTCAGTGGACATTAATTGCTCTGGATGTAAAGTAAGTGTGTCACTGCACCGCCTGAAGGGTCTCAATACATGAATCTTTTAGCAATGCTTGGGCATGCAGGGTATAGATGGGGGGGGGGACATAATGGCTAAATATATCCATGTCAGGGGATGGCAGCAGCTATTCGAGTAGACTTAGTGATGGTTACATAAGAGATGTAAGGGCCTGAGAGAGAACAAAATAGAGAGGAGGATAGAGGGGTCATCGGAGACTACAAGAAAAAAGGAGAGAGGAGTGGAAAAATAGAGAGCAGAGGAAAGAGAGGGACTGAATGAAAGAAGAGAGCAGAGAAATTAGGAGGAGCAGCAGAGTAAATGTGGATGCCACTCCGCTCAGTGCTATCAGCTGTGATGGATAACAGGTGAGGCAGCGATGGTGACAGGACAGCAGTGCTGTATCACAGATGGGCGTGCTAAAAGCTTGGGAGACCTCCTCCTCCTACCCTTGAGGATGAGATGGAGCGCTTCCCACGGTGGACCAAGCACAAGAAGACAAGACTAATCCATGCATGAAACCCATTTGATTGAGCTCCCCAGTGGCAGATTCATGAGCCTTGATTCATCCACTTCAAAGGCTCACACAGCAATGTCTCCTGGCCGGGAGGTATGACAGAGAAGTGCTGCTCTTTGTCTCTGTGACTGGATGTAAATGTAAATGTAAATACAGGGACAAAATCCATAACGGACCCTCCTTTTACATTAGGCTCTGATACGATTGCCTGTAACGCAGATCTTACATATACTACTAACTAACATACTCAACAGAGAAGCCCAAACCTCCTTCTGCTCAGCCACCTCCTTCAGCTCTTCAGGGGGTAAACCAGGGCGTTCCCATGCCAGCCAAGAGATATAATCGCTCCATTCTGGGACATGCCCGTAATACTTCCCCAGGGAGGCGTCCGGGAGGCATCCTAACGAAATACCCGAACCACCTCAGCTGACTCCTCTCAATGTGGAGGAGCAGCGGCTCCACTCTGAGCCCCTCCTGAATGACTGAGCTCCTCACCCTATCTCTAAGGGTGAGACCAGACACCCTGCAGAGGAAGCTGAATTCAGCCGCTTGTATCCACGATCTTGTTCTTTTGGTCATTACCCAGAGGTCATTACCATAGGTGAGGGTAGGAACATAGATTGATTGGTAAATTGAGAGTTTGACCTTGCTAGCTTAGCTTCCTTTCCACCACAACAGATCAGTGCAGCATCTTCATCACTGCAGATGCTGCTTCAATCCATCTATCAATCTCCCACTCCATTCTTCCCCCACTCATGACCAGACCCCGAGATACTTGAACTTGTCCACTTGGGGCAGCAACTCATCCCTAACCTAGAGAGAGCAATCCACCCTTTTCCAGCTGAGAACCATGGCCTCAGACTTGGAGGTGCTGATTCTCATCCCAGCCACTTAACACTCAGAAGCAAACTATCCCAATGACAGACTGAGGTCACGGCATGATGAGGCTAACAGACCACATCATCCGCAAAAAGCATAAAAGCGATCCTGAGTCCACCAAACCACCCTCCACCCCCTGGCTGTGCCTAGAAATTCTGTTCATAAAGATTATGAACAGAATTGGTGACAATAGAGGGTCATTTCCAGCAAACAGTCAGTTTGACCACTACATTCCCCGCTCTTGCGCTTTCTGTAAAATAATCTATTGGCCACTTACCATCAACATTTCTTTAGACATACTCCATGATTTGGAATCAAAAAGGTAAGACAGCCTAAAATGGTGAGAGAGGAATTCTAATCAACATGAAAAAAGGGTCTTGTTTGGAAAGAAAATTTGCTAGTCTGAGCAAAACAAGAACGATGAAGACACAAAGAAAGGACTGTAAAGTTGAACCGCCCGGGGATGTCTGTCAGTGCAGTGTTGACTTATTCAGCTGAAGTAATGGTGGGGAAAGTTGTGCTGATGCAGCCAAGGATAAACTCAATACATGGACCAGAAGGCAACACACTGCCTCAGCTGCCTTCAGGATATGCAAGCCTAGCATGTTACTGTTACTACAGTAGCTGCCAGAGCTGAATGACATTTTCCAAGAAAATTCAGAGCTCAGAAGGTTTAATCACCCAATCTGTTCTTAAAATACACAATGAAAACATTTCTGCTTTATATTTTCTATCATCAACCTTTAATAAACACATTTACTCTAACAGAACTTAATCTCATTAAAGCCCCAGAGAGATTCTCTAAGAATTAGACCACACTATACAGAAGCTTATTCTTCTCATAGCAGGATATTTTGCTTTAGAAATTAAACAGCCCTTGATACAATTTGGGAGCTTACAGCTAATCTTTTTGTCTTTGGACTCTGCTCAGACTAATTCAAGCGTGTCACATTTAATTGTGAGTAGAAATTTAATGGGCTTGATAAAACCCCACTGATCACTTGTTCTCGAATAAACTACATCCTAAATACTTTATGGGGCCTTAAATGTCTTGTAGTCGGCCAAGATATACAGTTGCTGATGTAAAGTAGTTTTTAGAGGGTTAAGAGGAGAAAAACAAGAGGCACAATGATTAGATAAGGGGTGTATTTGTGGAGGGGTGTGTTTTCCTCAATTAGCATACTTGTGCTGTGTGTTTGAAGAGGACATTTTGGCATACGGCAAGGGTACTTTGGCATTACACTGCATGCTGTTTGGCTAAAGACTCACTTTACTCCACAACATTTTCTCATCTTTCTAATTTAATCATTGTGTGCAACACCTCTGTCAGGGTAACAGCAGTGAAGAGACTTCAGGTGTGCCATGATACTGAAGGACCAACATCCTGGTGTTTTAAAATACAGTCAAACGTACGCGACCCCCTGCTCACAATGACTGATTTTTCACAGTCCTGTTTTACTCCCCATTGACATATGCATTAAGTTTCCTGTATAAGAAGCCCGCCTGTCCAACAAGACCACGACCAGTACGTTTGGAGACTCGCAGGCAGCCAATCACTGACGATAATGACCTGCGCAGGTAGATTTCTTGTTCAGCCTTAAACGTAAACAGTATAGTAAGAGGCATAAAGTGGGACTTTGCTAAGCAACGTTCAGTTATTTACTTTCTCAAGAGTCGTCGGCCCGTCCACAATGTTTCATTAAAGTCTCGTAATTGCCGGTTACCAGACTGGGGTTCCCAACATGGGGGTCACTGATCGCGGGTCACCAATTGTAGGGTCGGGAGATGATTTCCAGAAATCAAATAAAATTTAAAATGATTTAAGATGAGATTAGATTAGAAATAGTTTATTTTAGCCATAATAGTTTGTTTAAGTTTAATGGAGCATAACCATTAAAACCATTGGTACAACAATGGGTACAACAATAGGTTTGCATATACTGTATGAAGGAGATAGAGAGGAATCCTACACTGTTTTATCCTATGGCAACAGCTAGATGTTCAGTGTCACTGGGAGACAGGGAAGCCTCTCTGCTGTACTGTCAACTCGTACAGAAGCCGAGCCAAAGCCTATTGAGGAGATGCCTTTCACAAGCCCATCTAACTCCCAGCTTCATTTGATGTCGTTCCCTCTGCTGTTAGCAGGGGCTTACATCTCTTCAATATTAATGGCCCATGGTGGGAGGCACCATGGCACTTAATAGAAACATTAATTATTCAAAAAGGCCTATCTCGTAGTAGGCACATCTACTAATGTGCTAGTATGTATACAAATCAGTGCGTGATGGGGGATTCGGCGCATACAATCAAAACCAAATTTATTAATAAATTCAGCCCACCAGGGGGGTGCCTGCTCCTTAAAGAAAGCGTAATCACAGAGAGAAGAAGGGGGTAGGGCGAAGCACAAACAAATACGAACTTCACGGGTCATGAAGAGGAGAAATATTGTTGTGTCTGTGTGTATCATCATGTAAATTAGAGCCACCCCGTCGTCCTTCAAACCTTTTCATGGTTCACTTCCCCTGCTCTGCCTTTGTGCCTGACTTCACCCTGTCCTATCCTTGCCCTCACTCATAAGTTTGATATAATCCATCTCCTGAACTTGGGGGGAAAATTCACCTGCAACACCACAGACTCTATCATGAGTTCGTCAGGAATTATTTATAATCATTTAACTATATTTGTATGCTGACAGCTCCTCTGCAACATTGAACGTGTTGCATCGATATTTAGCTTGTGCACAACATTTTACTGAAAAGAATTTTGGGAATATATATCCACTCAAGCCGACATTTCTATCTCAGTATGTAAGGCCTCACAGCTGCTATAGACGGACAAATTGGCGCCTCTTTCCCATCGATATATAATGGATTTCTGCCTGATTGTTGACCATGGGCATGTCTTTTATTTTTCTATTATTCTGTCAAACTGGAACATAAGCCTGATTCTTTTCTGTAGATATTTGAGATAGTTGGAATGTTGCTGTAACTCTTCTCAAAATATCTTGGGGCAATAACTTGTCAGTTAAAACAAGCCAGAACTTAGAATCAATACATCACTGGACAACAGATAGATCCTATATTTCAAGGCATACAGCAACTAAAGCTGCAAAAATTAAGTTAAAGTGCATTTTCCTTTGATTTGTTCATTTAATACTTTAGCTTTGCAGATCTAAATGTGATTGCACCAAAGCAACTCCAATGTGAATTAATAAACACAGTCATTTCCTCTGATCGTAACATTAATAAAAGCAGAGATGGGAATGGGGTGAACTGGATGGCAGTGAGCATCTGCCATAGAATGGGAACTGAGAGCGTAATGGAGTTCCACAAGAGCATCATTTAATTCTCTAAGATGAGTCAGAGATAGTGATACACAGAGACAGACAAAGGGAGAAGAGAAGACAGAAAGAAACACAGTGATGGACAGGCAGAATTTAAAGATGTGGGGATGGCCTCTTCTTCAGTCTGACTTTACTTCTCTGCCTTTTCTGCATACAGTATAGCAAATCAATTAACCAAGCAGTTAACTTCACTTTTTAATTGGCTGGAGTCGGTCGTGAGTATGTGGGAACGGAGGAATGAGAAACTAAATGAGTCAGTGTGGAGGTAGAGGGGTCTGGGAGGTTAACCACAATGCACTGGTGCGTTACCAAGCCTAATTAAATAGCATGTCGTCCTGGTCTGACTCCCCTGTGACAGCAAACCCACCAGGCAGGATGAGGAAGTGGCCTGAGCAAGCAAAGGCCTACTTATGGGAAAACAAATAAGCACTTCCAGGTCATGACCCTGGTGTTGCTGAGGTGGAGGACATTCAGCCGTTTGGTAGGGTTGGTGCGAAGTGTGAAAAGAAGAGTGGGAGAAGGAGAACAGCTGCCATTGTTCTCCTCATGAATCACCAAACTTTAAGCTTGATTCTCTTGTGCCTGTTTTTTTCTCTTTTTTTTGGTGCCACAGTTATTTTCAAAGTGCTGTAATAACCTTGTGAGAGGAGAAAAGAGATTAAAATATGAGCACGCAACTGTGCCTCCTGCACAAAGGGAAGGCAGACGTCAAAGAGAGGGGCCTTTACAACTGACCCATCTACGGGTATGCATGTATGTGTGTGTGTGTGTCTGTCTATAGCCACATTTCCACTGCATAGTACTGGCTCCACTCCACTCGACTGGGCTTTATTGCGTTTCATTCACAAGGATGTCATACACATACACAAGGATGCACAAAAAAGAGCTTGAGCATATGCTTTTTGGCACACACAACAGATACTCGCTCAAGTAGACAAGGAGATAAAAAAAGAGAAAAAGATGAAACAGGAAGTTTATACATCAGCAGGTATGAGGTGGCCGTAGCACCCTGGAAAGTCTCTTTAAGGCTCATTATCATTTTTCTTGGGCCCAGTGGAAAACAAAGCAGGGTAGCATCGCTGCTTCTCAATGACATTTCATTGATCCGTATATTAAGGACTTTGCTGTCATCCATGCAACTTTTGTGTAATTGTTTGAGCGTTCCATGATTATGTAATCTGGGTTTGCTGCACTTTAGTGGTTCTAATGTGATTTTGAGAATACTTTAACTATATAATAACATGTTACAATGCATCATCAAGCTTTTTTGTTAACTTTTAAATTTTAAATATTGTCTCACAGTATCAGCTGAGAGCCTCACGGGCCTCTCTGAAAAACGAGCATGAGATGATGCCATGTTTTAGCTGATTATTGCATATTGATTTGAGCAAGATGTGTGTGGGCAGGCAGGAGGGACAGACAGGATTATGGGTACTGACCTCAGTGATGCGTGGGTTGGTGCACTTCACATTCTTAGTGGACAGATTCAGCCAGCGGGTGGTGTAAGGATTGATGGGGGGGCAGTGGTGCCGCAGGGTGCACCTTCCCTCTCCACTGCACCAGCCACACTGGAACTTTCTCTCTGCCTTCAGACACATGCCACAGCTGTCTCGCTGGGCCGCACACTTGTAGAGGTGCACTGTGGGATACGGGAAGTGGTTGGGATATGCAGTGAACACATGAAAAAAAATATTTGGAAATATTTTTAAGGAAAACAGACTATAGCTTTTTGATGAATGAAATATTCAAAAAGCTTATTCCATTTTTATCTCCAATAGTATAATATACACACATACAAACACTATTTTTAACTGTACTGAGAAACGACAATATCTTAATGCAGACGGAGAAAACGATGGAGAGTTGAATGATGCACATGTTGACAGCAGCATCTCTTGTGCGTACCTTGGATATTCTCCGGGTTATCAATAATGAAGTTGCCGTTCCACACCACTGAGAAATCCACAGGCAGCTCGCTGATTTTCATTCCTTCGTACAGATACTAGAGGCGAGGGGAGGGGTTGAAGGTGAAAGAGGCACAAAAAGAGAACTCAAGCATCTCGTATTACGCCTTATCTGGCACAATCTGGGCGAGTGTCACCCAACCTACCGAGCTGTTCTGGCACTGCACGCTGGAACTGTTGAAGCGGAGGGCGGTTACTCGGTGGCTGACCCCCTGGATGTGGAGGACGCACTCGTAGCCTCTCTGGCCAGACTGAGGCTGGGGCAGGTTCCTGGCCTTAAGGGTGATGGGCTTCACTTCCCCCGCTGGAATCAGAATCTCCTCAGAACGCACCAGCTGGGGACAGTCCTGGAAAACATTGACAAGGCAGGGAGCACAAATCATCAAGGAAGGAATTGTGAAACTGCTCGAGTGGCGAAGAGAATGAATAAATAAGAAGTTAATTTTGTTGGCAATATAATGTGAAATCACTACACAGCAGCATCACACACTGAAGCCTTTACATCCATAAATCTTGAATCTCGCACGATCATCCTATAGAAACAGCTGCTATTAGTGCTTATAAAGAGAGAGAGCCCAGTCTTTGTTCATGATGCAGATCTAATTAATGCAGTTGTTTGCGAGCACCATATATTTATGAACTGAAAGGCTGCAGGATTAATGCCCACTGTGCTGCTGCAAGTAGATCCATACGCACTGTTACTTATCACCCAAAGGAGCAGTTAACGCACTTTGCTGTCTTTTAGTAAAAGTAAATGAGTTTAGGGAAGTAAAAAAACAAAACAAAACACATATACTGCAGCAAATAACTATGTGCAAAGCCAGAAAGACATGTAAACAAGCATATTTCAAGCAGTTTGTATCTATTGCACTTGATTGACTGGATCAGAGTGATCCTGTGTCATTGTTAAGACACGCTAAGCTCTATAACTCCAGAGATAATACAGTGTTAATTGCTACTGCAGAGAACAAGAGCGCTGAGAGAGAAACGCCAATTCGGAAATAGAAGGGCTTAGATGGGTGTCTTTCTGAAGACATGCCCCGAGGCTGACACAGTGCTGGAACACAGAGCAGGATGCAGGCAGAAGGAAACAGAGAGGGGGAACGTGCAGGAGAGAGGAAGAGGAAGAGAGAGAGAGAGAGAGAGAGAGAGAGAGAGAGAGAGAGAGAGAGAGAGAGAGAGAGAGAGAGAGAGAGAGAGAGAGAGAGCAGAGGAGGAGGAAAAAATACAGGAAAGAAAGGGAATGTTGTGCTAGCAAGCTTGCTTATATGCTTGTGTGTGTTTGAGTGTGTTCAAGCCACCTCAGAGGCGTTGACTCGTCCCTCCTGGAAGGAACAGCTGGAAGGGTCATGGGTACACAAGTTGCGGTACTTGCACCAGTGGCAGCGGAAGGCACTATTCACACATGACAGACACCTGCATGGACACACACACAGAGAGAGAGAGAGAGCTCAGTCAGGGAGAGGCAGCAAATTTGCCAAAGTGGCGGCACAGCCCTGGAGGAAATTAGCTCAGATCCCAAGTGGGCACCTGCTGTTGTGCCCTTGTGGTTGGCACAGTGCCTAAAAGGGTACTAGGCCAAGTTCTCCATGCATATATTTCCCTCAGCTACATATTAATGCATGTCATGTGTGTGTGGTAGGTTGCAGATTGTAACCAGAATCAGATGGAGAAAGAGAGACAGAGAGTGAGAGAGTGGAGGAACGTTGAGTAGAAGAGGACAAATAAGATACTGGCTCAGCTTGATCCTGCAATTACCATCAGGCCCGCATTGTTGAAGAGTAGCCGTAATTAGCATTGTAGTATGTTAGCGGTGTGTTTGTGTGTGAGCGTATTTGCACATACGATATGTAAATGTGTGTGCATTTGGGTCACTATAGGGTACATACAATACTGCACGGCCAGTCGGCATAATATCCTTTAACGATGGTAAAAATATCAGTATTACAATGCAAAAAAAGGTTCTGCACTCATACTTGGGTACTTAATTATTGCTAGCAGATTCTCCTTCTGTACATCACTTAAGTAAATGAATGAATGGAGAGATAGAGAAACCTGAGGCTGCAGGGCCTGATAATATCTGTATCTTGCCATAGAAAACACAACACAGACTTTTAAATGACAGCATTTACTACATGTATCTACTATGTGTATTGATGGCTAGCTGTTCTGAGAGTGCACTGTAGTTGTACTTGGCTCCCCCCGCTTTTTCTGTCTTTTTGAAATAAGGTTGAAATAAGGACACTTGGTTATTTTGAAGCATTCATCAGTGCAACAGCATGGAAGGGATCTCTGGCAAAAGCACATTAACTCATAAGAATAGGTCTGATTCACTACAAGCAGAGTCTGCAGTATGTGTGTGAGAGGGAGAGAGAGTTGGTGTTGGAGTGTGCGAGGGAGAGCGTATGCCCTTTTCAAGTGCTTGCATCCGTCTTTGTGTGTTTGAATGTGTGTGTGGATGCGGCTGTGTGCACAAATATGTTTGTCTTCGCCGATTAACTGAGCTGATGTGAGAGCTGGTAATTGTTTTCTGTGCTACGCAGGCAGGGTTCTCAGACAGAACATAGCAATGTGATGCTATAGGGCAGTCTGTGCATGTGTGTGTGTGAGAGAGAGAGAGAGAGAGAGAGAGAGAGAGAGAGAGAGAGAGAGGGATGGAGAAAGATGCAGAACAACATTGCCTGCATTAATCTGGCAAAGAAGACAGTGGCTGCAACATTTAGTTTCATTGTCAACGGGATAGTGTAAGGATAATATGACGTGCTACGACTGTTGCACCCCTGCTAGTGTCACTTCCTTAGTCTCCTGGTCTCCGTGCAGTGAAACGTACAAGTCGAGTCGAGTGAACCGAGCAATTACAAAGGCATCGCTGATGCTGAGATCTCAGATCAGGGACAGACGTAGCATGAAAACAAGCATGAAATCCCCACTGAAGACCTCTTAGGCAGAAAGCTGCATGCTTTGTACTGCATCGTGTTCAAGTAGAACGCTTCATTAGCGCAACGGCACATAAACCTCTCGTTACGGGGCCCAGGGCGCAGCCAGTGATCACATTGCATTACTCTTTACAGGGGATATTTTTAGGGGGGCAAATTGTAACAAATTCCCAATGCATTGATTGAGTGGTTTTGAGCAGGAAGTCTGGGGCATTCTAGTTCAGTCGATGAGAGATATACTCACAGCTGGTGAACGCTGCAGTTGTAAAACTTGACCTCTGTGCTGATAAGCATCTGACCAGTTTCCTTCGAATTGAGCCTCAGCTCAACGCCTGACCAATCTGAAAGAGAGGACACATTTTGCACGCTCATGCATCATCTGAGTGCATTCCCTTTGCATTACTTTGCATATTGCGAACAGCAGATATCATTAAACATTACACTAATTAGCTGTTTAGAGCTGGGAATGTTGGCAAACAAGTGAACAAGATATGTAGAAAGGTAGCATCTCTTTCACACTGTTGTACATACACACAAGCCAAATGATGAGAGACATTTCATGTGAATATACTGTATGTGTATAAAATTGGCAGATAATAAACAGAGCCGTTTAACATGATCAAATTTTGTTTTCCTGCATCTTACTGAAGAGAGTTCTGGCTGTGCTTCTGTTCTCTGTAAAAACAGCCTCTTATCTCTTCCCACGAGAATATAGACTCCATAAATACGTGTGTGTGTGTGTGTGTGTGTGTGTGTACAGCAGCCTGAATTTCAGATGACATTCAGTGTGTAGGAGGCTTGAATGACCCTCTGTGCCCTGTCCTCTTCACAGCACCTGTTGGGAATCAGGCTCTGTTTCACACAAGGCTGTATAGCAGGCAGGCTAGGCTCATGGCTGACTTCTAGCATTGCACATTTGTCTCACAGGATTTAGCAAACAAAGTGGCTCCTGTCCACACAAAACCTCCACTAGGATTTTATTTTTTTCCTTGGTGCAGGAGAGTGCCAGCTATTTATCTTTATCTTCAAACTTAACATCAGTGCAGTGTCCTGTTTTATCTTAACAGCTGCTATTTTCCCTCCACATTTAATCTCCTCTCCTCTCTTCTCCTAGAGGACAGTAATAATCTTAATTTCTAACTTTTTACCTTGTTGGGAGTCTGAGTGTGTCAGTCGGTGAACACTCTCAGTCTTGTGTTATTATATGTCATTGTTTGCACTAATTTGGATGTCAAAGAAAAAGTTTGTATAATGTACTTTAAATAAAGTTGTCTCTCCTCGTCTCTCCTCTCCTAATCGATGTTGATGTGCAACAGATAGAAAGGTTTGCTCGGGGATCAGTGATGGAGGAGGATAGTAGGAAGTTCAGGAAGAAGAGGTCTCAGGGGAATGAATGCGGGGTAAAAATGGAGGTGTAATGTGCCGGGAGAGGTAGCACCAGAGGAGGGAGGAACAGGGAAGGTGGCCAAAAGGGAGGGGAGTGGAAAGAGAGGATGGATGGATGGCTAGATGGATGGAGGAAGAGCTTACGGAGCCGACTGGCTGACATTTACCTCGGGGAGAGCATTCATATTAGAGCCTGATGCACCACTCCCCCTGGGAGCTCTGGGCAAACAGCATTGCCATTTACTCACAGGGAGGAGGATTACCAAACCCACAAAACACACAGTGATTTACACACCCGGCACATAATATATAATTCAGGGTGTTTGGTTTCACTGCCCTGCAGCCATCTTGGCTTGCAACAACAGGTATTTATTGTCAAACAACAGGTGTGAGTATTCATAATGATATATTTGTTTGCAAATAAATGAATGCCAGATCCGCTGTGGCATATTTATGGAGGAATGCTGGAAAGGTCATGAGATTATTATGAAAGTATACTGGGGTTGATTAGCATATCTTTATTTCTGAACCCATTTATTTTTATCTCCATTTTTACTCTAGATTTTGTAACATTAGGTAAAAAAAAGCCTTATTGAAAGTTTTGCCCTCTGTTGAAATGCAATTTATTACTCTAATGAATTATAATTAATCATAGGTTTGTTCTTGGTGCATTAATGAGGTATCATTCAAACAGCCGACCAGCTGCCTGTGTTAGCAACTAACACACTAATCCATCACATCAACTTCCCTCTTGTCCCTTCAACTGAATCCTCACAGGCTTAGTGAACCTTCATGTTAGACCATTGCTCTATCTGAGGCCAGTAATATGCTGAGCTGCAGCTCAGTCACAGGCCAAGAGGCCTCAGTCGGATCCTCCATCAGTTGTAATGGAGCCTGGCCTTGTGTGTTGCACACTTCACATCCAGACCACTGACCCTGGATCAGTGGGAGCTTGTTACATATATTGTGCCTGCTTAAAGTAGTAGTGTTGAATAAATACAGATGTTTCAGAGTGTGTGTGTGTGTTTGTTTATGTGCAGATGAACAGTTGGATCAGTGCAGCATTAACCCTTCTGTTGCGTTCCGGTCAAATTTGACCGATTTACAAGTTTTCTAGTAGTAGTGTAGTTAATTTCATCTGTTTGTCATAAGGTTCCATGACTTTGTTCACACATGGCATCTGAACACATAAAATAAATGTTGAGAATTTGTATTTAATTTTGGGTGTTTTATTGAACTTGGTGTTCCTGGTCAAAAATGACCAGTCTTGTGAGATGCCCCTTTTCGGCTTCCATGGCAACCCCCACCATCCAATAGAATTTTTACCCCATGGAAACCAGACCTGTTGGCAATTGTCAAAAACAAGTGCAATATTGTTTCAGTGATATATACAACTTTCTCACAGCTCTGGTGTAAAAAGCTTGTTCGAGGCCTTGCTCACAGCAGCATGATGGCCAAGTGATATGAGCTCAGGTCAATGAGGCCTACAGGCCATAAATAGCAAATGGATGTTCAAAACTTGTAATTTTCACGAGAAGTTGAGTTGATTGAAAGATGAAACACAACATTAAGTGATAATATATATATTTTTATGGATTTACACTAGATTTTTGACCGGGAACACCAAACTAGTTAACAGGAAACAAACACAACCTGAGGGTTGATAGAAGAAAGAGAGAGACCAATGGGTACAAAGGCTGCATTTAGACATCACCATGATTGGATCAGTGTACTCTGGACTTGATAGGAAAATATTAATGGAACCAAACCACTCATACGTTTTTGTGCAATCGATGACTGTGTTGTGTCTTATATCTACCTTGGTCAGTGGGGATGAGAGGGACATCCTTGGCAGCAGGAGACACACAGAGTATCTGGTTACCATTGACCTGCCCTTCCACCTCTGTCAGGTTGCCAAAGGAGCAGGTGATGCCCGCAGAAAGGTCTGGAACGTGGCTCACCTTCACCAGTAGCTGCACAAGGGGTGGGGCACATGAAAACGATGTTAATACTGTGCAACAATGACAATGTCAAATTTTTCCTGCAGAGTTTTGGCCCCAAACTCTGTAGGAGACTGGAGAAGAAATGTGCACATCCCTAATGGCATTAGTGCTTGCATCTTTGGTAAAGATGAGATATGATAGTTGAGGGAAAATGTGAAAAACATTGTGGCTCGAATGCAGAAGTCTAACAAGCTCCAAATAGAATGGAAAAAGCGCAAACTGCTGCTGCTGGCAAAGCTGTCCATCCGCTTTGCCAAGAAACGTTGCTGCATCTCAAAAATGTTATCAACACCATCGTGAGGAAAACAAGGCTGCATTTAGATATTAATCTTCCACTTGAGTGTGAACGATATAGTCCCAGAAGTGGATGCAGACATCGTGATTGGATCACAGGTCAATGCAGACCACATCAAGGAGTTTGGAGTTCTGTTTTTGTTGCCTCTTTCTCAATCCCTCACATGGACATACCGTCAAGATAGATAAAAACAGGAGCAAAAGAAAACACACACTCACACACAATATGCAGTAAATATGTGATATATCACACACACACACAGGCAGATGCACATTGAGGCGTTTGAAGTCATTCTCTGGAGAGCGGTGACACCAGTGCCGGAGCATTCAGCTGCTCTGACTATAAATAAATGTATTCTCCGCACAGGGTGTGTGATCCGGCTCTACAGCCAAGAGAGGCAGCCTGGATAATTATCACCATGACATTTCAGAGCCTTGTTCCATTAGCTGTTATTTTTGGGCCACATCGTTTGAAGTTTCTCTTTGTTTTATCTGCCTCTCACTAAACACCGCGGGGCTACTGGGACAGGCGAGGCAGCTGAGCAGCTTAACTGTGGGCCTTTCAAGAGATGCTGACTGTCTCAGTAGCCGACTACACTGCCTCTCTCGTTAGCTGGCTTACTCTGGTACCCATTGAGAGGATGGATGATTTTTTTTCCTCTCTTGCTGATGAGGACCTCTTGTCTTCTCTTGTTTTACTTTCACCATGTTTGTGTTGCTTCACTCTGAGGTGAGTCGGAGAGATTCTTGATTACAGCAATCACAGCAATCACTGCCTTTTGTTCGACGGTACCTCTCATATTAATTAGCTCTCATCGCTCTGTCAAGACACAAGTCTACAAACACTCCAACTTTTCTCACACACGCACACACACACAATCACAAAAGGCTGATTTGGAGAGTAAGCTTGTCTCAGAGTGTTAAGCCTTTGCTCTTTTTGTTCTCCTGTCCTCCCTGATGATGGTGGACCAGCCTAATTGGTGCCAGAGCTTAAAAAAAAGGCAATTTGATTTTGCAATATTTGTTTTGTATTTCTAGTACTCCCAAAGCTCACGTGAAGAGGCTTTGCTGCCACCGTGGATTTTTGGATCTCTGAGTGTTTTTTGGAATGGATGACAAGGAAACTGCTGACATCCTGTCTGATACAATGCTGTTAGTACACTGGACAACAGTGAGAGGTCTAGTGAGGCATTGGAAGAGCTACTGGCACATTCAGCAGAATTTGGATGATTTTTAAGCACTTAGACTTGAAAAAGCACAATTTAACAACAGTGATTAATGAACTGCATGCAAGTTTAGAGCTACAACTTCTTTTTTGTAGACCAAAAGTGTGCTTATCTCATCAAGGAAATTGCTATAAATGCCCAAACATATGCAAAAAAATCTGTATAGATCTATATAGATGTGAAAATGTGCTTTCTTTTGTGTTTTTGGATGTACTGCCCCTTTAAAGACCTTTAAAGTGTGTGTCTACACAAGTAAATGTGCTGCATTCACCAGAACTTGGAGAGGCAGAGTCATTTGCTGCACTGTACTCAGCTGCACTCAGAAAACTTTAACACCTACACACCCACCCACACAAACATGTCTTGGCACACATATTGATTGCTCTGCACCAAGTGAACATATGCATGCTAAAACGCCCACACAGAGCTCTTATGAACCTTCCCATCTAATGTTTATGCATCAAGCACAATCAAGACTAAGCAAACTGCTACGAGGGATCTTCTGCATCCTTGCATGGGTATTCAATATGTAAATGGAAGATGATTTTTCATTGTAATGTGTGCAAGTAGAGATGGTAGGTTTGTGTGTGTGTGTATAAACTTACAGGTACGCTGGGTTCTGACACCGCGATGCTGTCTGGGTACACAGTGGCCTTCACACACTGGTTGAGAGAGGCAGCGAAACGGTACGGCTCATCTGCCCGCTCACAGCGGTTCCTCTGAGAACAGCTGCACAGACAGGAGAGGGACGGACAAAGAGATAAACAGGTTACTGATAATAAATAAATATAAATAAAAACAAGATGAGAGGGTTGCCAGAACTGTTATAGAAGCATAGTTATAATGAATATTCATGCTATAATACATCCTACACTAAAATGTAATGTGGAAATGTATGTTTTGGTGTGAAAAAGACAAATTACCAGTCTTGTGACAGAAATTAAAAGCCCATCGGAGAACAGAAGGAAGAGGAGCAAAAGATGAGGATAAAAACTGTCTTCTTAACCTGAACTCAATCGCTCACTTTGATATGTGATCGCCTATAACACATTACAATAGTATGATTAAGCACCCGTACCTCTACTGCACACATTACTGATAGAAATGTATACTATATCCAAGACATAAGGTCATAAATTTGGGGTTTGCACCAGATGCTTTTAGTACCATATTTATTAGTCTCTTAGATTAATTTGTTTTGTGTTGTGGTAAGGTTGTAAATGTGACTTGCTAAAGTCTGGATAGGTTATGTTGTTGTTACCAGAATGTGCCGTTGTATTTCCAAACATATGGCATACGCAGACACAGACAAGACATCATTTTTAATAAAAGTGCTGTTTTTTTGGATTGCTTTAAAAGTTGTGAAAATGCTCACTTTTAAAAATGCAATTTACCTTCAACAACACCTGGCTTCTAAGACATGTAGCGTTAAAAGGTTTTACATAATGGTGGATGCATTGCCAGTAAACCACAGAAACAAATGGTGGCACCAGCAATGGAGCCAGTGCCTCCAGTCTGTAAATGAATATACTAGTCTACTAACACTAATACTAGACAACCTTGTACTTTCTGTATTTATTATAGGCTGCTGATTCTATTTATTATCCCTCACTGATGGACTTTTATATATTGTGCGGTTTTATGTTGAGTATTTGCTGTTTTGTGGTTGTTTTTGTCAACCTGCCCAGGGACTACAGATGTGAACTAGCTGCCAGCTAACTCTGTTTCAATTACTTGTAATTGTGCACTGTCCCTGCAAAAATAAACAATAAACTAAACTAATCATTTCAAGAGGTCAACTCTCCTACTGTAGGTCTGAGTTTGAGGTCTGAGGCCCCTAACTCCAAGCCGATAATGATAATAATAATAATAATAATAATAATAATAATGTTATTATTACCACTATTATTATTAATATTACTATGATCACAATTATTATTATCATTATTACTATTATTGCAATTATTATTAGCATGATCATGATCATCATCATTATTATTGTTATTATATTGTTGTTGTTTGGGTTACAAAAATAACAATAATTATTAGTATATTATTATTATCATTATTTATTATTATTGCTGTTGTTGTAACAAACATTTATTTTAAGAAAACATTACAAAACAGGATTCAAACCAGAGTCATCTGGGTAACAGTTGACTGACACAGCAAATACACCAATTCACTTCAAACCAATCAGTGACCAGAGGAATGCTTTATATAATTGATGACAAAAGTTATTAATAGGTCTATATTTATATATTATTATATGTATATTATATTATTATATTTATATATACCTCTCGCGGTCCGGATTCGGCCAGCAGGCTGCTATTTGGTGACCACTGCACTATACTAACAAAGAAGTACAAAGCCACAGCACTAAGCACTACACACTCAAATTATATCCTTCAAATACTGCATAACTTTGGACACGAAAGTAATGCAAATTACACAGCGTTCAGTCATGAGAGATCTTACCGATCAGGCAGCGAATCAAGTACTGCGCCGACGCCCCCGCAATCCACCATATCCCTCATTAAAACTCAGCTGCCTCCTCCTTCTTATTAAAAGTGTGTGTTCCCTCCAGCCCATTACACCAAAGGATCACTATCCTCATCCAACCCAATGGTATGTGTCTGGCTAACTGGCTGTCTGGTCACAGCAGCTCTAATTGGACTCTGATGGGTCAGGCGCTGTTCATGGTGCTGATGTGGCACTACAAGCCCTGTCCATTCTCCCCCGAGTGCTGGCCCTATGTGTGTGTGTGTGTGTCTCTTTGTGCGTGTGTGTGTGTGTGTTTGTTAGGGAACATATCACACGTCTTAACCACATACTCTTGCCCATACTGACTCTAAGCTACATCTTCATCCACAGCCTCTGGGTGTAATTATGTTGTCAGGAGTTCAAGGCATTTCAGTGCACTCACACAAACATGCACAAGCACACCAAGGTTCACATACACAAACACACACACACTCATATGGACAGGATCCCTAGGGAATCTAAAGAGCAGGAATGTGTAGAATTTGTGTAGCAGTGTGATGCTTCTCCTTTTCAAAATGATTACCTGGTTTCCTCTTCACCACTCTTTCCATCATAAATGTGACATTTTCACTGTTGCTTCTGATATGAATTCTTTTGCCCCTTCATTTAACAGAATTGACACACATCACTGTTGGATTTGCCCAATTTTTTTCTCTCTCTCTGTCCACTCTCTGCTCATGTCTCTCCCTTTTGTCACACTCTTTCACAAGTTGAAATAAGTACACATTTCTTAAGTGAGGTATTATTCCGTCTGGCGCTTTCTTCCCGTCCACAGTGACGTCAGAAAATGACATTTTTTTGTGCATGCTTTCAGGTGTGGGCTGTGGCACAATGTTTTATGCATGTTTCCAGGCTGTATGGGTACGGATGCAAAAAGCTGGATGGTCATTAACTGACAAAAAGCAGCCACATTGATTTTCCTCAGTGATTTTTTTCTCTTTTTAATAAAATTCATTTCAGTAGGGTGAAGTAAGATGAGAGCGCAGCAAGGGAGTGGAGGAAAGCTGCTGTTGCCATGGTTTCAGGAGATGGCCATTATCTCAGTGTAGTTAGAAACTGACCCCTTGCCTCTCTCATTAGCTGAGTGTTGACTAGAATTCTGCCTTCCTCATATTCCTCCTCCTGAACGCCTCCCCCTTATCCTCCTGTCTGGTCCTGGCCTGTCACTCAGCAGCTCTGCGGATGCTTTGTGTTCCATCACTCAATTCCTGAGGGGGTGGGGACGGCACTCACACACAGAAATAAGGTAATAAAGGAAGTGATACGCACATTTCTTTGTTACAAAACTGAACACCCATGCACACACTTACATGTACATGCACAGACTGGCAGCACAAATGCATGCAGTTCTTTCAGACTGTCTCCTGTTATAAGCAGCTCTCAGCTATCTTCTCTCCAGCAGCTTCTGGAGGCCTGGGTGCTGTGCTCTCTGAGCCCTGTCCATGGTGCTGAAGTGTCTGCTTGCACGTCCATCATTACTCGTCTCTGACATCTGTGACTCCACCGCAGGGTATGAATGCAGTTGTAAGTGGCACAGGCATTTCATACAGACGTGTTAAGTGAGTGGGATAACAACAACAAAAAACCACGCGAAAAAGCAAAGGTGATCATCCTGTTTTCTCTCGTGGCAGTTTGTGTGGGCTGCTCTGTTAGAGTCAAGAGCTCTGAGGTGTGAAAAAACCCTTGGAACAGTATATGCGATCTAATTCAGTAACCTATATCTAATGCACAGTGTAATATGTAGTGTTGTGGGAGTGTGAGGACAACAGAGGCCAGAACTCAGGGTCAGTTCTACCAATGCCTGCTCCTTATTCAGTTTCTCCAGACAGACAATTACACTGTCGCTCCAGCCATGCACAGCTTTGACAGACATCTAGACGTATGGATACACACACCGATTCACACTGAAACACAGACGCCGCCCCCAACTTGTAAGGGAGACTCATCGTACACATTCACTCTGAACGTGCACAAGCACATAAATATGCATAACAACATACAGTCCCTTGCAATAAATCTCTCACACATTTATTTGCACATTTGCACATGCAGGCACACACACACACACACACACACACACACACACACACACACACACACACACACACACACACACACACACACACACACACACACACACACACACACACACACACACACACACACACACACACACACACACACACACACACACACACACACACACACACACACACACACATCCTGGCCTTGACAGCCGACAGGGAACGCTGTCTGTTACTCCATCCCTCCTCCCCTCCCTCTTACCACATCTAAAGGACTTCAGTGAAAGTGCGAGGACCTGTCTGATTGCGGCTCTAGCTGTGAGTGCCGTGATTAAAAAAACAGGAGCGAACAGAGGGGGAGCCATTTTAAAATCACCTTCCTTCCCCTTGCTAGAGACGGGCCACAAAACGGCGAAAGAAGAGCAGAGATGCTCCAGTGGCAGGGTGGAGGGTGAAAAGGAGCAGGATGTATAGTTACTGCAGGACCAAGTCGATGTCTACTGAATATTTGATGGTGCTTAGCAAAGCTTTACTAGTCTTAAGTGGTAAGACGTTATGTTAGAGAATCACTGGCATGATTTGATTTGGTTGAATGGAACCCTAGTCTGGGGACTCTCCATTTCCACCGGAAGACATTACAATGAAGTCATGTAAATGTAAACATGTATGAAGACTGACTGCACTGGGACTTCAGCTCCCTGACATGAAAAGAGGAAACATTAGGTGAGCATATACCCACACACATGCACACACCACCTCCTCCCTTCAGTGCTTTATCCTCATCATGAGTGATGCATCCCTCCTGCATCCCTCAAGTGTGAGAATATCCATTTAAATGCAGGAGGCACAAAGGGAAGAGTGAAGGAGGAGCAAAAAAGAAGAGTTGTGTGGGCTTGGGAGGAGGTGCAAGAGCGCAGTTTGAAACCCAAAGGTCACATCAGGGCTAAAATCCACCACCACAACTCCTGAAGTCTCTCCTATGGCGGCTGATAATGTCACTGCAGGACAACGCCAACAGGATGCAGAGCACAGGATGGCCACAACCTGTTCACTTCATCTTCTCATAGATCCAGAAGCTATTGTTGTATAAACTGTAGGGCCCACTCGCACACACGTGTGCAAATTCATGTTTTATACAAATCCAAGTGTGTCGGTCTCTGCTTTAGGACACTGAGTGAGGTCAGGAGAGGGAGAGAGAGGGGAGATGCTCGCTACTCTGCATAAAGCTTTGTGTTACTTACGTGGGCTGAGCAGAGAGAAAAGGAGAAAAGAGAACAAGAGGCGGTGGAATCTGTGCATGGATGGATGATTGTCAAAAGGAAAATAAGACAAACAGTGTTTTCAGGTATTATGTGTAGTCTGCACACTCATACTGTTCATGCTGGTGCAATATTTCAGACATCGTGTAGCTGACGTGTACTAGCTCCGCTCACAATCTATGGAAATATTGATAGACCTGCATGTTCATGATCAATATCTCATTAAGCCCAATTGGGAAGATGGATGCAGCTCCCTCTGACTGCTAACTGTGGCTGCAGCTGATGAGTCTGCCATTAGACACACAGTCTGACATCTACAATGGGCTGAAGCGCCCATTTTCATTGCTAAGCTATTTGTTGATGCCATTGGTAAATTAGAAGAGATTTTACGGTGGCTGTCATTCTTAGCATGCAACATAAACAGCTTAATGCTTAAACAGCTTGTAGTTGAAAATAGTGTCTGGTTTTAAGTTTTGGAGACAGACGTATAGAATTAAACAATTGCATCCCTCTATAGCAGAATAAATAATAATAATAATAATCATCATCATAATAATATTAATATTTATTTATATAATGAAGACAGGAAACTCAAGGTAACATGACGACTGTATGTGCAAGACCATATAGCCAAACAAGATTTGAAACAGAGTTAAATGAACTAAAATTAAGGATGAAAATACAAAACACACAGCATGTGATATAAAACCAAAAGATGGAGAAAAGTCAAGGTAATGGTCAATGAATACAAGAGAGAATGAATATGATGATGAAATAAAAACAAATCAATACAACAAAGTGATAGAAAATAGAAAATAAAAGATAATAAAAAAAGATAATAAGAAGACGACATCACATCCCAAGGGTAAAACCACAAAATAAGACTACAACAAAGGGGTATAGAAAATAATAAAAGAAGGTAGAAGAGAATAAAGAAAGATGAAGGACAATTAAAAGAGAATAAAAACACGATAAAAAATTTAAAATGACATCTCGGAACCAGAAAATATATAGAAAACAAATAAACAAATAAATTAAAAAACAAGGTAAGAAAAAGTGAGGAAGATGATATTACATAATAACAAGTCGATAACAATGTGTTAAAAGAGGTTAGTGATTCTTCTCGGGTAGGTCGTTCCAGAGCTGAGACTGCAAAACCTCGGTCACCTTTAGATTTGAGCCTTGACTTTAGCACAGCCAGGAAGGACCCATCCAAGGATCTAAGGCCCAGACGTGCTTTAAAAGTGATCAGTAAAATCTTAAAATCGATTCTAAAATGAACAGGGAGCCAGAGTAAAGAGGCCAGGATAGGGCTGATGTGATGTCATCGGTTACAACCAGTGAGAAGCCTAGATGCTATATTTTGGACCAGTGGGAGGAGAGAGATTGATTTATTGTTTATGCCTGAAAGAAGGTACTTATAGTAGTCTAATCTTGAGAAAATGAAGGCGTGGATAAAAGACTGTGCTGGGGTCACGTTCCAAAATCTGGGTCTTGGATCGTTTAAGCTTGTGACACCGTTTTGTAACATGTGGACAGCTGTGCTGTACTGTACAGGCTGCTGTGTGTGTTGCTACTGACACAGCTGTTCATTCACATGTAAGATGACACAGCAATACAACACAGCATCACATTAAGGTAGTGCTGTGTTATTCTGCTTAGTGCAGCCCTCAAATGCTGACTCACTCTCTGCTGGGGCCTACTGCAACAATAGCCCTAAGCTGTCATCCACACAACAAACTAGCACTGACTTTGACCTACTGACCAGAATTTCTTATGCACACATTACATCACTACAACCTATATTATTCACTTCTTGTTATAAATAATGTGAGAAACCTGTCACTTTTGCAACTAATCCTAACAAATCTCAACAGAGACGTCCGTCTTCTCCTGGAATTTCAGAGCGCCGGGTGGATGGAGACTCAAGAGAGCAATACGGGACATTCTGAGATGGAAAAGCCTCTTCTAGGCATGATTAGAGAGCTAATCTAACAATGATGAGAGGCAGGCTGAGGAAGAGAAAGAGAGAGAGAGAAAGCTATAGTTGCATGTTTTTGGCTCGTGGTCAGCGGAGGGCTGAAATACCCATTCACAGGATTGAAGAGCGCTTGAGATGATGAGCTCGCTTTGAGCTGCAATCAAAATGCATCTCAGTTTTCTGCGCCGATGTGTTTGCAACATCAAACACACTCTCTCTCTCTCTCTCATTCTCTTCCCTTCATTCTCATCCCCTCTCTCATTCTTCATGCATTCAGTGGATGCTTAGCAGCTGCTGGTAATTAAAGGACTTCTGAGTCTCACACCACACTGAATCAGAGGAAGAAGAAAGCAAGCAGGCAGACAGTAAAGACAGAGACGCCACTCCTGGCCGGCTCACCGCCTCCCTTGCATTCTCTCCTCCTCCTCATCATCGCAAACCAAGCTAATGTCCTTCTATGTTCCCAATTAGCCACCTTAGACTACTGCACTTCAATGAGCAAACACGCATAAACACAGAAGAAAAGAGGAGGGGGGCACAGCGTTTGGAGGAGAAGAAAAGAGGATGGATATTGTGGATGGCAGCTGTAAAAGAAGGGAGGGGGTGATCAAAGCCAGGGGTGTTTATGTGTGGCAAGCCAACCATCTCTGGAGTGTGGAGGAGCTTATTCCAGAGGGAAGAGTGTCGAAATGGGAGACGGCGCAGAAGTGAGCTGAGAGGAGATGAGCGGCATAGCGTAGATGCTAGCTTTGCTGTGAAGGGAGTGAGGGAGGTACATGCAAACACAAGACAGGGGAGGTAATTTTATAAAATCAACAATGACTTAGAGACAGATGATGAAGAACTGGATAAATGGAGGGAAAGGAGGCAGCAGTCATCATCACGGCTGGCGATGGCACCAGAAATTTAACTTTGGGTTTGTGGGATGATGGGAACTCTTCACCAGAAGAGTGTAGTTGCTTCACTCCAACCGTGTCCTATAGATACGTCCTTCTATTATTAGTTATTTTGTGCATTAATGCAGTCTTCATACTAAGGTTTACATTTATTATTTAATTTCCCATTAGATTCATGTGCAAATTTCTCAACTTCTGCTTTCACTGCTGCTTAAATGGAAACTTTTTGTATTACTGAATGCAAGTTGTCTTTACTGATCTATGTCTGCCCTTAGGTGCTGTCATTAGCTGCCATCTGGATTTAAACCGGGGACACTGGAGTTATGTGCGCCATAACTCTTTTAATGCTTTTTTTCTTTTAATTTCCTGGAGGAGAGGCCTGTTAACTGTGAGTGGCAGCATGCCATTAATGCTTCGTCAACACAAGAAAAGAAGGAGCTCAATCAGGTACTGAAATGTCAAGGAGCAGTGTTTCACCTGGGTTTACTGGTTAGGGGGGCAAGCGGACTGGTCAGCGGAGGGTGGAGGGACGCAGGGAAACGGGGGTGAGAAATTATTAGCATAAGATATTATCAGTGAATAGGCTATTATTATATTCCATCAGTTCTCTTCATCATCCTGGCCACATAGTGTAGCCGTTGCCTTGACTTTAATTGGGGTGAGGGCCTCAGGGTGTATGGTGTAATTAATGTACATTCTTATTCACTTTTACACCAAACCTTACCTATAACTGTCTCATTGAACCAGGGGGAGTATTTCCTCTCTGACAGCCAAGTGGGTCAGAGCCTGTCTTCCTGTGCTTGTCGCTGGGTGTCACCGGGCAGGGTTAGCCTTCTCCCCTCAGCAGCGTAGGAGCTATTAGCATCCTCACCACTGGTCCCAGTTTCAGGTTGGGTAGTGGCGGGTGGCGTACCAGCGTGTTTGAAAAATACAGATATTTAGCCTGGTTTGCACATTGGGGTCGACGTTTGTCCATCTTTGGTTTTGGGGAATTTTTTATTGCATGTAACGTAGCGGCTTCGTAACTCGGGTTACTGTCACTCAACATGTCTCTACTTTGCTCTGTGTGTGAAGCATGGATAAGCCACACCCTCACTTGGAAAACCAGATCAGAGTCGAGTCATTGATCAGAACAGCGAAACGCATAAAAGACGCTCATGCTCTGCGTAGGTAAAAAGCTATGTAAATTCCATAAATAAAATATTTTATGCCTTTCTTTTTGGGGGGAGGGAGGCTGCATTGTACACTGAGGTGTATTAAAAAACACTGTTTCTGCCAGCCTTACTTGCATCTTTTCAATATGTCAACTTTTCCATCCCATTCAAGTGTAAAATCCTTTCTTTTCCAATATTTAAATATTTAAATTAGATTTTTGGTTCATCATGAGAGGCACTAGTAGAGCTAACTGTTCTCTGCAGTAACTCAGCCAGAGCTGACAGGGGTCCTGCCACACTCATTGCAGGGTCAGAACAGAGAAAAGGGTATTAGGACCAGAGACAGGTGGCACGAGGGTCTGCTGTGTTGAGAGAACAGATGGCTGATCTGACGTGAATTGGGGCCACTGACCTTTTCTCCCCACGGTACAGTATAGCAGTCCACACAAGTGTGCTTGCATGTAAACAAAAATCAAACCCACTTGCAGGCACACATGCACGCACGCATTCAGACACGAGCACTCACAAGAACGCTCAAGAGGGTCTTCATACACCAAACAGTTGTTTAGTTTAGTTTTGTTTCATAGCCACTATAACCCTAACAGCACCAAAGCCCATTCAAATTCACAATTCATATGAACCTGAATTATTCCATTCCTCACACCTACACACAAGCATATGATTAACAGCCAAGCACAGAGGCTAATGTTGTGGTAAATGATCCCTGTGTAAAGGCACGCAAACTGCAGAGAAGACAGAGATTTAGCCTGCCCCTCCCATACTTCCCGAGGCACATGCTGAATTACCTTGTTGCTAGGCAATTATTTGTCCTGTCCCAGCTTTGGAGTGATGCAAATTACTTTAAGTGCATGTGAAGGAGCGGGTCTGACGCTAATAGCGGGCAGCACACAGACACACACACACACACACCAAACATTTCCACGTTTCCCCCCCCTGTCAAAAATCGGACCAAATCAGTTTTTCCCCCTCTCCCTCTGTTGCGCAGCTGAGGGTGCACACTCGGTTGTACAGTTTAAAAGAAGCATACATACATACACACATATACAATTACACACCATACATAGCACATACTCACCAGGGCATCGTGGTTATGTTGGCCAAACCGTGCCCAAATGTTTGGCGCCTTTAAAACGGGATATCCCGCATTGACGTCACATCACGTGACGCCACGATTGAATCTGTTTCTTTATTATAATTATTTCTGTTACTGAATCGCATGTGTTGGTGATGTGCATAAATGCTTGAAGTGGGGATTATTTTCTTGAAATTACAAGATGTACATTTGTTTGGAAGGAAGTGTGTAGCAGGGAAAATAAGGTAAAAGGGTAAATTTTATCATACTCTGGACTCCTGGGCGGGGCTAGCCACATATAAAGGAGGCTGCCTCAGGCCCGGGGCGGAGAGTGTGGTTGGAGACAGAGCAGTTAACAGCTATCGAGTGTTTGAAATTGTCGGATTATATTGTGAACAATTTGAGTTACTGAGGAACTCATTCTTTTGTTTTGTAAATACTTTTCTGCAATTGCTAGGTTAAATTGTCTGGACATTTATTTTTGTTTTGCACCTGTAAATAAACGGCACCAAAGATATTCTTGTGACTACGCCATCGTTTTTGCCTCTTTGGAGGAGTTGTGAAGGAGAACCCCGCGACAATTGGTCTCCTCCTTGCGGTGTTGCTCAGGCCGTATCCAGCGTCGATACAGGCTCTTCAGGCGGTGGTAGGTCTCGGTGGGGTTCTCACCAGGTGGTACGGTAGTCGATCGAAACTGCTGACGGTACGTCTCTGGGGAGATGTCGAATTTGGTCAGCAGTGCCTCCTTCAAGTCTGGGTAACAGTGGGCTCTCTCCTCATCCATTGCAGTGTAGGCCTCCAACGCCTTCCCCGATAGCAGTGGAACGAGTCTGCATGCCCACTCACTCTCTGGCCATTTCCACGTTTTAGCAATACGCTCAAAACGTAATAAATAGTTCTCAATGTCCTCACCACTTTGATATTGTGGGATTTTTGGCTCAGAATATTTTCTCCATTCTTGCCCTGGCTCTGGTCTGGCTCCCGAGTCTTGAAGCTGGAATGATGGCGGCTCTGCTCGTGTACTCCGGTGCACACGTGGTGGTGCTGGTGTTGGCAGTTCTAGTCTGGGACTGCCCACTGTCACTGAGGTTGGAGTTGCAGCGGCATCTCGCAAGTTGAGCGCAGGTGGTGCTTGTGCAACCCCCTGACGTGGATGGATGTCAGGTTGAGGCACCATGTCAGCCTGTGGAAGAGCGGCTCTCAGACCCCTGAGCTCGGCCAGCAGGCCCTCTTCTCGCCTTTGCTGCATTGTCAAGAAGTCTCTCAACATGTGGAACAGTTCTCCCCCATGTCCGCCCTCTGATGCTGTACCAGCGGCTGGGGATGTCCGGTACTTGCCTTCCTCATACTCATCCTCCGATGATGAGGGAGGTACGGTCTCCCAAGCTGGGTCTGCACTGGCGGAGGCCCCCTCTTCTTCCTGCTCTCCGCTGCGCTGTGACCGCAGACCTGTGCGCAGCCTTGGCGGCCGGATAATATTCTTCTTTCGACTAGCCATCCCACTTCTGACACCAATTGTCGCGGGGTTCTCCTTCACAACTCCTCCAAAGAGGCAAAAACGATGGCGTAGTCACAAGAATATCTTTGGTGCCGTTTATTTACAGGTGCAAAACAAAAATAAATGTCCAGACAATTTAACCTAGCAATTGCAGAAAAGTATTTACACTTACTTTGCAGGGGCTGCCATCACGATAATGATGATTGCGGCGGGGCTCTGACACACACAAATATTCAGCTATACCTTTAATGAGAGGGGCTGCATTTAGGAGGGGTTGTATGTTGGGAATTCAAGACGTGGCAGCTAAGAAGCAGCTCAGTACATGTGTGCAAGAAACAAAAAAGGGGCGATGGAGACTGAGCAGAATGTGTTGTATTCCTATCCATCAATGAATGTCTCATACCCAAAGAACAATGCCTACAGGTAGACATGTTTTTTTTCAAGCTCTACATTTTTCCCATCTGATTTCTTTCCATTGTTTAAAGCTTTCCAGAAGTTTGTTCTGTCGCAGTAACATCTGACGTCCAGCAGGTGTCACTCACGGCTTCTGTGCTTATTCCTATGGCTTCTGTCGCTTCAATGGGAGGTAAATGTCCCCTAACTTGCTCAGAATATGCACAACAAATAGTTGACCTAATACACTAAACATGCAGAGGCACAGCAAAATGCATATATGATGGTTCTGTGCAGGAGAACGGCTCAAATAATGAGTCTCTTTGTTTTGTTCTTGTTTGTCTTTTTAAATTTCAATCATACAGACACTGAGAGGATTCATTTCCTGTTAATATCGAGCCATGTTAGAACAGGAGAGCGGTCACTATGGCTGCGCCAAGTAGGTTTGAAGCAGCACTGCCCCTTTAAGGCACAACTTTCCATTTCCAGACACACACTGTCTCCTCTGCTCACTCAAACTTATCTCAAATAAACATGAGGAGGAAAACAGCCTGCCTGGAGCAGGGAAATCGAGGGCCATTGTGGAAGCTCTTTAACAAAATCTGTATGTTAACTGACTTGGATGGTGATTGAGGGTTACTCACATGTTATGCAGGACACACCAGCCGCAGTGTGGATCCCCCGAGCTCAAACACTCTCCACAGGTCCCGTACTGCTCACATGACTCGATGGGAACTTGAGTAACCTGAAAGCACGATAAATATTACAATATGCACAAATAGAGCATGTGTGTGTTTGTGTGTGCACTAAAGCAGATGATTGAGCAAATATTTCAAATCCCATTTTCTAATATGTTAAACACGATTCCTCCCCTTGTATGCATTCCAACAACATTAATGTTTTATGTTGACCTGATGTACAAGGATGATTTGTCTCAAATGTCTGGGTGCACTGTGGCCCCTGCATGTCAATGTGTGAGATGTCAACTGCACAGGCAACTGCTGCCTTTATCCTAAGCCAGAGAAGCAGGTGGGATCAGTTGGCCAGAGAAAGCTGTTTCTCTGCCATCAATGAGTTCTTGTCTACACCAGGACATCTGTCTACCTAAGGTAGAGTCTGCACAAATACACCTACACATGGAGGAGTACTGACAGATGCTTTTCCTAAGAGCATGTGCAAAGTACAACTTAATTAAAAAAGTGTACAACTTGTCATAAAAAAGTAATTAGTAAGAATGACAGCACAATTTTTATTAGAAAAGTGTAACAGAAAAACAAATTGTTTAAACTTTAACTGTAACTTTTAGCCCCAAACTTATTAAGATCAACTTTCTTGAACAAATAGACGACTAATAATGACTAATGTTGTGCTGTAAGTTTAAAATCATGAATGAATGGACTGTATGAAAATAGCAAAGAAAAACATGTTGAAATTGTCAACAGCAATGCATTTGAATTTTGAAAAGCAAACACACTCCACAACCATGGATCCACACTAATCCGCACAGGGCCGTTTGACTACAATCATTTGAATAAAGAACAAACATCTATGTGCATGTGCGATTGACTTTAAACTTGAACAAACACATACATGTGAACGCACAACACTAGAAAAGCCCAAGAATCAAACATGCATCTCCCCAGCTAGAAAACCATTGAGTGTGTGTCAGCTGAGCTGGTGTGTGCCTGTTTTCAGCTACATAACATGCACTTATCCTCCTGTCGGTTGTATATACAAGTGTGTGCATGTGTGAATCTGTGTCTCTGCCTGAGTCTGTCTGTCTGCCAGAAAAGGCTCTGCAGCCACATGGCCTTCAGTCTGTCTGTGCAGACCAGAGGTCATTTTGTGAGTGTGCGCCTTTAAGTGTCCCGCGGGAGCTGCTTTGCTCACACCTGCATCTCACTGTGTCAGCAGGAGTAAACATACACACACAGCCGCATAATGCAACACAAACACCATCATTGCATAGCAGATGAGCAGCGACACATTGGAAAAAGTGTCTGACACAGATTCATTTTCGGTCCTGTCTGTCTTTCAATTTCCTGGCAATTGCCTTGATGGATAATGACAGCAGACTGTGTGGCCTGTTCAGCTCCAAACCTTAAGGCTCAGATCGATGCCTAATAAGTGGCTCCTCTGCAAAATGTGGAGGAGTGTAATGAAAGGTGCAAATAACACCATTTCAGTGTTTTTTTGTTTTTTTGACCCTGTGCACATCGTGCAGAAATGCGTGATATTAATTGCTGCTACCAGTGTATGTTTACTCCTGCTGACACTGGAATTAACTGTCAGCTAAGAAGAGATAACAGCTGGATGTCCATCAAAGGCTTTTCTCTTATTACAATGTATTCAATTGGAGGAAAAAAAATAGCTTACAGAAAAAATGTGTTGCATGTTCCTAAAGTTGCAGATGACAAAACTGTCAGCTGCTGTGAAAAAATTTCTACATTTTGTCTTTGCTCCTCAAAAGCTCAATAGCCCTCCACCTGTCTGCCTGGTCCTAAACCCCCGAGGCAAAAGAAAGACGGGCCCAGGGGACAAAGAAAGCCATTGACACGGCTGGACGTAGACAGTCGCTGTGCGGTGTGGCAGCTCTACCATGGACACTCATGTTAGATTAACCCCCTGTCCCCTCAACAAACTCTATTTGTGTGTGTGTGTCGCCTAGCTTTGGGACAAACAGGTGGCATGCTGTAATGAGCTGCAGACGGGGTCACATCAGCAGCAGAAGCTGCAACTGATGACAAACAAGCCCACCAGGAACGAGACTCGGCTGCGGGAAACACTAAGTGTGTGTGTGTGTATCTCAAAGTCTCTGAATCCCTCTTCACCCTAAAAAAGCCTTCAGAACCTTCCTGAAACATTTGCAAGGCTGGTGAAACTTTATAGTAGAACTTTCACAGAGGCCCAGCTCCATGAAAGGGTTACAGTTTGGAGACAGCTGTCAGCAGGAGGGGAGGAAAGTCAGGGAGTAGTGGGGGGAGAAGCTGGGGGTGTCCCTTATGGAGCGGTGTCTAAAGACAGACAGACACAGCCTGCTGTCAGCTGATATAGAGTGAAAATGTAGGGGGGGTAATACGGAGGATGGAGAATGAGGTAAGCAGCTGTGAGAAAGCACAGAAAAACAGAGATGTTAATATTTGTGTTGAAAATACTATATTTATATATTGTATGTATGTGTGCATTGATGTTTGAACCAGCATGGGCCAGTAGTGGAGGTGAGGGGGAGGCAGGGGGAGGCAGGGTTGTCGGGGATCACAGCAGCTGTTGCCCAGCACACGCTACAGTCACTCAACACAGCAGGGCTGCACAGTGAAGCCCCTTCTCCCACTGTGTGCATGCGTGTGAGTGCTTGCGTATGTGTGCATGTGTGTGTATTTGTATGCACACACATACACACACAGCCCCATAACGGATGTGCAGATCGCTGCTCTTGTGTTTTCAGGGAGGACAAAGAGAGACTACATGTGATCTGATATCGCAAACTTTCTCTGCTCTCTGACTCAGTTTCCCATGAGCACACTCATACCCACAGATGACCTCTGTTACACTCTGTTACAAGAATGCTGATAAAATTCCCACTCTAGATGACCTTAGTGAGGGGTTAGCGAACCAGAGGGGCTACAGCGGCATCGCATACTGGAGCAACCTGGGTACTGACAGCAGAGGGTTAAAAGTTAAAAGGGTTTTGGCACAAGTATTAATGCCCAGGCTTAACACATCACAAGCAGAAACATGCAGTTCTTCTCAATAAGAGTGAAGGTATGAAAAAAAACATTATTTTTTTTAATGCAACCTATCAAATAAAGCTAAATTCAACCTAGCACCGCTTGCTGCTTTTTGGAGCCACCAACATGAGAGCTTTCACAGTGTGTCTATTATAAATAATGGATGTAGCTTATTTTTGTTGCAGAAATTGTCATAGTGATGTAGAAGTGTGAGCATTACATGACAAACAGGCTGCTACCTTTCTAGCCTTTAAAGAAAAAAAGGCAAAGAGGATAAAATTTCACTGTATGTATTTTTCACCATTATATTTGGCCACCTGTGAATGGTGACACCTCTGCCCTGCTGCCCTGAGACCCAGCTATGCCCAATGCACCTCTGTGATGGATAGGGGCACAGGGGCAGGACAGAAAAAAGAAGGGAGGGGGAAAAAAAGACTGGGGAAAAATAGGATAAAGGAGGACAGAGCAGAGTGGAAACGACCCATTCCTTTGTGTTCTGATGAGACCTAGTCCCCGTGGTGCCAGATGTGCCTCGCCATGCTGAGCGAGAGAGAATAAAACAGATAGAGAAAAATCACACCGTCACCAGCAATGCAGAGGAAGCGGTATTGCAAGCTGTTGCCAAGGCAACAGGCTTGGCTTTGACCTCAGGAACACCCCCACATCCACCGCCACCACTCCCCGAACCTTCAAACCCCGCAAGGTAAACAGCTGGCACCTCTGGGAGTTCCTGCCACCTACACCTCCTCTTAAACATGCATAGACACACACATACACACACACCCTATCCATTTTTAATGAGTTAGCCAGGCTACCACGTCACTGGAATGAGGCACATCGATCATGAACACAATACCCATTCCAGCAGAGAGGGAGAGAGAGCATAGAAGGGGTGTGTAGCTATATGTATACCGTGTGTGCGCTACTTTCAGGGATACAATTCAGCATCATGACCAGTTGGATGGCTGGTGAAATTTGGGACAAAATCAGTTTTCCCCAACTATTTTTGGTTAGTGGTTCAGGATAATAGGGTAAGGGTTAGGGTTTCACGACTAGTGGTTATAGTTATGGTTAAGGGCAGAAACTCCGTCAATACGTCTGCATTGTGTCTATGTGAATGCAGACAGACGCGGACACAGATTTCATGTATTTTGGAGTGTATCACCTGAAAATGACAACACAAGGCAAACACAAGCTCCAGTTCTAGTCTGAGCGTTGTAACTTGTGGGCCGTATAGCAGTAGTGCACATTTCTCCACAGACCTCATCTTTGTTTACTACAGTCATAGAAAACTGTGATTAGCTCTGCATCGTGGTTTGTTGTCACATGGTGATGCGTTTGTGCATGAACCATGTTTCTGCCCTAAGTTTCCAGGAAACAAATACAAGTTTACGTAATATCCCCAAAAGTGACCAAAATATGTGTGTGTGTGTGTTTGTGAGCCTAATGACAAAGACACACAAGCAGAGCAAATAGTTATTGCTGAATGAATGAAAACCAATGAAATCTACATGCCACATAACCTCTTAAGGCCCATTTATGCTCTATGTTAAAGACGGATAAGGAGATGGACGGAGCCTTCCGTCGAAGTAGAGGACGTACAGAAGCATGTTTGGGTCCTCGGATAGACCGTTTTACGGACGGATGTATCCGTTTACGTACATAGAGGGAGCATAAATGGGCCTTTAGTCCCACAGTGACCCTGCAGCCAGTCTTTCCTGTGTTGAAGCTAACAACAAATGGACTGGCTCCTCTTTAATCTGCTCTAGTAATCCTACTGAGGCTTCCCCTAAGGACAGCGGTCATATCTCCCATGTCTCTTTCTTGCACCTTCCTCCTCTTCTCCTCAACTTACAAAATCCTTCCACTGTACTCTGCAAGACCCAAACAAATCCACTATCCATCCTATGCCAGGCTGGCCCGGAGAAGAGAGTTGAAGGGACTCTGTTGAGGGGCTTTTGTTAGTTTAAGGACAATCAGGCCATGAGACTCATACCAATTACACCCAGCTTGATTAAGGACAGAGGGACAGGGGTCGTTGGGGGTGCACGGGTGTTGATCCCTCGGAGGTCTTGAGCTGAGCAGTGCAAAGACACCACAACAGCTGGGAGCTTTGGTAATGGCTTAAAACCCACATTCCGAGAGGAATTAATTAAAGCCACATATGCATATAATGGCCGCTCATAAAAATCATCGTCATCATGTGCATAAAATAAAGTACACAATTTATCCCTGGAGACGAACAGCTACTATCTACTGCTCTCTTCCATGATACGAGGAAGTGCTTTTGAAAATGCTTGTTTTTGTTCTTGTTACAGATGTCAGAGGGCTCCCCGACAAGGCATTTGAGGGAAGCATGTTTTGTGAAAAAATGCAAAATATAGATTTTTTCCCCTACTGTATTACATTTATGAAAGAACTGTCTACAGCATTAATAGGTTTCAGATAAATGGACGCAAGCAGAATGCAATGTGGCAAAACGTGTTAGTGTTTACTCTGAAGGTCACAACCTTTTATATGCTGTGGTTTTCTAAATAACTGATTTTAAAGTAGAGGAAACAGCCTTCAGAATATTATTAGTCATTGATTTTAAGAGGCAAAGACCTGGGATGGAGAAGGCTAAGGCGAAATGAAATGATACAGCCTGCCTCGTCTACAAACAGCTGTCTCCTGTGCTGCAAAAATGCTCTGGTGGAAATGCTTTTAAACTTAATTGTCACAGCCAGGACGCTTAGCCCATCTTTTCCTTATTTGTGTCCTTCTGTTTACCCTCTTAAAGACAAAACATGCTGAGAGACACACTCATGGATTTGGATCTATTGGATTTGGACTGAGCTCCACTGTTAAAAAACAAAAATCAAAATTTTACAGAAAATACCTCTAAATTTCTACAGTAATGTTCTGTTTGTTTAATTTCATATACAATTGTGTAAAATGCTGAACATTGTAAATTCATGAGCCAACTATTTTTTAAGTGTAATGTCAATAATCACAAATTATGTTTATTTGTTTAACAGAAATATCATTTATACAGTATTTTGTCTTCTTTCTTAAATTACATACAAATATATATAGAATTACATTAATTAACTGTAATTAAATATGTAGCTTGTTGTATAAGGATTTATGCCCATTCTGAAAATGTTATATTTTTCTTTGTAATTTGAAAGTAAATTTTATATTGCATCAAACCTGATACATAGTCTTTTTGAGTTACAGATTTTCCACAATGAGAAGACAGCTACCCTAACTCTCTGAATTGGTACTAGACTATAGCGGATATCTATCTATCACAGTTAGATCAAGCCAAACTGCTGTTTCCAAATCTCCATGCCAAAGAGCACCAGTAGCTCTGGAAAAACCCAGCCTCCACCCCATGTCAGGGCTTTTCTCCCCTCCCCTATATCCCCTTTAGTCCTGGACAAGCCTGGTCCCTGGCAGCTCATCAGAAGTAACAGACTGGTAAGAGACAAACTGTCAAGCGGGAGAGAAGGGGGGGGAACAGGTCAGCTGTGTGCCTCCTGACCGTCGTTTGAACCCCGAACCAGAGCAGTCATTATGTGTTAAAGCTGACCCAGGGACAATAACTACCTATTTAAAGTGGTAATAATACAGTTCATATGTTTTTATGACGGTTGGCGTGATGAGCAGCCATTGTTGTTGTGGTGTCTGTGTTGAAAAGGATCTTCTGTGAATGTGTTTTTCTGTGGGTAGCTCATGTATAAGTGTGTTGCTGTTCAGACTAACCACTTTTTCTACTTGTATGACATGTTACCTATTGTAAATGCTACAGGTGAGGAACACATGTGACACTGGACTTTACCTAACATTCCAGTAGCATAAAGTATATAAGACACTATGATCATGTGAAATATGTCATGGGATGGGCAGTGACCAAATTATTACAGAGTATAGTAAAATGTAATCTATAGAAGTCTGGTCAGCTGATTCTTTAGAGTATAGTGCATTCATTTACAAAAGTTGAGCTTGTTTTGATCATTTAATTTGTGGATCCTTTCTCATCTCTGGGTGTTGAGTACCCCGTCTTCCCCTGAGGCAAAGCACAGATAAAAATCTCTTCTTGGACATACAGTACATTTGGACAAACAAACACACAGACATACCCCATAGTTAAACAAACATGGCATTGAATTTCAGACTGATGGCTAACTGTATGGATTAAAGGCCAATAATGAAGGTGGAGGAGGGAGACAGGACTTTCTCATGAATTGTGTTTGTGTGTGTTTAAGTATTACTGACTAGACGACTGGAGGGAGGAGTCACAGGGGGGATGAGAGGCAGTGGAGGGAGAGCAAGCATAGAAATAATGGAGTGAGGGAATCGACCAGCGAGGAGGATAAAAAAAAATCCAACCAGTCGATACAGCTAGGAGTGTATCAATTATGTATGGCTTCAATCCTCTTTTTGGGTGAGGAGAGGAGGGGAATAGGTTAGACCAAAATGTGTGCTTTGTTTGTGTGTGTTTTGATTGTGTTTTTGTGTATACGTGCACTTCATGAACACCTTTGAGGCAACAGCTTTAAAATGCTCCCTAAACCATGTTCATAAAAAAACTAAATAGGCAGGGACCTCTAATTTTCAGGTGTTTCTCTTCTCTCTGTTTTTCACCTCTTATAACCAACCTTAACGGGACGCAAACTATTAACCTTAGCAAAACACGCACTCACTTACTCGTGCATGACTTAATAGCACAAGCGCAGCTAATGACACCTCCACAGCCTTTACTCCCTTCCAGATATCATGTGCACCCTCGTATACGAGGTAAAGATGTTAAGATGGCTACTGGTGATATGATCTGAAAGTTCGCAGCTCTTTCTCACTTATCTCCCCATCTCTCCTGAACCAACTCCAGCGTTCGCTCTCCTTTGCAGCTCCCAGTCGAGGCGGCCTCTTTGCTCAGTTATTCAGTCAGGAGGCTAAAAGGAGGAAATTACATCCATGCTACCTGACCACTTTGAACTCTCAGCTCCCTCTCTGCCATTCGCTCACTGGCAGCTGGTTTAAAGGCCCACACTGACATTTAAGAGATGGAGATGGGGAGCTGTGCCTTGAGTGTGGACGTGTAAGTTTGTGCGCTCGTGTGCAAAGACAGCTATAGGGAGTGACACAATGACATACGGTACGTTGGTACGTACCGTAATGGTACGTACCAACGTATGGTACGTACCATTACGGTACGTACCAACTGGTACGTACCATACGTTGGTACGTACCATTACGGTACGTACCAACGTATGGTACGTACCATTACGGTACGTACCAACGTATGGTACGTACCATTACGGTATGTACCATACGTTGGTACGTACCATACGTTGGTACGTACCGTAATGGTACGTACCATACGTTGGTACGTACCATTACGGTACGTACCAACGTATGGTACGTACCATACGTTGGTACGTACCGTAATGGTACGTACCAACGTATGGTACGTACCAACGTATGGTACGTACCGTAATGGTACGTACCAACGTATGGTACGTACCATTACGGTACTGTGAGGGATCTGGAAACTATCCCCCTCACTAAGGCCAACCTCCAGGGGCGTGTTTTCATGGAGTGCACACATGAGAATGCAGCCACAGCTTTCCAGCAGGTGCCAATTACCTGGTTAGGCTGTACCAAGTAGGTGCAGAGAGGGGAAGTGAGGAAGAGGACATTAAGTTGGACTTTTATGTAGTATTTCTCCAGTTGATTATACATTGTTTGTCCTGTATTAGACTATAGTCATTTGTATATTGTATATAGAAATGTGAGGGTCAGGATAATTGTAAATATAAGATTCTGTATTGTGTGGGAGTTTCTATGGGCCCCCACATTCTGTAATGGTACTGGGTTAGATGGGGATAGTTGGCAGGTGTGAGAGAAGAAGAGTTTTTTTTTTGTCTGAGAGGGTCAGTCTGAAATGTTTGGCGGTTGAGATCTGCTGCACCTGCAAAGCTACTCTGTCATCACTGCAACTCTTTGGTGAGAATTAGGGACCTTTGGTTATTTCATGGACACAATAAAAAAGAAAAGGAATCAGAGCTCTGGAAAAAGAAATCTGCTTGTCTGAAGCTGCTTATTTCTCCACCACACTCTACACCTCAATCCCGCTGGTGCTCATCCTGTTTGTAGGGGTTCATTACCATCAAAACCTTACAGGTACGTACCAACTGGTACGTACCATACGTTGGTACGTACCATTACGGTACGTACCAACGTATGGTACGTACCGTAATGGTACGTACCATTACGGTACGTACCAACGTATGGTACGTACCATACGTTGGTACGTACCATTACGGTACGTACCAACTGGTACGTACCATACGTTGGTACGTACCAACGTATGGTACGTACCGTAATGGTACGTACCATTACGGTACGTACCAACGTATGGTACGTACCATTACGGTACGTACCAACGGTACGTACCGTAATGGTACGTACCATTACGGTACGTACCGTTGGTACGTACCAACGTATGGTACGTACCATTACGGTACGTACCAACGTATGGTACGTACCATACGTTGGTACGTACCAGCTAATGGTACGTTTCAAAGCCTCCTGTGACTCATTAGCATTAGCAATGGGTTGAAAAATCTTTAGTCACTTCTAGTTAAAAGGCTGGAGTGGTGAAAGAATGGAGTTCAAGTGCGCTTAACCGTAAATTGAGGGAAATGAATGTACATAGAGCAGAATTTATAAGTGAGGTTTTTTTATAGGAGTTATTTCAGACTATATTAAAAACCTGTTACTGTAACAAAGGAGTGGTCATTTGGGATTAGCTGGATAAAGCAATCATGGCTATTTCTCTAAAAATTATGTTTTTAGACTCAGGACTTCTTGCAAAAATCAAATATGTAAAAGATTTTCTCAAACTTCATCAAAATTTGAGCGATGCCCTATTTACCCTTGTACCTTAATACACACCTGCATATGACCAAATCCAAGCTAGATTTATCACAGTGTATATGATAATTGTATAATCATTATATGTATGATATGTATGATATGTATTATATTATATTTCTATTGACATTTTATAGATATTTTCTATGTTTCCAAATAGAAATTTGTATTGGAAGCATGTAAATTAAGTAAGTTTCAGTCATTCATCAGTTCTGTCTAACGGTCATTGTCACAGCCCGGCTCCAGGGAAGGACAAAGAGGAGAGGACAACACATGACTTTTAACTAATAGTTTATTTAGCAGAAGATAATTAACCAAAGACAATATAACTGGGTGTAGATCAGTGAGATAGCATGGACAAAGCATATGAACACAAAAGAAATCTACCAAACAAACCCGATGTCCATGTGCCCATAGAGAGAGAGAGAGAGAGAGAGAAAAACCTGCTGAAACCACCAGCTTATATAGCTGAGGAGCAGCAGGTACAGGTGAAATCAATTCCCTTCCTGTTTCCCTCCTAACAGGAAGGGCAGCCCAAACAGGAAGACAAGAGGGTTGTCACAGTCATTTACCATTTACCATGGTATCTTCGATCAGTGGACGACTGCAGTGATCCACAATCTCTGTGTAATTTAAACACCAGATGTGAAAGTCGCCACTTCATCACAGGGTCACGTAGAGACACAGCTGTTCAAACTCATATCACCCTCCAGGTAGGTGATTGGTGTCTGAGGAGGACTCACAGGGACTGTTGTGACAGATCAGTATTTTATATTTTTGGGTAACCGGAGCATCCTGCTAAACCCCTACTAACTGCTCTGCTATTAAAACTTAACTAGGCCTATTTATTAGTTAAGTTTCCTGTGTGATGCTATTTTTGTCATAGCATTCACATTACTTTAGCGACCGCAGCTTTAGCGCTGCCGCTATATTGAGCAGATGCAGATGTTTCTGTCTATGGTTGCTGATGAGACACCGGAGGATCGGCCTTGTTCTCAGGAACAGTCAGGTTTCAGACGGCTGGTGGTGGGATCACGGCTCAGGTTTGTATGAGGAGGGGGCATTGGTCCAAAGACATGGCCAAGAGGTTTGTTGTGGTGAAAAACGGCCACATGAAAAATGGCCACATGAAAAACGGCCACATGAAAAATGGCCACATGAAAAAACGGCCAAATGAAAAATGGCCACATGAAAAACGGCCACATGAAAAACGGCAGTTTTGCGTGGTCTTTAAAAAGATGGATATATGATTTAACGTCGATTCACAGGATGTATTGATGAAGGGTAGAAATAGTACATTTCAGTCCCTGGAGGGATCACCTCTGTGGCGTCTTGTTGATCTTTGCTTGGCAGACCTTTGCGAGACCTTGGCAGGATTCGTTGTTACACATTTCTTTATTGTCACATCAGGATATGTTAAGAGAGGTGTGTATTGCAAACATCCGGCCTGAGTTACCACAAATCTTCCTTTGTTTATCTTCTCTGCTATCTTATGGTGTGTAAATATGATAACCGGGTATCCCATTGTTACCGTGGATGCTTTTTCATATGCATAATGTACTGCTGCCAGACCCTGATAACATGGTGGCCATCCTTGGACCACATTATCAAGTTTTGTACTGTAATATGCGATAGGTTGCTTCTGGCGGCCACTGCATGTCTCCTGCATTAATACTGCAGAGGCATACATGTTATGCCGATTAGATACATACAACAGAAATGGTCTCTCATAATCTGGCGTTGCCAGATAAGGAGCCCTTTGCATCTCTTCTTTGATTGCTTCAAATGCTTGTTGGCTCTTCTCTCCTCCTTTCTTGCCTTGGCTGCATTCTCAGATAGTCAATAGTCCTTTGTGCTGCCATAATTGCATTGTTAATTTCTCTTAGGTGTGGATTAAACCTCCGCTTGGTCATTGCTCTCAAATCCCCAGTTGCTGCTTCTTCTTTTCTCACTATACCGGCCTCGGAGCCCACAGGCAGTGGTAGCTGGAAGGCGATTCCACCAGCTATGAATGTGCGGATATATCTCTCCCTATTTTCAAGTAGCACACGTTCGAGTGATCGTGGAGTAACTGGGCAATCCTTTCTGTCTGTAGAGAAGTCCATAATGTTCTGTATCAGTTAAGTTCACCGCTGGTCAGAAATCTGGTGACCTGGTGGTTTTCTTCCTTCAATTTATAGGATGTGTCCTTTGATACTGAGCACTTCGGACTTGGAGATGATGGGAACTGCCGCAAAGAGACGGTGATGCAGCTGCTGGGAAACCACGTACAACTATGCTCAAAGAGTTTGAACCTTTTTGCCAGAGTTGTTTTTTCAGTCTCACATGGGGGAGAATACGATGTGAGTCTCACGAGAAACGTGAAGCTTCAGAAGAGATGCGTCGATCTATGAATGCATTCCTACTGAAACCAAAAGATGACTGTCAGACAGGCAACAGCAGCTGAAATAAGCAGCGTTTACCACACTGTGCAGCACTCCCAGTCATACAGATCAACAGACTGGTGCAGTAAGCTGGCAGTAGCACCACTCATTTTTCCAGACTCTCAGATGGCAGAAAAACTAAACAAATTGTCGTGCAGTCGTACAAAGCAGTGGTCATAGTTACAGATGTCTGAGAGTTAAAAACGCCAATGGACCAACTCCAAAGTGACAAAAACACACACACCATTTTCTGTAGCTTCAGGTTTTGTTTTATCGAATGTTTTATTTTGTGCAGCCTACATTTTATGAAATGCTGTAGTTTAATTTGCGATAGGAGGCTTAAGTGAAAGACTCGATGTGAATAATACCTGCTGCTTTGCTTATATGGTTCCATTATCTTCAGTGTATGGGTCTACAAGTCAAGTGAGAATAACTTTAATATTAAGGCACAGTCAAGTCATGTGTTAAAATCTGTTGTTGGAGAAAATGAGGTAGGATCAGACTTTGACTGCAGAATGTTCCTTGATCTAAATGTTAATCTAAATCTTTTCTTTTTTGGATATACTATGGGCTCACCCTCACTTGTATCTGCCCATATGATATACACCTTTTTAAAACACCAGTCATGTACTTCAAAGAATAGATCTCCACGTCAGCAACCTGTCTGTTCTGTTTTATTGTGCTTAGTTTAGTCACATTCACTGTTGATAAACAGATAAAAAATAAAAAACAGCTACTTTTAAAAGTTATTGGGATAGAAATAGGAGCTCAAACAGACTGTCACACAATACATTAAGTACTCTGAAGCTCAATAATATGATTATAATAATATGTTAAAGTTTTTAAGGTGCTAAAGACCTAACCCTGTAACCTGCATAATGTATTGTGTGTGTTTATTTTTTAAGTTAGATGGACATTTAATTCAACATTTAATTCAACATCGAATTTTAGGCTACTTCTCAGCAGCGGTAATGTGTCCCACATTGTGCCACACAAACGTACTCTGGCCCAACAGTCAATCAAAATGATTACCCTCAGGGTTCTCACAATGTTAAAGAAAATTTAACCTGTAATGGCTGGTGTAAAATGCATCACTACCAGCGTGACAAAGCAAGAAAGTTGCCACAGAATCAAGATTTAACAAGTCTGGTGTTCTGTGAAATGCAGATAGAAATATCTTTTCATTCATTTTGAATTTGTTTGGCAAGGGCTCGAATGGACGGTTCTGAAAATAGCAGGTAAATTGTCAACACAGTCAAACTTAACAGCAGTGGCAGAAAGCTCATGGAGGCATTTATTTATTAATGGTACGTACCATACGTTGGTACGTACGTACCAGCTAATGGTACGTTTCAAAGCCTCCTGTGACTCATTAGCATTAGCAATGGGTTGAAAAATCTTTAGTCACTTCTAGTTAAAAGGCTGGAGTGGTGAAAGAATGGAGTTCAAGTGCGCTTAACCGTCAATTGAGGGAAATGAATGTACATAGAGCAGAATTTATAAGTGAGGTTTTTTATGGGAGTTATTTCAGACTATATTAATAACCTGTTACTGTTAGTTACTCCTACACTTGTCTTCTATACATCTCTAGGTCATCATGTCTACATACCTGTTTCACTCATCATTATGTTTAGTTACATTTTAACTTCTTCTGTGTGCATTCAATTGAGCTTTTTTGACTGTTTTTCATCCTTGACCCATTTTTTTTTATCCACCTGTCTGGACCGCTTGTCTGAGCGACCTTCGTGTTGTTTGTTGTTTCTCCATACCCGACATCTTTCTATCTATCTCTGGCCTGTCTGTCTTCGTCAAGCATGCCTGTGCGTCTCTCAGCGGGATCCCAGACTGTCAATGCACCCAGTAATGAGGTGTATGCTTCAGTCAGCATGTGAGGAGTTAATAAGGAAGCAGCAGAGGCCATCAGACATAAACAGGAGTGAGTGTGTGTGTGTTTGGGGGGAGCCTCCCTGGCACACTTATGGCTGTCTGTCGACCGACGGCGTTATTGATTTGGAGAGGAGGGCAGACAGACATGAATTCTGATCCACAGAGGGACTCCACAGTGTAAGGTTTTTTTGTGTGTGAGCGTGTGCACATGTGTGTAACAGTGTGTGTATGCCATGTGTGAGCATGTTTGTTCTCTTTGTCTCAGCGTCTCTCCCTGTGTACATGATGTACATACAAATGAAGGGTTTGGTTACACCCCACTGCTCTCAGAGCTGTTGCTTGTGCATAAGTTTGTGTGTGTCTGTGCTTGTGTGCCTAGATGAATGTTAGTCTGCATGCAGGAGACAGACAGGGAGGAGGGGCATCGATAACTAGGATCAGGTGGTGTGGGACACTTCATGTAATCCCAAACTGAGTGTGTATTTGCATTTATGCGTATGTGTCTGTGTGTTTTCATGTGTGAGGGGGGATGTCTGCATGAATGCATGCATGCATATGTGCACACGTGTGCCGTGCATGCTTGCATGTGTATCACACACAAGATATTCCTTACCTTCATTTCAGTAGTGAGACATTAATGAGATTCTACAAGTGCTATTGAGGCTGAAAGACCTCCTCAGACCCTATAATAGCACCTATGATTTAATCCAATTTGATTCTATGAGACATATATAGTGACCGAAGCTACTGTATGGGCAAGCATGCTCCTGCAGTGAATAGAAAAATATTAGATTTGCCTATAAAGAAACTGGGGTGAGAAGGAGAAGGAGAGCAGTGACTGATCTCCAGTGGTGTGTCTAAAAGCGCCGGGGTGTTTTTGTTTGGCAGAAGAGGAAAAATCAACATAATGAGCCCAAACTGCCTTTGTGCCTCACTCTCTTCTCGTCGTCTCTCTTTTTCTCCACCCTCTGTCTCTTTCTCCCTCTCATCCAACATCTCTCAGACAGCTGCTTCTGTGCAGCCAAATTAACCGCTCCCCAGTTGCATTTGGAGTATGTGAAATAAATAAAGATTTTGCCTCTGAGGGACGCTGCCTTTTGGTTCCACATATTAACTTTAAAACAGCTCCGGATGCTGTCTTTATTCAGATTATAGGTAACAGTATTTGTCCACCACAAATGTGCTGTGTGTTTTTTTTCATCCTAAATCCCCCAGGCAGCCCCAACCATCACTCTGTGGCCATATCTGTTACCACCATGTGATCCTTCTGGCTCCTAATATCCAATTTACAAGTCACCAAGATGGGTAATATTCCAACAGGCTGTCTGTAGATGCACTGCTTATATCACTGGCCTTATCTAGCCTTTGCTCTATCTGATATTTTCCTCAAATATTGCATTAGAGATATGGTATCCATCCCTGCACATTCATCTTCCTCCTCTGGTCAAATGTATATTTACATAAGTACAAGCAGACATAGATAAATATTTTTCAGCTGGTGTGTTTATATGTGTGCGTTCTTGCATATCTAGAGGACAGCTTTGCCAAACATATTAAAGAGTGACAGCAAGCGTTTCCTCTAATATTTGTCATATACAGTGCTCCTATTTACTCCTTTCTAAAAACATACACCTAGACCTACATAAACTCCTTATATCTCTACACTCCCAGCCTCTCAACATTAACTAGAATAGGCAGGAGGGTAAACAAAGGATCAGGGGCACACACATCTGCAAATTATATGCAGTTTATGGTACAATTTATACATTTTGATGGATGTTAATATAATTCTTTGGCCCAGAAAGAGTACAAAATAGGATTCCAGACTTATTTTGCCATCAAAAAACACATTCACACATAAACACACATACACACAGACGCAGATGCACACAGGCACTGTACAATACTACATCCATCACCGGGGCACAGGCTGACAGCTTTGTCAAAGTGAGCCGCGGGGGAGAGGAGAATGGCATTGTGGGATTGAGTCCTCCCATCGGACGCTGTACTGACAGGAGAGAAGAAAAGGGGAAGAAGAGGGGAGAAAGGGGGGAATGAAGTGGGGACAATCTGGGAATGTGTTGCACAAACACAGAAAGAGAGAGAGAGAGAGAGAGAGAGAGAGAGAGAGAGAGAGAGAAAGGGGAAGACGGGGTTTGGCCGCCAGGGGTGCAGCCCATCAAAACCGGCAACTCTCCTGCAGCAGCCTGTTTACTAAGACTGGCCTTGGGAAGGACAGACAAAAAGCATATAGCAGACCTGGCAGCATGACCGCATCACACAGTAAAACACACACACAGACACAAAAGACCTCCTGAGGGTCTGCCAAACTGCAGCAAATGAACCAAGTCCCTGTTAGAACACAGAGAGCAACAATGAACTCTGTGACAGATGCACATAAGATGCACATATGAGCACACTCACAAACACATTTATTCACTCCTTTAAAAGGCAGCTGGCAGTGTGGTGAAATGAGCTGTCAGTCCCTCTGAAGCAGGAAAGATCAATCTACAAAATCAGCCTGAGACCTTTAAATGAACACCTTTGCCACTATGGTATCCACTGATTTGTGAGCTCAGCTATTATATATACATAATTATAGACTATTTTTCACTTTGTGACTGCAGTCCCAAGGAGCGTTGATGTAGGAGTCCCTGATGTCCACTTTGCTGTGAACTGGTTGGGCAGAGGTGGATTCAGAAAGGGAGGTGAGTTTGTGTGTGTGTGTGTGTGTGTGTGTGTGTGTGTGTGTGTGTGTGTGTGTGTGTGTGTGTGTGTGTGGGTGGGTGGGTGGGTGGGTGTGTGTGTGTGTGGGTGTGTGTGTAGAGGGTAGTTTCTGGGCTGCGATTACTTGTAAACTATTTCACATCTCGGTGACTGCTGTCTTGGTGGTGGAGTGGCCATTGGTGGGAGGAGGAGGCTGAATCTTGGCTGCTTCATTGGACTCTCCGTTTACACTGGGCTTTTCCTGGGTTTCTGGCGGTGGGTTGAGGGGGGCCACAGATACAAGCGTGTTCCCCTGGTTCTCCTGATCTACTGGATAGGCCTCTTCTGCCTGCAAATACAGCACAAATGAATAACTCAGCATGGAAAAGAGAGAAAAGAGAGAAAACTTAAGACAACATCTGAGTATCAGGATACTGACTGATTTTGCTTAGAAAAAGATATTTCTCTTGTTTTATATCAATGTAAAGCATGATAAAATGTTTGAGAACGATAGCAAAAATGTGTCAGAGTACATTTATAAATTGCATAAATGCGTGCATTGGACACGTGTATTACATTCTCCATCACTAACATAGCAGATATAATGGAGATTTATTTTTTTCCCATATATTGATTCACTGTATTAAAGAAAAACAGGTTCACTGAGCTTAAGTGTCTTGGATCAAATATTCTGGAATGGCTTGAGGTGAGGCATTTGATTTGACAATCAGACACAGCTCTGTCATGCACAGAAAGTCACATCTGTACACAGATGCATCCACTTATACTTATATACTTATACATTATCCAGGATATAATGTGGTTTTGATTTCATATGTTGTAAAACATGAACCTCACCCTAGAAAGTCTATGCACAGTATCACTGGATCTATATGGCATGTAATTGTATGCTGTAAACACATGATGAAACTAGATGGCACTTTGTAGCATGCATACCTCCACCAAGGCTGAACAATCATATAGATCTGTTTGGTTTGCATGACCCAGGCCTCGCCCCTCCACAAAGTTTGGTCACAGTCATTCTACATACAGCCTGTTCACTCCCTATTAATTCCATTGTTTCAAAATCGGCTGCAATTCACCTAGAAGGCGCTCGTGAAGGAGTCCTAAATGAATGGGAGTGAATGGAGCTAAACGGCTAAAATAATTATTTTCACCTACTTCTAGACAAAAAAGAACAAATTTTATTTTATTTTGTGCAAATATAGTATCGATTATATGTACTTATATATCAGAAGTGAAATGAAAACACACCAATGTTCTTTCATTTTTCTTACAGTAAGGCAATTTTGCCCACAAACCGCTAGTATTCTGCTAATGAATGCTAATAGTCTCTACCCATCATATCAATCCCATCATAACAAGGAAAAAAAATTCCTGGATCTGTCCCTTTTCCTACATCAGCACCAAAATTTAATGGACTCTTTCCTGACCCATGTACCATCCCTCTACCAAGTTTCATGGAAATCCGTTGAGGAGATTTTGCAACTGATATAATGCAATAATCTCCTTGGAGGAGGTAAAAATGGCATGACAATTACGTTAAAAATACTTGGAGGAAACATGATCAAACTAAGCATTACAGAGTCTGCAGGGGAAAAGACATCTGTGCAATGGTTTTCAATTCATGGGTTCTGAGCTGAATGATGCAACTCCTGTACAGCCACAGTGCCAACATCACCATACATTATACTGTAAATTAACAGAAAATGTGAAAATGCGCTCACCAGCCACACTGTAAAAAATCATATAGGAATTTAGTGGAATTAATATTATCTCATTAACTAACATAAATATTCAAACTGTATAAATTTCAAGTATTTTTTATACCACTCTTTGTTCTAACTAGAGGTCTTTTAATTTGAAATGATGTTGGATGAAGGTACTTAACTGAGTTCAATCATCTAATTAAACTTAAGATGAAACACAACCAGCATATTAGATTTCCCAGCATGCTTTGTTTGACAGTTCAATATTCACAAGTACTTGAGGTTTCAACGTAACCTAATTATATTATTAATAATATTATTGTGTTTTCTCAAGTTAAGTTAAAAACTTGTTTCACAAAAAATTAAAAACAAACAACCTATACAACCTAAATGAAGTGTTCTCAAATATGCAAGGCAGTTTACTGAACTTATATTGTTTAGTTTAAACAGGACAAAATTATTTAGTGTATGAGAAAGACCTTTCCTATTTTCCACTACCTCAGGCCATTGTTGCTTTATTAAATATTATCTCTTGGCTTAAGAGTAAACTCTTGTGTTTTTGCTCATGTTCATTTATTTTGCTCCATGCATTTTGAACTAGTCATCATCTGGCTAGGTCTTCTGGCACCGTAGGCCATGTTTAGTTTCAGGTTGTCAGACAGATGACTTCTGCAGATGGTCCTGGCTCTGTGGACGATACATTGATGATCCAAATAGAGGTGAACTAAACGTTACGCGTTTGCTGTGGTTATTATCAAACAGCTACAATCATAATTAGGGTTTAATGGTGAAAGTGAAAACCACAATTAAGCACCAAGATGATCCCAAATATGACATTTTCAGAAGTTTGGAGTACATTTCAAGGCATCTGATGAGAAGAAATGAAAAACACACCCATATGTATTCACTAGAAAATGAAGCCACACCCTTACTATTCCTCCTTTTTTTTAAGGGTCCCAGAGCAGGGGAGATTAAACAGGGAAACAGTGTGACGACCTGAATGATTTATTTGTCATAAAACACAGTAAGTGATCAATAGTAGACATGAAACTTAAATTACAACAAACAGGTTGTGAGGATTATAAGGCACCTGAATTGCCTCCTTGAACTGTCATAGCATCTGCTGCTAGTTGTGGTTGTGCTGGTAACTAAAACAACCAACTTCCCTTTTTTTTAACACTGGTGTTGAGTCAAAATCTGTTTGCACGGCCTAACACCAACCAACAATCTCTGCTACCCATAACCAAAATAAGCCCAAACATGGAGCGAAACAGTTTAACAGGAGGAAAGCATTATTTGAGGGGTAAACAGAAAAGATAAACCGTATCTCAGAATGAAATTTGTAGCACACATTCAGTGGAATGTTTGTGTGAATAAGGTCAGGACAGAGGGATGGTTTGAACAGCTTGTCCTGGTGAGCCAAACCTAATCCCCAACCCAAAGACGTCAAACCAATTTGGCATGTGTTCTCAGAGGCACTATGTAATTAGCAGTCACATATGGGCAAATTCTCACTGTCTGCAGCCTATGCAAATAAACAGCTCAGTCGAAAGGTCATGGCCTCCTGACTACACATCTATCCTCTGGGAGAGATCCTGTTTCTGTAATCATTTTAGGATTTAGTTGGGTGGTGCAAAGAGACCTCTCTGACATAGAAAGGTTAAGAAAAGCCTGAAAGAATTCTCTGAGTTCATGTGAGGTTTTTCTAGCTAAATTAATTAATGGCTGAATTACCTTTTCAAGTCTAAAGTCCAATGTCAGGTTGATTATGACGGGTAAATATCTGTTGATTTAGCCAACTACATGATGTTATTAGAGAGACCCTGTTCAATTATAGGGCAGACCTTTTAACTTGTGTTGTCTTATTACATCCACTAACAGACAGACAGAAATCTTCCTATCACAGCTGAGCCCATGGTCCTTACTCCCACAGACAGAAAGGAAAGTGAAGTCACATTAATATGTAAACAAACAGTATGTAAGAAGTGCTGTTTGGGTGTGAAGTGGTATCCCTCCCCAGGGAGAAGAATAAGGAATGGTGCTCTTGGTGGACTCCCTGAAGGAAAAAAGGTCCCGAAACTGACACCAGGTCACGACCACCAAGTCATCTGTCTATCCCTGTACACTCACTCAGAGAACAACGGTTACAAAGTAACCTACAGTGTTATCGCACTGTCAACTCTGAACTCTTGCCAGAGATATTATAATAGTATATAGTGATATGCCACTCTCATAACTTCCAGGTATGTAAGGGGCGCTCGCGAGGTAGTCCAAAATGAATGGGAGTCTATGGGGCAGAAGCCCCCAAAAATGAAACGTTTACGGGGAAAAATATTTCTTTCTGCCAACTTTCATTATGTTTTGGATATAATGGGTTGATACAATAAATATCGGTCCATTAGATATTTTTTGCTGCTTCAATTGTTGCGAAATACCGTTATTGAAGTCGTAGCACTGGTAGCCCTCTCTGGTAGAACCACAAACAACTTTATTGCACTAATAGAAGGTGGAATATCTGTGCTATTACATCAACCAGATCTACATTTGGCTGTCAAAAACAAAGGTCGTCTGTAGACTCCGGGAGACTTCGAGGAAGGATGTCGGGCCGCAAGCAGTCGTAAATACTTAACTGACCAATCAGCATTCATTAGCAGAATGCTAGCGGTTTGTGGGCAAAATCGCCTTACTGTAAGAAAAACGAAAGAACATTGGTGTGTTTTCATTTCACTTCTGATATACAAGTACATATAATCATTACTATATTTGCAGGTGAAAATAATTATTTTAGCCGTTTAGCTCCATTCACTCCCATTCATTTAGGACTCCTTTGTGACTGAACTGCAGCTGATTTTGGTACAACGGAGTGAATGGAGAGTGAACAGGCTGTATGTAGAATGGTTGTGCTCTTCCCTCCCCATGAAAGGAGACAAATATAATGTGGCAACCAAACCTATGCTACAATTAAGGGGAGAATGTGTTTGGTGCTCCATTACCATTGTTTTGTTAATCACCACACTTATATTAATTTGGATATTTAGTGTATGTTACAAATTAATAAACATGACTGACATTAACACATACTGGAAAAGTTCCAAACTCCTCAAAAGCCAAACAAAAAGTAACGTTACATATTTTTTTCCCCCAGCTAGTGAGTGACCTCCATGATAGATGGTCGTATGCTAGATGTTAACTGGTGTGGGAATAAATCGTAACGTTTAACTGTGTTATTAGAGCCTTCAGTTAATTGCCTTTGGCTTGAGCTGCTATGATTAAAAAAGCACTAATGTTTGGCCTCCACACCATTGAGTTAACCTCAGTTTATGCCTCAAATGTATAAAAAATTTGAATGTTTGTAAAAATGTTAACTGTGAAACCAGTTAAGTCTTCAGTGTTGGCTGGAATAAGCATGACCATTTATGTTTCGAAGTTACCACCCCAGTGTGAATCGTTGTATCAATGTGTTCTCTTGTTGAAACTCTCCTCACGTTAAACTGTCACATGCTGAACCTCTTTGCACTATGTCAGATGTTTATACACAGTAGAAGTCCTCAGACAGCTATGTGAGAAGTCTCACTGTGTTTCCATTCGAGGCCATCAGGCATCGACATGAAGTCTTTGGACCTCCAGTCTCAACACAAACATAGAGAAACATACATGACACTCCTACTCCATAAACACAACCCTGGTCTCTCTCCAAAGGGTTTTTAATGGGCTCTGGGAGCACAAGGCCAAGGCTCGCAGACGATGTAACCTCTGGGTTCAGCCCTACTCTCGGCTGCTCTATTCTCCTCAACATTAATGGGATTTCCTGCACTGGTCATCCTCCTTGAAGCTTTCGGCCTGGGTGTTCCAGTGTTTGACGTAGAGTGCGGTGCGCAGCCATGCCAGATGTAAAGAACTAAATCATGTGTTTAAGAGGAGATACGATATGAGCTATGGATTGTAAATGACGAATGTGATCCTTTTTTTTTTTTGCTCACGGTTTGACAAATCAAATGCAATTATAGGGCAGAAGAAAGGCAGATAATTCAACGGCAAATGATTAATGCAATTTGGTGGATACTTTATGTACCGTGGCTGTTTTCAAAGTAGCCCCTGGCAAACTCTTTGCTCTGTCTATGAGATTTACTGGACCAGCATCATTATTGTCAACATGCTGCTGGAATGTCCTGCAGCTACTAAATTGTTGGATTGATTGTCAAGAATTTCACAACCGACTGTCAGGGATTATATATGGAGAAATGGATTAAGACAGGTCAATACTGAACTGACAACCCTGCATTGAACATCATTACTTACTGCTTGGATTTCAGAACATACTCCATACTGAAAATAAATCAAATTAGAAGGCTGAAATCGACACAAGCTCATAAAAATGTGATGTAGCACTCGAGCCCTGTTTGGACTGATGCATGCATGAGGAAAAGTGGTCCAGGTTTTAGCTCTGTGTCAGGTAGTTTCCAAGGTATGAAGACTGATTGGAGTGAGGGGAGAGCAGGAAAGACACATGAGGTGGAGGGGGAGACAGCGTCTTCTTATGAATGATCATAAGATCATTTCCTCCCAGGCAAACATCTTTCACTCCTCCTCCTCCACCTACAGTCACACAGCTAGAGAACGTAGAGTGCATATTTTTCTCTGGACAGAATACAGATATCAGTATAAATGCTCATTCTATCCTGGTAAGAGAGAGAAAACACACACTCTGCCACTTCAACTTTGGATGCATAGTGTGCTCAGTTTGAAATCTAGCTTCAGGTCTAATTCTCCAGCACACAGCTTGATTTTAACATCCCACACTGATGCCTCTCTACTTCTCAATAGCTGCTCTCTCTTCTCAGTCTGTTAAACCTGGAGAATCACTGTAGATCACAAAGACTAAAGCTCTTCCATCTATGATTCTATGATGGACTGAGTTTCTTGGACTTGTTTTTAAAGATGATGCAGACTGTGGCTCAGGTGGTAAGAGCGGTCACATACTCATCGGAAGTTTAGTTTAGTTTATTTATTTGACATGGACATACAGTAACATTGGTTCTGCAACATTTAACCATGCACAGGCCCCAGATGCACTGCCCTTAGTGTTTAGAGCAAAATGCTAATTTCCAGCACCTGTCCATGGGAGGCTTTTAAAAGTTATAGTTAAAAATAAGAAAAGAGAAAAGGAAGAGTAAAAATACAATAACATTAGAAGTACAGTCCAATTATCAATGCAACACAAATACAAAAGTATATAGTCCTATCAGAAGTCCACAGATGTGTGTGCTTAAGGTCGTTGGTTCGATCCCCAGGCCCTGCAGGTTTGAGCACTTATTTTTGTCTTGTGCGATTGCACCATGTAACAATCTAGTTTAAGATCAGTGAGCTCCCCTTCTGCTAACACAGAGGCCTCAGCACACTGCATGGGTAAACTGCAAACAATGCTGGGCCTGCCTTTATCACACACTGTGTGTGTTTGTGTTTGTGTGTCTGTGTGTGCACCTAAGATAGAGCCAAGTACATTTTCATTAGTGCTATCTGGTCCCATTCTCAGTCACTCATCTGTCACAGTCGTTCCTATTCCCTCCCTCGCAGCCATTATGACGTCCATCTTTTACCCATCCTGCTATTCCAGCGCTCTGACACAGATTTGGAGGGAACACACTCCAGGGAACTATTTTTACCCTCTTGAATCCATGTGTTATGTGGTGCTTTGGAGCACATGGCCCTCACACACACTCATATGTACATGTAATATCTTTATGAAGAACTATGCAACAGATGTTCTTACTTTTAATATGCATCATCATCTATATGGAGCTTGTTTTATTTGCTTTACAAACATTCAAGCCCACATTAGCCCCAGCCAGGAGCGCTACAAGATGCAAAGCATAATTATTCTCAACTGCAGATTTCCACTGCTCAGCAGACCCTTTGTGTCTGCAGCCACCCCGCCGCTAACCATGCCTCTTTGCATCTGTGTGCAAGATCATGGTAGAACACATCAAAGCGAAGCCCCGACCAGTTTGTAAAAAGCCACTGTTGATGTAAACACACATATCTACAAATTTGTCCACAGTGATGCCAGAGACTCTTTGAGAGAGAGAAAACAAACGAATGGCAAAAAAGTTCAAATCCACAAAAAACATAAGATGATGTGTGGATGAATATTTCAAAAGGAGAGACAAACAATGTATGGAGTGGATCAGAAGATACTACAAACAATAAGAGTACTCACTGCTGAGCAACAAAGCGCAGAGCAACACAACTCCAGCCATCTTTCTCCAGAGCCCATTCATTCTCCACATGGACACAGCCATCCTCTCTGGTCAGACTCAGCAAGCCGGCGGGACTGTGAGAGCAAAAAGTGTGGTAAGTGATAAGGAGTGAGGCTGTGAGGGTCGGGGGAGTTTCCTGTGAGGTCTAAGCGAGCAGGACAGACAAGCAGGATAGAGCCTGGCTTGTGTTGGGTTGCTCTTTATATGGCCCCTCTCTCTCTCTCTCTCTCTCTCTTTCTGTGTCTCTCTCTCTCTCTTCTCTTGCCACACCCCTCGTCTCGCTGCCTGCTGTTAATCCATTTCCCCGAAGCCGTCCCTGCTTCCTTCCTCGTCCGTGTGTGTGTGTGGGAATGTGCAGCAAGTACGAGAATGACACTGTCAGAGGGGGAAGCTTGACATCCTGCTGAGCGTTATCTTTACTGTAGGTTGGTGCCTTAGTGGTTTTTGCGATGTGGGGGTCGTGGTTGCGCTTCAGGGAAATTTTAAGTGATCTCTAGAGGGCAAGGTACAAATATCAGCTGCTTCCAGTGGACAAGAAGATAAACACTGGCTCAAAACGTATAGATTTTTACATTTTTTCCACCCTAATGCTGGTATGCATTCATGCAGTGGTTATATGTGCATAAGTAATTTATTTTCATCACTTTGTAAACTATTATTATTTTTCTATTTACACTGATAGCTTAGAGTTGGGAAGGGTGGGTGGGAGGGGAGTTGCTTCAAAAAAGACACAAAGATACAATCAATCCTTCTTAAATTGCTGTATTGTTTAAAATCAATAAAGATATTCAATACAAAAAATGCAAACTTACAGATTTCACCATATCTCTGCCAAGGCAAACAGTCCACTCTTCTCATGTACAAATAGGCAAGTGAAACCAGAGTACGTGTGGATATATATCATTAATTGTTGCAATTGTGTCAAAATATAGTTGAAAGTGGCGAAGCATCATCTCTCAGTCATCACTTATGACCCATTATAAGTATGTGGCGGTATCTGCAGACATGTCTATATTTCCTTATCATTTTTATGTGCAGGGTGTGAGGTCAGACTATAAGCTAGAAAATGTAGAGACCAGGTTCCATGGCTGTGTCCGTTATGGGTGTATAAAGAGCTGCAGGTGTCAGTGTGTCCCCGTGTTCTGGCCATAATAGGTTATAATGTACCTACTAAATACAAAGCGGTGAAAGTGAATACGATGTACTTGGCGGTGGTCTGTGAGGTCATTAAATACAGTATGGAGAGTTTTTCCTCCGAAGGCTCCGTCCGTCTTCGTATTCGTCTTTAAGGTAGAGCATATATGGGCCTTAAGGCTGGAACCGTAATAGGCATGCACAAAGCAGGGTGGTGATGTCATCACTGTCAGAGGAGTTGGATTTTTCCCCTTTACATGGCGACGGTACGGTGGCGTTTTCAAAAGACTGCACTCTGGAACCTGTTTTCAAATGTTTGCATTTTCAGGCCCTGAAAACGCCATTGTCGTGTAAACGAACGGGCAAAACGCAACTTCTGGCTGTGCTCTCCAGCTGAGTGTTGAGCGGCCAATGTGAAAGTAAATCTTACTGATTAAAAGTGGAAAAAAATTAATTTATGTACAGACCTGACAAAAAACATGACCTCCTCATCTAAACCCTAACAGGCTTTAGTTGGACAGGATTTGTAAAAATGTGTTAAAGAAGCTGGTTCTTTCCTAAAGATGCTCCTAGTGAACAAGAAGAGCTCCTCCTGCCTCCTATAGTACATGTGTACGTAGCTGAGATGCCTGTAAAAGCACATGGCGTCACATACGGCACTTTTTTGTATGTCCCTGGACAGATGACTAACAGCCTATAGTGAGTCATCCAGTGAAAGCACACATACACACCTCCGTGTACTGGATACACCTGCGTACTGTATTTTTTCAAATGCTGTAACACACAAACTGTGTTAATTTTGTTATCGCACCACATCAGTAGAAAGTGACTTAAACTGCTGCACTGATGTTTGGTGTTTCATAGGAGTGTGATGCTGTTCATGTTCACTTAGAGATGTGCTGTTGCAGTAAACCAGGCAGGCCACATCTGGAAGCACTGCAGTCCCACCGCTGGGCTTTTGAACACCACCCGGAGACTCACTTGTCAAACAATGCAACCATCTGAGGCTGGAAGGAGCCAAAATCAGGCTGGTATCTGGGAACAGGCGCTCCCTCCGGTAATCCTTTATGTGTCAGACCGGATGCTTTTTATAGTTTGAATTTTCAACTGCTCAGTACATAATGCTGGCATTTGTATATTCTCAATATTATAAAACTTTTTTTGAACATGCCTTGCTGGGAGTCAGTTCACACCTTTTTTTTGCCATCACATGTATTCTGTTACTCCCCAAGTCTGTTCAGCTTTTCAAATGTTTTTTTTTTGGTGCTGTGAGCACAAACAGAGCACCATCTGGTTCCTTTATATTGAAGACACTTGGCCATTCAAAACGAAACAACCAAGAGGAACAAACTGCACTAAAGGTAAGAGGATCGACATTTATTTTGGATTTGAGCGTGAGCTGCTTCGATGTAACATAATGCAACATGATATATTCAATATGTTTTCATTGATATTTGTTTGTTCACTACAAATCGACTTTTATTCGAATGTGAATGTTTCTGTTACAGCAGAAGAACCCCGATTAGCTGAGCCTGGCAGACGACTATTTCTAGCGGTTTTAATCTATATCTCTCTCTCCTTTCCCTCCCTCCATTGAGTCACCCACCCTACCATGACATTTGACTTAAGTTGGTTGAAATGCACAAAGAATCTCTGTGCAGTGAGCAGGGCACTGGCAGGAAATCATGAGAAACAGCACATGGTAGGAGAGAATCTGACCCTCGGGGACCCGTTTCTGTTTTTTTCTTTTTTTTTCCTAGTTTTTGGTGTTTTGTGAGTCTCAGAACCAGCTGGATGGAGCCATCATAGGAGCATGACTGACACGTGATTGGTCCAAATATGGTAAAAGCTAAGATTTCAGCAAAACACATGAATTTGACAACACTGGAAGAGATCTGGTGACTTAGATGTTGATGTTCCCAATAATATTCCTGGGTATAATATTTTCCCTCATGTGTCTCTGCCCAGGGTGATGTACATGTAACAATATCATATGCTGAATGCTAGGAGATTGTTTTTCTTGTAGAAAAATAACTGACTGGGAGTTTTTTGTGTGCCTGTCCTTTATTAATTTATAGCAATTCTCCTTCTAAGCAATAGCCATTAATACCTATTTGGAATTTTTGCTGTAATAAAACAATTTGTTAAGATAAAACCATCTAGAGACATGCCTAGAAGTTGGGAAGCTTTGCTTTCCATTCGTTGGAATGTGGGTGAATGTAATGTGAATGACTTTGTCTGGAGAGACTTCCCTGCCTCAGACACCAGTAATGATCGACCAATGGAATGGAGGAAACACTGAAAAATCCTCCCCATCTGTGTGATGCCACTGCTTGCACTCCTCCATTCAGTCTGACGGGCTCCTCTCCTCCCTCACCTTCCTGTTGACCTACCCATCCATCGCCAGCCCCGCATTTAAATTCCTCTCCTGTTTCCTGTCATTCTCCCTCTGCATGATGAGTGCTAACAGCCAGCCCCCCCCCCCCTGTCCAGGAACGAGCAAACAGACCCAGCAATGACCCAAAGCCGATGGAAGACAAACAGGGAAATGCATTTATATTCACCCCTAACCTTCTTGCTTGCGGTATCTCCATGGCCCTTCCTTCCATGTCTGCTACATAAGCAGCGGCACCAGAGTCCAGTTTTTCACCAGGGGGATCTGCGTGGAAAGAGCAACACAGAAAGACGAAACCGAGGTAAGAGTTTGGTGTAAACACAATGGCCAGACCTCTGATGAACACTCTAGAGGTTTGACATGTAGAGCACATCCCTCACTTTTGGGTCTGGGGTAGCTCAAACGTGCCAGGAACGAAACCTGAGACAGCTTTCAGGACATGATGTCACCATAACATTACCTCGACACCACTGACAAGTCCTGTTGAGGCCTCAACATCGTTTGTTATTACATCATATTCTGGGACAGCCAACAACCGTCTCTGTGTAAACACACTTTTCACACAAGGTTCTGCTGAATCCGTCCTGCAGGACGAATAAACCAAATATTAAGATATGTCGATAATATAGTGCAGAGTTGGAGAAACGTTCCCTCTCTCAATCTTTAGTTCTGTCATGCATGACCTGCGTTGTTGTACTTTCCAAAACACCATTGTGAGTCCAATGCCAGAAATCCTCCATTTCCTTCTCCTCCCACATTAAACTCTCCTGCAGTCTCTCCTTTGCCTTGATGCCATACAGATGTTCTCATTTAGCACTCCCCTCTGGAGGGAGCCTACTCCTATTGTTCCTAAAATCAGTCCCATGGCTGACCCAGCCCAACGCATGAAGCACACACGTTCTGTATGCAACAGTTCCATGAGTGGGACAATCATGCATGTCTTAGTCCTGAGCACACATGGTCAGATAAGCCGCACAGAAAGGGAAGCCAACACGTGTTCTTTGGAGAAAAAAACCTCTCTTTCTGAGTCTCCTCTTCGTCCCCAGCCTCCTCATGTCCTTTCCCTTGTTTTTTTGAAAAGGACAAATTCTACAGGCCTGTAACTAGCCCTAATTGGCTCTGATTGGATGGTTTGGTGGACATCTTAAAGTGATTTATGCTCAAGGTTGTGAAGGTTGGGAACGTTGGGAGTGCTCTGGGTCTTGGAGATTCTGTAACCCCAGGAGCTTTAAATCTTCTTCGTTTGAATCGATCTATCATGGGTCTGTGCATATTGATGAAGAAAAAAAGCACTTGAAGAGAATGAGACCAAATCATCAAGCACTTCAAAAGGCATTTCACTACTCATACGTCACTGCTACATATATCCAGTTTTCATATTGAGCATTCACTAATTAGTCCTTCATGTCCAAATGATAGAACTTCTCTGATTTTCTTTCGCAACAACAGCAAAAACATCAAGGAGAAAAGGGAGAATAGCACTAATTTTTACACTAATTGTGTTTTGCAAACAGTCCTTGGCATCATATTAATATTCTGTTTAGGAATACAGTACATGCTTCTCACAGAATGAAAATGAAAGGCTGCTCTTTGCAAAACAGCAGACAAGAGCGCACGACAACAGTACTGGTATCTTGTGAGTGCATCAGACTGTCAGCACTTACAGTGGTGTTACATTATAAAACTTGGTAATTCTAGCCAGTTTTCCCAACTAGTTTGATACAGACGGATATCATGGTCTCTAAGGACCCCATTAACATCTACACAGAGTTCAAATTCAACTTTAAACAGATGTCAGACATTTCTCTAATTAATTAGTTTTATCCTATATGAAGGCTTGGAGTTGACTTAACTTTAGAATGCAAGTTTTTACATGAGATAAACAAAATACAAGTTTAAGAGGTTTTATTTCTGTGCCTGAAATATGACCACAACGCGATTTCACAGCAAACCAGCAGATGGCAGCAGAGGACCAGGCTTTTAAATCCATCTCAGGGATGAGCGATTTCTGAGAACGACTCAAGTCTGCCCTCTTGTGACTAAAGAATATATCCATTACGCCTATTCTTGCAACAGAAAGCATATGGAGGTGACTTATTCCATGCAATGAACATGTCAACATGTCATGTCATGTGTGGTAAAGATGAGAGGCAGAGGAAAATATGAGAAGACTGGAAAAGCAGACGAGCTCCAGACTTAATGATATAGACTTCATCATTAACCCACCACAACATGACTGGAATATTTTTGGTACATGAGGAGTGGATGAGATGAGGTGTGTGTGTGTTTTGGAGTAACACACCTCACCCCAGTCGTTCTCTGAAGTGTTGCTCTGGGCTCGTCGGGAGACGCTCAGGTCCTCCACATCAAATATTCATCTCACAGAAACTCCTCAGCCTTAAATAATTCTCAAAGAAGTGTGCCAAAAGCAAGCCCTTACTATCCCAGGCACGTTTCTATCTGGACAATGGATTCAAGGGAGCACGAGGATGGAGGGAGAAAGGAGGTGGGGGCAGAGAGAGAGAGAGAGAGAGAGAGAGAGAGAGAGAGAATTGGATCTATTGTATGGGCCCATAACAGATGGCTTGCTTTAAGAGGTATCAAACAGTGAGTAACAGGGAATGTTTAATGACAACAAACTACGGTTATGACAAATAAACATGATGTAAATCAATGTTGAACCATAAGAGGTTTAGAATAAACCATTCCAAAAAATATCTGATGAATAGTATCTATTGATTTAAAGGATCAAGTCTTGATTTCAAGGTTTTGAAAACCTGCCTTCATTCAAACTAAATAGGCCAGGCCCTGTCAATCTGTGTGATAACAACCATCACCTGATCTCATCTGATCTGACCAAGACTTTATTCCAACCACAATTACACACACCGGGTGGATAATCTCGCACTCATTACCCCTCCATATCTGAGACCCTGACAGAACAAATCCGTCCCCTCTGGTGAGTGTGTGGCAGGTGGTGTGTCGACTTGGCCCCGGCTCTAGTCCTCAGCCCTGGCGCGCTGATAAGAGCTCAGCGTGGAAAATCAGACAGCGGCGCTTTGGCCTTTCAGAAGCGAGCAGGAGAAAATGAGCCATGAAGGAAATCGGAGGTGATTATCTTTATTATCAGCCAGGGGAGTAACTGTGGAAATGGCGACCTGTGGGGGGAGAGAGAGATGCACAAGCTGTTCCAGCAGCCTGCTGATTGGCCCATACAAGCTCCTGTGGTAATTAACATCTGCATATGCAAACGAGTGCTCCAGCTAGGGAAATTTGGCAGGCTTTTCTCACCTCCACCCTGTGTCTAGAAGCAGCAGGGTATTTGAGTTTGTGTCACTATATGCAAGTGTGTGTGTGTGTGTGTGTGTGTGTGTGTGTGTGGGTGGGTGCATACACAAAAATCAAATTATGTGTGTTCTGTGACTTCATATTCATAACACAACTCCGTTCCTGGGAGCACTTGGTGTATCTTGATGTCCCTGTGCATTTGCATATTTGAAAAATACTTACGCCTGCACTTTTTGGAAGCACAGTTGGTATGGGTGGACCGGGGGCACTGGATCGGAGAGGCGACACCGACCCACCTCTTTGTTTTTGCTGCGCGGTGCTAAAAGAGAAGAGGCCACACAACAGGAAGCTGTCAGTGGGCCTGCTGGGAGAGCCTTATTACCATCTCAGGAAGCAGGAACAAGTTGTGCCCGCAGAACAGTCACAGTGTTCAGAAAGGTGGAAGAACTTGTTGTCAGCAAATGTCAAGGGGAAACTTTGTATATTTGCCTTTGCATATGCAGAAAATGAGTTAATTAATGGCTGTATTGTTTTCTTTTTCATTTGAACATGTATGTTTGCATATTTCTGAGGTCTTATCCTGCTGATGATGCACCTGTATTTACTGTATGTATGTGCAGGTGGAAGCAAAATGATTCAACCTCATTTCATATTAGGTTTATTGGCAAAATCTACTTTATATCTGCTGTTTGCAAGAACAAAATCACAAAGGAACAGTTTAAAAAGCTCAATGCAACAGATTTTTTAAACTTTTTCCCCCCACATGCAACACAAAAAATACACTGTGCCATCCTTCATAGATGACTTTGACAGTAGTGTCCAAGGTTTTCTCTGTTAAGGTCTAAATTTACATAAATGCTCCATACCCCAACTCCAAGACATTCACCACCGCTGACCCAAAAGTAGCTCAGAACCAGTGACCGTCACAGTCGCCTGATCTCAATCCCATAAAAAATCTCTGGTGGGAGTTGCAGAATGTAAACACAGGAATATTACAAAACTGGGGAGGCCTGTGCTCATGAGGAATTTGCTAAGATTCCTCAGGAATTCTGCCAGAAGCTGGTATCTGGATATGCGTCCCGTTTGCAGCAGGTCATAGCAGCTAAAAGGTCTCTACAAATTAAGTAGACGCTTGTCATTAAGGGGTTGGATCATTTAGAGACTACAGTCTCCAGTAAAAGTAACATTTTGTGTTGTATTCGAGGGAAAACTGGAAATATCTGTCGCATTGAGCTACTGAGCTGGTTCTTGACCGATTTGATTATTGCAAACAGCTGATAATTGTATATTTTTTCCCAGTAAACCTAATACACAAAGAGGGCTGCATACTTGTCTGTCCTACTGTCTGTGTGTGAGGCTAACAACACATGGGATGAATGAGAACCTTACCTGTGAATAATGCAGTCACGTGGTCAGCGCGTGCTTTGTTGTAGAGCTCTAATGAGAGACAGGCTCGCGGGCTGCAGAGCACAGCGGGAATGACAGCTCCATCAGCTGGGAGCCGGCTATTTATAGATCCTGTACTGAGCGACCAGACACCTGGATTCGTGTGCAGTTTTCCTCCGTCCAACTTCCACCATCCACCCCGCAACTACCGTGTGTTCAGTTCAAAGGCGGCACTGCTTCGTTTCTCATGTCTTCCTGCTGTCAGAAGTCTTTGTGTCTTTTTTTGTATCTCTCCTTACGTTCATTCTCTCCTGCTACGTATGCCTGCAGCGCTCCTTTCTTCCTTTTCCTGTTCCCGTCTCTTATTCATTTCATCACATTCAATTAGTTCAGTTTAACCCCCTCAGATTAATTATAAGATTCCATCCTCATAGTTTACAGTGTAAGCATTTATAGTTAGCAACAGTGTGATGTAAGTATTCAGGAAGGCTTCTTTTAAGTAGGAAATACTCAAGGGATTTCAAAACTCACCAGTCTGCTTATTTGTAAATTTTGCTTGTGTAGTTTGTATCACACAAGAATAACAACCTGTATTTTTGTTCGTTATTAACTTTTTAATTTTCTTAATTTAATCCCTAACTAACACAAAGAGACACAATAAAAAACACCAAAAACATAAACACTATAAATTTCTCAGGTGACACAACTAAAATATGCAACGTTTTACCTAATCAGTGTGTCCCCCATCAGCATTGATTACAGCAGTAATCCTCCTCCTCATGGACTGGCACAAACGCAGATTGATTGATTGATTGAAAAGTTTATTTCAAATATGTAAAAAAAAGAAAAGAAAAACAGGATAGGTAAAAATAACAAAAACAAAACAAACAGCTCTTATAAACAAACCAATTTACATGCCAAAAAAGGAGTAGATATGGAAGATTAAACTTCTATAAAACATACATACACACATACACATATTTATACATGCACTTATACGTACAGATTTACTTCCTAATTCCAGATGATGTCATCCTGAGGGATGACGGATCACTCTTCAGTCAGAGATGCCTGGAGTTCCTGCTGAGTCTGTGGAGGATGTTCACACTGTCACAGTCACTCATTCAAACAACACCACAGGTTGTTAGCGGGGATTAGAACAGGGTCATCACTGGCCAGTCCAGAAATGTGACACCGTTCTCCTTCAGAAAGTGGACACACACACTGGCCTGGTGAAATCATCGTGTCGGCACAACACCTGTATAAGGTCATCAGGCTCAAAGTCCATCATGCTTCAGATGATTTCCTATATCTTGACATGTACAGCCTTATCATGTATGTTATGTTATGTATAGGTGGTCTCTGCTGTTGTAACGGTGGCTGGTCGGAACCTGTTTCTGTGGTGCACCAGACGGATATGTTGATACTGATTCTGAGTCATGACACGCAGGCAATCTGTTGTTTGTCTGGCTGCTTCATGCTGGCCTAGATGCGCTATTGTGGAATGGTAAGTATTCACTGGTCTGGCGGCTTGTCTAGTGGCCTCCAGCATACCAATGGCATGATCCTAGTGATGCTGCGCCAGCTATGGCATTCTTGCAGATGTAATTTTCTTCCCAATTTTCATGCCTTTTAATAGGGGTGGGTCAGTTTAACAAAGGAGTGGTCATTTGGGATTAGCTGGATAAAGCCATCATGGCTATTTCTCTAAAAATGATGTTTTTAGACTCAGGACTTCTTGCAAAAATCAAATATGTAAAAGATTTTCTCAAACTTTGTCAAAATTTGAGCGATGCCATATTTACCCTTGTACCTTAATACACACCTGCATATGACCAAATCCAAGCTAGATTTATCACAGTGTATATGATAATTGTATAATCATTATATGTATGATATGTATGATATGTATTATATGTATATTTCTATTGACATTTGATAGATATTTTCTATAAAATGTATACATACAAACATATAGATATGTTTCCAAATAGAAATTTGTATTGGAAGCATGTAAATTCAAGGATACAGCAACCATATAGTACAAATACTTGATTCAATGCTATTGCACTCTTTTAGAATGTCCTGTAGAAACATACACAGTCAAAATCATTGTTAAAGGATAAGTCTGATGGTATTCTGTATTTTTCTTATTGTCAGCAAAGCCATTGCAAATAAATACTACCTGTGTATTAAAGCACGTGCCTGTGTTTGAAAGAATTACATGGGTAAGTACTGAGAGACAGACTGGTGCACTGCTGATTTTGGTCATTTTATTTAACACTGTCACCAGCCTTATCCTTGCAGATACGGCCTTTTCCATGCACTCATCAGAAGCAGTTTGGCGTGTTTCCTCAAGGACACTTGGAGAAGTCACCCATAAATCTAACGTACAGAGTGCTTTTTTTTTGTAACAGAGGCAAAACTGTGCCAAGACCATTAAATGTGGTGATCCAAAAGTGTTCACCACTGTGGTCCAACAAGGTATCAGGGATTGTGCATTTGTAAAATAAATACCCAGCCATTCTTCAAAATGGGGCTGAAATCACCCCTGGCATCCTCTTTTGCAGACTCACATTAATTATTTCAGAATTTGCCTTGTAATCCAGGCTGAGAATCCTACCCAGAACGAATGGGATGTCAGCTTTACGCATCTACTTGTAAAGGCATTACAGGGCGTTAAGTCCCGCGTGGATTTGAATTGGTCTCAGCAGTACAGGATTAGAAGCAGCGGGGATTAGACCTTCCCTAGAGGAATACAGGAGCAGGAGTAGCAGAGGGACGCACCACAACTTCACCTCAGAAAGGTTGGTCAGAATGCCTTTTCATTTCGTCATGTAGAATGAATGAATCACCGCTTCTCTGTTTGTCTTATCAGTTAAATCTGATACGGAGCACCTGAACCTCCTTCCTGCCCACCCATCTACTTATTTCCTCCGCCAAGGGAGGAGGTTATGTTTTTGCCTGCGTTGGTTTGTTGGATGGATTTTGATGAAATTTTCAGGAGATGTCGGAATGCCGAATCCGGTATGTGGATGATTAACACTGCACTGACTGGTGTCGTTTTGTTTTATTCCGACTTCTTCTTCCATACATTTTTTGGTTGCTAACTACGTCTCCATACTTCTGACTACAGATAACATTCATATATCAAAAGGTTCATCTCCTGAAGGACATTATTGCTTCCATTCAGATCTTTTTGTAACTTTTAGACTTTTTAAGATATTAAGCTTTTTTAGCAAATTTTATAATGGAAGTAAATGGGAGAAAATGACGTGCAAAGACATGCAGTTCATACATGTCTTTGTTATCTGTAGCTAGAAGTATGAAGAAGTAGTTAGCAAACAAAAAACGTATGGAATGTGTAGTTTCATATTCTTTTACCTCAGGACTCCATATCTTTTACTCTCCTCATGACACAGATGTTCATACAGTGATATGAAGCCCCCCTCAATTAATCACAGATATAGAGTCACAAATGTCAGACCACTGTTCCCAGTCTCCAGGAATGAATGATCTAATTAAAAAAAAACAACAACACAGAAATAGCTTCATTTTTGACATTTTAATTTTTTAAATGGTATGAAAAGTTCCTTAACAATCTTTGAAAACATATAATGCCTCTGTCACAAGAAAAAAAAAAGTCCACATCTTGGATGGTTTCAGTCATTCATCAGTTCTGTCTAACGGTCATTTACCATTTACCATGGTATCTTCGATCAGTGGACGACTGCAGTGATCCACAATCTCTGTGTAATTTAAACACCAGATGTGAAAGTCGCCACTTCATCACAGGCTCACGTAGAGACACAGCTGTTCAAACTCATATCACCCTCCAGGTAGGTGGTTGGTGTCTGAGGAGGACTCACAGCGACTGTTGTGACAGATCATAGCATTCACATTACTTTAGCGACCGCAGCTTTAGCGCTGCCGCTATATTGAGCAGATGCAGATGTTTCTGTCTATGGTTGCTGATGAGACACCGGAGGATCGGCCTTGTTCTCAGGAACAGTCAGGTTTCAGACGGCTGGTGGTGGGATCACGGCTCAGGTTTGTATGAGGAGGGGCTATTGGTCCCAGAGGTGTCCTGCTCAGTGGTGGGATCACGGCTCAGGTTTGTATGAGGAGGGGGCATTGGTCCCAGAGGTGTCCTGCTCAGTGGTGGGACACTCCGTCTGTGGTGAGACACTGGAGGATCGGCCTTGTTCTCAGGAACAGTCAGGTTTCAGACGGCTGGTGGTGGGATCACGGCTCAGGTTTGTATGAGGAGGGGGCATTGGTCCAAAGACATGGCCAAGAGGTTTGTTGTGGTGAAAAACGGCCACATGAAAAACGGCCACATGAAAAATGGCCACATGAAAAACGGCAGTTTTGCGTGGTCTTTAAAAAGATGGATATATGATTTAACGTCGATTCACAGGATGTATTGATGAAGGGTAGAAATAGTACATTTCAGTCCCTGGAGGGCTCACTTCTGTGGCGTCTTGTTGACCTTTGCTTGTTGGCTCTTCTCTCCTCCTTTCTTGCCTTGGCTGCATTCTCAGATAGTCAATAGTCCTTTGTGCTGCCATAATTGCATTGTTAATTTCTCTTAGGTGTGGATTAAACCTCCGCTTGGTCATTGCTCTCATATACCCACTTGCTGCTTCTTCTTTTGTCGTTGTAACAGCCAGGTTAGATATTGACCACACAGTGCCAACAAGGGCAAGAAACACCACAACGACAAGCAGTTTAAAATACACTTTATTAAACTACATAAATATACACTAAATAACTGGACTGACTTCAGGGGAATAACTATAAAAAAAATCACTGTCCTTTTCAGAGTTCATTTAAAAGGAGGGAAAAGTGGTTCCTCCGACTCTTTAGGGGAGAGGAGTCGGAGGTCCAGGCCGCTGCAATGCTAGTTGGTTGCTTCCACAGTCTCACTCTATCTCTTCACTGATGGCAGTGTTGTCCACACCATCAGCAATATAAAGGCCGGCATTCACTTCAGCCTTTGGGAAGCCCAAACCTGCCTTAAGGCTGCAACACATGCGGCGGAACCTGGCCTGCACACAGAGAAACAACAGCAAAATGAGAGGGCCCGCATGTGGACATTCTTCACAATCCAGAACACATCACAAACGAGGGCTATGTTCTACATTAAAACATGCGTTCCACATACCTGCACACAGAGAAACAACAGCAAAATGAGAGGGCAGCAGTGGTGACCATGAGGCACTTAAATAACCTCCTAGAGGAGGAGACACACCCAGACACACCTGTGCACAATCACATCAAATCAAGCTTAAGCTCACAGCAAACGTGCATGTCCCCACACACACACACAAAACCACTACCAGTGTGAAGGTGAGTTAGTGTGGTGATACAGATCTACCCTGTTACATCACTATACCGGCCTCGGAGCCCACAGGCAGTGGTAGCTGGAAGGCGATTCCACCAGCTATGAATGTGCGGATATATCTCTCCCTATTTTCAAGTAGCACACGTTCGAGTGATCGTGGAGTAACTGGGCAATCCTTTCTGTCTGTAGAGAAGTCCATAATGTTCTGTATCAGTTAAGTTCACCGCTGATCAGAAACCTGGTGACCTGGTGGTTTTCTTCCTTCAATTTATAGGATGTGTCCTTGGATACCGAGCACCTTGGTCTTGGCTTTAATGTTGAAATTGCTTTGCAGTTGATTGACCCTCTACTGAAAAGTCAACTTTCTGGACAGATTTTTCTGAAACTAGCTTTTATCTAACGGCTTTGAGGAAAGCTAGGAGGGCGGGGCTTCATCATGGGGCGGGGTTTGTGTGTTTGGGGCTGTCAATCAAAGTAACTATACACACGAGGGTCAAGCGCAGGTAAACCTATCACCGTCTATGATGCCTTAGCGGCGAAAAATGATGGGAACTGCCGCAAAGAGACGGTGATGCAGCTGCTGGGAAACCACGTACAACTATGCTCAAAGAGTTTGAACCTTTTTGCCAGAGTTGTTTTTTCAGTCTCACATGGGGGAGAATACGATGTGAGTCTCACGAGAAACGTGAAGCTTCAGAAGAGATGTGTCGATCTATGAATGCATTCCTACTGAAACCAAAAGATGACTGTCAGACAGGCAACAGCAGCTGAAATAAGCAGCGTTTACCACACTGTGCAGCACTCCCAGTCATACAGATCAACAGACTGGTGCAGTAAGCTGGCAGTAGCACCACTCATTTTTCCAGACTCTCAGATGGCAGAAAAACTAAACAAATTGTCGTGCAGTCGTACAAAGCAGTGGTCATAGTTACAGATGTCTGAGAGTTAAAAACGCCAATGGACCAACTCCAAAGTGACAAAAACACACACACCATTTTCTGTAGCTTCAGGTTTTGTTTTATCGAATGTTTTATTTTGTGCAGCCTACATTTTATGAAATGCTGTAGTTTAATTTGCGATAGGAGGGTTAAGTGAAAGACTCGATGTGAATAATACCTGCTGCTTTGCTTATATGGTTCCATTATCTTCAGTGTATGGGTCTACAAGTCAAGTGAGAATAACTTTAATATTAAGGCACAGTCAAGTCATGTGTTAATATCTGTTGTTGGAGAAAATGAGGTAGGATCAGACTTTGACTGCAGAATGTTCCTTGATCTAAATGTTAATCTAAATCTTTTCTTTTTTGGATATACTATGGGCTCACCCTCACTTTTATATGCCCATATGATATACACCTTTTTAAAACACCAGTCATATACTTCAAAGAATAGATCTCCACGTCAGCAACCTGTCTGTTCTGTTTTATTGTGCTTAGTTTAGTCACATTCACTGTTGATAAACAGATAAAAAATAAAAAACAACTACTTTTAAAAGTTATTGGGATAGAAATAGGAGCACAAACAGACTGTCACACAATACAATAAGTACTGTGAAACTCAATAATATGATTATAATAATATGTTAAAGTTTTTAAGGTGCTAAAGACCTAACCCTGTAACCTGCATAATGTATTGTGTGTTTATTTTTTAAGTTAGATGGACATATCAAATTTTAGGCTACTTCTCAGCAGCGGTAATGTGTCCCACATTGTGCCACACAAACGTACTCTGGCCCAACAGTCAATCAAAATGATTACCCTCAGGGTTCTCACAATGTTGAAGAAAATTTAACCTGTAATGGCTGGTGTAAAATGCATCACTACCAGCGTGACAAAGCAAGAAAGTTGCCACAGAATCAAGATTTAACATGTCTGGTGTTCTGTGAAATGCAGATAGAAATATCTTTTCATTCATTTTGAATTTGTTTGGCAAGGGCTCGAATGGACGGTTCTGACAATAGCAGGTAAATTGTCAACACAGTCAAACTTAACAGCAGTGGCAGAAAGCTCATGGAGGCATTTATGTACAGGCTTGATTCCAAAGAAAAGTAAGTTACCTCTTGTAGTCTGGCCGGTGTGCAGCTGTCAGCTCCAGGAGCAAGCTTGAGAGGCAGGAAATTCGATGGAGGGTTGATGAAGTAGAGAGGAAGGAGATGGAGAAAAGGATGAACCATGAACTATGGACTTTTTGGCTTACTGTCAGAGGTTGGCAACCTAAATTGATGATCATTGTCAAGAAGGACCGGAACTCTTCCACTGATGAGCACATTTTCTGGGAAGCTTTAGCCGGCCAGTTGATGACTCGTACATTTTTTTATATTCAGTGCGACTTTCAGAGGATACCATTATCTCAGATGTTATCACTTAGACCTGGATAATCAATAAATCAGCATAGAAATGATTGAAAAAGGGCACACCTTATAGGCCTACCTCAAGAGCTTGACTGAGAATCACCTGATTTTTCAGTTACTCAGTGATTTGTAAGTACAATCATGGGTAATCTGCAAATAAATCACCTTTTAGCTGATTTGGTTTCAGTTATACTAATTGGACAAAATGTAAACAAATATAGGCAAAAAAATAAAGTAGCTTACAATGTAGCCCAATTGTATATCTGTGGGCATTCCTGTTTACATCTACAAAGAATAACAGCAACAGTAGCTCTAAAACAAACAAACAAACAAACAAACAAATAAATAAACAAACAAAAAGACATAAATACAGATTTTGGCTGTATGCAATTTTTAACCAGCAAAGTTTATTTATATATAACAACAGTACAAAGTGAATCCTTGGCTTGCAAAATAGGTGTGCTTCATATTTACAATAGGTACACAATAATATATTATCATAACAAAAACAAAGCAAATAAAAAAACAAGAACAACCTTTTTTAAATACTTTAAGTTTCTTACAGTTTTCACAACACTATTATAAAACAAGGAGAACAGACAGCCATTATTATTATTATCATCATCATTGTCAGTATATTTTACAGAACTCCAGTGTGTAAAAGGCTTTTGTTTACAATGCGTTTAAAGTGTAAGGATACTAATTTTATACTGCCGATATTTTGACTTGGGAGTAATACATTGATCTGGATTTCAGTTCCTCTGGCAGACGCCACAAAGCAAAGAAAAGTGCTGATTAAATGCTTTGTTTTGTATAAAGAATGACACGAGCCAATCAAAACCACAACAGCATCTGTTCGGCAACATGTTAAGCTAAGAGCAACAAAGTACACAAAGCATCAATTAGCAGTCAGCGTGAGCTGAAATGAGGTTTTTGTTTGTGAGCATCTATCCCTAGCTCACATCAGTCAAATGGGATTTTGCGCTGCAGAAAGAATAAACAAACTTTTCTCAGTTCAAACTGAATTAAAACTGCCCAAGAAATAACAGCATGGAAACAACAACAGCTATATCTAGTAAGAAAAACATCTTTCATAAAAAGGTGCATTTAGCTGTGATTTAAGACGTGTACACATGGACTTTCAGGAAGAATTGCAGCTAGACTAATGATGGCACGGATTAATAAGGAATACCAGGCAGAGCTAATGCATGAATTAAAAGGCATGCAAAAAAAAAAAAAATCTCACACGAGACAAAAGGTAACATCCTGATATAAATGATCTCTGAGAGAAAAATCAAAGCCACTCGCAACCAATTTGTGTGCCTCTGATTATGTTCGTCACGATTCTTAATACAGAAGAGCTCATGTAAGATTTGGAAAGACTCTAATAAACATACAGTTCATCCCTTGCAAAAAAGGAAAAGGCATTTAGGTCCTGTTAAAATGATAAAAAGCATTACTCCATACAAGCAATGTGAGGTATGAGGAGGATACAATTCTATTTGCTGAATTTGGGAAGACGCCTTAATGAAAAGGAAGAAGCTTTGTGTTTTGTGTATGTACTGAATATGTGCACCATTGTGTACCTAAAGACGTTTATTATGTGGTGAGAAGGTGTTTTCTCAGATGAGGGGACAAATTACAACTAACCTTTGCTACTTCTGCCCCCAGTGGCCAGTAATGGTGTAAGAGACTGTAGTTGATCCAAGATCCCCCCCCCGGAAGAACTGAAGAAGTCATAAGTTTGAGAGCATTTTGAGGTCCCTGTAAAATAGAACGATGACAGAAGACGGCTGGTGGACAAAACCGTTGTGTGTGTAGACATTGTGCCACAAGAAAGCCATATGACAATGGCAATACATCGAGCATGGCCATGCAGCGACGTCACCCTGGTGTGTCGGGACCGGGAGACAAGACACAACAGCAACAACTACCTCGCACACCCACTCAAGTATGAAGATTGTGCCAGATCTTCACCAACAGGAAAAGATCCAAATTGGCAAGAATTAACCATAATTTAAGACCAAGGGAAAATGTTCTTTAAGTAATAAATGGAAAGCAAAGTTATTTTTGTCTCCCTTTTTTTTTGCTGATCGGAAAAATGATCTTAGCCGTAAAACTGTGATAGGATCTGAACCATTGCTTTGTCTCAAATCCCATACTTCCATACTCAACCTGACCAGTTTGAGTGTATAAATGTGTTCCCACCACTAAGTATGTAAAAAAGCAAATGTACTGGGGCACAGATAGCATAGTGGTTTAAGCGCGTGCCCCATGTATACAGTAGTCCTCCCATGGCGGCCGTGGGCTTGATTCCCACTCGCGGCCATTTGCCGCATGTCTACCCCTCACCACTCTCTCTCTCTCCCCATTTCATGCCATCAATAGCTTTAGCTGTCCTATCTGAATAACGGCAAAAATTGCCCCCCCCCAAAATAACACCAACAAAAAAAGCAGTATACGATGAGTACCCGGATGGCAAACTCAAAACAGCCGGTACGATGGACACTTCTCACGCTCAATGGTCACTATCTTGGCTACTTGGCAGAAAGGGGAGGGGCTTACGAGACTTTTTAAGCTTGTGAAAATGGTGGCCGAGGAAGCCATGGTTATGGTGGAGAACAGCAATATGTAGAAAAAGTAACACTTTTAGTCAAATGAAAAAGCCGGCAGATATTTTTGAAAATAATGTGATATTTGCGGTAAAATGTCGCAGCTATCATTTCCGGTAAGTACAACACAGCAGTATATGATTTGAGACAACTCTACACTGTCGAAATTGACGCACTACGCAAGTAAGTAATATACTACATAAACTACATGTGAGTATACGGAAGTATGCGATTTGAGATACAGCATCATGAGTTTTGTGATCCGTTGCACCCCTACTGGCCAGACACACCAATAGCGTGTCGATCATCACCTCATCCTCCATTTCTCCTGTTTCTTGGTTGTTTTTTTTCTTTACATCTCCACATCACACTGTGAAGACAACCGACTCAGATCAAAGAGCAGCTTCAAAGCTGGAGCAAGAGACTGGAGCTAAAGGGGGTCTCTCTCATTCTACCTCTCTCCTTATTTCTCGACACGTCTCTTCAAACAGTTCAGGCAAGCAGAGTGCTGAGTGAGGCAATGTCAGGCCGTACCCTCTTCACCTTTCCTTTTACTGTATCTCGCTAAGACAGTTCTCAGCAGGACCTAGTATCGCTGAAAACCCATTGGGCTAAGAGGCGTTGAAGGGACTGAGCCCGAGTAGAGGACTAATAAGATCAGGAACACTAAGCAGGTGGGTTTGTAAGGCCACAGAGAAAAGAAGCACCTTTCACCCACTACTGGTGTTAGTCATGCTCTCTCCACAGTTGCAGAATACTGTGCAAACCTTTAATACTACCTATTTTCAAGTACTTGATGTAAACAACAAGCAAACATGCATCTCAGAAGAAAATGAAATTATTCATCCCGAAGATGGAGTCTCCAGTGTGTTGTCATCCAGCTAGAAGATTGGAAGTTCACATCAGCCTTTGGGCTGCTGATGTTTTGGTTTGTGGCAGGAGTCAAATCCACATGACATGAAACACACTTTGTCTTTATGTCTACATGTTTTTCATGCTTATTCCCTCATTCACAGATCTCTTTTCTCCTGCTTGTGTTTCGTACCTTTCGTGAGTTTCAGAAATCGTTGTTCCTGTTATGTACGCTTCAAATAAATATGCAGGTATTTCCTTAAAACAATGTCTAGATCCATATAAAAGCAATTTCTCTCAATCGTCACAACCCTTTAGAAGTGGTGGGGTCTGTATCTGCAGAGATCCTACCCTCTGCCTGCCTTTCTTCTATGTGTTTTCTATAGTAATTTGCTATGGTCGGACGTCGGGACTCCATAAAAATGGAGCTACCAAGTTCACCGTCAAGCTACCGAGTTCCATCTCTCCGACTGTGGTAAAGAGACGCGGGTGTTTGTGTCGGTGTGAGCTACACACAGGCAGGCAGGTTGAGCAGAGGCACAAAGGGAAAGGATGAAACCTGCACTTTGACTCCATTCACACAAAATCTGGAGGGTTGTGCCGAGGTCTGGGTGTGTTTGTGCTTTAGAACATAACTGCTGAAAAAGAACAGAAAAAGAACATTTTGTTGATCTGATTCACTGCTTTGTTCCCTCTCTCTTCACTCCCCGCCTAGTTCACCTGACCACCGCTGCAACCTCTTTCTCTCTCTTGACCCTTGAGCCGCAGATGAGCTTTCAACTTGAACAACCTCTACAATCTAAAGGCCCATTTATGCTCTACATGAATTCCGTATGTAATTGGACACGTTTTCGGAGAACTTACGGATATGTACAAGACGGACGAAACGGGGCAATACCACTGGAAATGGTTGAGGGCAGTGTAGCTACAATTCAAACAAGGAATGACAAATATGTGTGGAAACAATGAAGAAGAAAAAAGTGAAACGATAAAGTGTAACTTTCCGTCCTCGTGTCTTGATGTACCTACCGCTACCGCTTTTACTGCTTTGTATTTACTAGGTACATTATCACAACCTACTACAGCCGTCGCCACATTTGTTGTAGTCAAAACCTTTGAAACTTTACTGCCCCTCTGCAGTTGTATCTATGTGAATGTAGAGGATATATGGAAGTACATATGGGTCGATGGATAGACCATTTGTGGATGGACGTATCCATTTACGTACATAGAGGAAGCATGAATGGGCCTTAACATGAGAGCTTGGCTCCTTCTGTAAAGCATAAACCGATTTTTGACACATAAGAGAACGATGTGAAACAACAGGATCTTTTGGCACTTGGTCAGACTAGACCCACACAGCTATGCTTCTTATTGTCCGAGCAAAGACATGAGTGGTGGTTGGACAGGATCTCCGATTAGCTAACAGCTCAGCCGGCTAACTGGAGCTGGCATGACTCATTGGCACTTGATGAAAATCGAACAAATTGACCCTTACAACACTTCCGATGTGTGAAAGTATGCATGCAAAATATACATAGAGTTGATCAAGTTCCCAAAGAGATACAAACAGTGTCTTTATAATGGAGACTTGCAGCTTCCAGAAACCAATTGCAGTTGTTGCTATCTGTACATAATGGGCTGTGTGAGAAGCAGTCACAGCATTGACAGACGGTACACACTCTCCTCTATCAGAGACATGATTTAAGGTAAACGATGTTTGGGAAGCAGTTGGATGGGCTGGAGCCCGGACGTACAAATGGAGTTGTTCGCTTGACGAGCTACTGCAAATATCTATGGAGCTTCAGTTCAACTGAGCCCAAAACTAAAATAGACATACAAACAAACAAATAAAAAACATTTCTACATTCACAGAAACTGATTGGCAAGTATCAACCGGTGCATTTGATGACCTAACTGGTGAAAAGAGCCAAGGACACCCGAGCGATTTAAGGTCATCTATCGACTTCATCGCCATCATCCTCAGTTTAGGTGCAAGCATGCTGGCTGTATTGTGACTGCCATGATGATCACAAATTCCATGTTTTCCTGTACACATCTGATTAAGTTTTGTCCATGTCATGTGACAGTCCATGGAGGGAAGGAGTGAGAGACGACATGGACCATGGCCTGTTTTACTACCACACTACCCTCATGTAGTGTTACACTTTATGTCCTTATGCAACAACACATACAGGGTCCTGGGTGGATATTTCAACTGCAACTGATAATATTCAAATGTGCATGTACAAAAATAAAATCTGAATGCAAACTCTGTTCAACGTGAGATCTGCTCTTCTGCTTCTTGCCTTTTTAATCTCCATTTCACATTCAGATGCGAGTTTCTGGTGGAATAGAGCATAAATTTGTTTCTCCATTTGCTCTCACAAAGAATCCTGCAGGACTTCTTCTTCAGCATGGCACACCCACACTCACACACAACATACAATTTCCTGCCAAACTGAGAAAAATTTCTGCAACGAAAAATAAATACAAGCCATGTTGCTGCCTTCTCTGCTCATGTTCCTTCCTTACGCCGTTATCAGCTCCAGCTGCAGGGCCTCAATCTTAGTCTGTGTGCCCCTAGCTGGTGCCGTCATGGAAGGAGGTGGGAGGATTACAAACTAAAGCAGTTGTATGTCTGTCTGGCTGTGGATACAGCTGTGGAGATCTGGTTCATGGTTGCAGCTCCCACGATGAGAGGTAAGTAACGACCTTTTTGGGAGGTCCTGTAGAGATTGCGGTCCGGTCTCTCTCTCTCTCTCAGCAGGGGGTTGCTCTCAGCTCTCGAGGGACATGGCAGAGATGAGCTGCTCCACCTTGTAGGCCAACCGCTGCTTCCTCGCCTGTTCGTCCTGCTCCAGGGCTGCTGTGATCTGTGCAGAAGAGAAGCAGTTGTAAAACATCAGCCATAGAAAACACAGAGAATGATTGTATCCAATATAGAATTAGATCTCCTATCACTGAGAAGAATAGGTTTATACAGTATGTGAAAGAAAAGGAAAAGAATTACATCATTGCCTTTGTCTTTTACAACACAGAGGAATAGTAGTGTTTTAGCCTTTGCTGTTTTATCTTCTGAGCCCATTCCTTGTACATTTGGCATTTGTCAAGTCGGGTTCAAAAGGTATTCAGACAGGCTCTCCCCTTTGTCGTGTCACTGGTGTCTGCCTTGTCAGGATGAATCTATGTCAGACTGACACCAACGCACATGACAAAGGCCTTTAATATGAATAGCAAGCAGAAGAAGATATGGCAATAAGGGTTGTGTTTTTATCACTCTGGATATGGATCTTTGTGTCCAAGCCCTGCAGCCTTTGTTTCAATATATGGCTTCTGGTTTGCTATTGTGTATTGTATATTACTGTGGTTGCATTTCACATCAAACTACACTAGACTGGAAAGAAGTGTTAGGCTGATTCAAACCAAATTAATAATTAACCTCTCTTATTCAATATGTAATTTAAAATACTTTGAGATAAGAGGTAAGAGGAAAGAACAGTGTTGCGGATAAAAGTGGCCGAAATGAGTTTCATTCGTAGGGTGGCCTTAGAGATAGGATGAGGACCTTGGACATCCGTAGAGCCCCTGCTCCTTTGTGTCGAAAGGAGTCATTTGTGGTGGTTCTAGCTTCTGATTAGGATGCCTCCCTTTGGAGGTTTTTCGGGCATATTCAAATGGGAGGAGACCCCGAGGTAGACCCAGAACTTGCTGGAGGCATTACATATCTCATCTGGCCTGGAAAAACCTTGGGATCCCCCAGGAGGAACTGGAAAATGTTGCAGGTGAGATGTGTAAACAGGCAAAACGCAACCCCTCTGAAAACGATGACGACACAGCCCAGCTTCGCACAGGCCTATTATGGTTCCGACCCAAATTACACATGCAGAAAGCATACGATGGACAGAACAACAAAAAACAATGTTGGACTGTCCGGTTTTGTTTATGCTGCAGACTTTGTTTACTTCATTAACACTCCTCCATTGTAGCTTTGCTGAACCACTACTGTGATCTTATTCTGTGGAGTTGATTTTGAAAGGGTAAACCACCAACCAGAGCTCTGGTATGCACAGACAGTGTTTTCAATCGTTTCTGTGGATCCATGTGTACGGAGATTGTTTCAAAAATGTAGGCCTGTGAACGCAGAACATTTTTAAATGTAAAGGAAAATTTTTTTGTGACTTAATCACACATACTGATATTTTTGTGCAAGCATTTGTCAACCAAGTCTACTGCTGTAAAAAAACACACAATGCTATATTTAAGCAGCGCTTTCAATCATTTTGTAATGCATGGAAATTCCCATCAGGCATGAAAGGTTTGTCTTTGTGTCCTTCTGTCAATCAGTACCACACCTTTAGGTTTTAGGGGTTAAGTTTTTGGGTTGGTCGCTCTATAACCTTTAATGCAGTGAAAGTTGACTAGCTGCTGGTCGTCTGGACAACATTTCAGCAACATTCTTGTTCTCTGTTTTTTGCATAGCATGGCAATCCTTTGTTTGCCGCCTGTCCTGCTGCAGAGCACAGTATCTGTCTGCCCACCTACCATCTTCCACTCATCTGCTTAAGTGCTCTTAAAGGCTGGGCACTACGGGCAGAGCGCTTCCTCCTCCACGTCCCGATAGCAATCTATTATTAATCTGCAGAACTGTATGCAGGTGCAGCTCCCACTGCCATCTCCCAAATCCATTTAAGCGGGCTGCAGCTCTGGCCTGGTTAGCCTGACACACAGTCCTTTGTGAAGGGCTGAGTGAGAATGAACAACCGTTAGCGATGCTAGGTGAGCTTTTCATGCACTGCACTCTGAGAGACAGCAGATACTGCAGGCGTGATGGAGTACATGTGAAGGGTGTATGTGTGCAAAGCGAACATGTCTGCATACATCTCCATGCATGTGGCCATCAGATAGCTACAACTGCAGAGGCAGCAAAAGTGAATGCGTGAGATTCATGAAGACTACAGAGGAAGCTGATTGGATAATGGTCAAAAAGAGAAGGAATGTTAAGGAAGGAGGGAGGGAGAAAATAAGAGATAGGTAGTGGGAAAGAGAGAGAGAGAAACTGTGCTCCAACAGAAAGGTCAGGCTAATGCCTCCCAGAGGAGGAGCTGACATTACAAGAATGTCTTCATAAATGCACTCTTGCTCTCCTCCTTCCCCATCTTCCTCCTTCCTCCTTCATTCTTTTTTTTTTTTTTTTTTACGCTTCCTGTGATGCAGTGGTGTCTGTGCATGTGTTGCCTATGATTCTGCTCATGAAAACCTATTTATCAGATATCCTGCATGGGCAAAAGGATGCAACAGCATGCTGAGAGCGCGTAGACATTCACTTTCTACTCTACAGATCAGACGTGCTACCTTGTTAAGCTTCAGTCTCACTAGACCTCTGGGCTTTCGGGAAGTCTACTGAAGACTCTGAGGTGACCTCACTAACCTTTGCCGGTTATGAAGAGTATGGCAACACTGAGGGCAAGATATACTTTACGTTATAGCAAGGGGAAAATTTGTGTCACATGTCTGGTTCGCAGTCTGCCCGTAATTAACAGTTGATCTACTAAGACAGCAGCTCATTACGCCATTAGCATCCAGGATTTCCCTCCAGGTAAAATCTGCAAGTGAAGGAGCTCAGTATGTAGTTCAGAGGAGGGGTGCATCACAGATCATCCAAATCAGAGAAGAAATTATGCTGCAAAGAAATTACAAAACTGTCTGTTGCACTTAAATTATAATATAACCTATTTGAAATAATGTATGCAGTTAATGCAACAGGGGACATTAACTGGAAAATGTGAGTGGGGGTGGGGGCACGGTACACAAAGAGACAGATATAGCAGAGCAAAGTGGAGAAGCAGAGACTCACGAGCAGAGAGGATGGAGATGGTTTAATATGGGTGATGTTTCAAAACCGAGGTAATGTCTCTTTAGATGTAATTTGCAAAACATAAAAAACAAACACAATTTCCACCATGTCCTATAAAATAGTGACATGCTATATTTCATTTGTAATTACAGCTCTCATTTTTTGAGGTTTTCCTTAACCAAATCCAAAGACAGGCTGTCTTTAGGTGATGGTGAAGCCCTCCAAGAGAAATTGTGATTTGGACAGTAAAATAAAATCTGACTTGACTTGTCATTTTCTTTCTGTCATTTTTCTTTGGTTAACGTATTTCATTGCAGTCACTGAGATGATTCAAATTGCTTTTCCCAACCACTTTAAAATACTCCTGTGATATTTGTGCCTGCCCAGATTTTTTTTTGTATAAAACTTACCCTTGCAAATTACACCAAACTTGGTGAATCCTGCAGACTGCGCAGTCAACCACACCTATGATACCTATGTCTGTGATCTTAAGTATATTCTTGTATGCATAGATCACTTACCTCTTCGCTGTACTTGCTGACGTATGAGTAGATCTCATTGAGAGCGCTGAGCATGTTGAATTCTGTGGAGTGGAGTCTGGCCTGTTCTGCCAAATAGGCATTCATGTCCTGGTCGCTGATGGCTGGCAGCCGGTTGATGTCGGCGTAGTACCTGAGGACACAGATGAGGGTCGACATCCTTGAGTCAGTGTAATAGCTCAACTGAGACCTACATTCTTTATACAGTCACATTTTTTGAGCCATATCACTTTCACAAACAATGCATGCCTGTAACCGATGCTTTCAAAAGGGTTTTACAGAATCAGGCTGAGAAGTGAAGGTTAGACGAAAGAAAATTATGACTTAATCTCCAAAAGATCCCAGTTTTTATTGCAAGAGGATACAAAAAGATTTGACAGAGGGGCTCAGAATCTGAAGCAAGCACATGAGCTCCTACCTCTCTACCCAGCTCTTGTAATTGGGGATATCTTTAGCGTAGAGCAGCTTGTTGGATGGGGAGTCTTTGCCCAGGCGGTGCTCAGAAGTGGAACAAGAATCCATAAACGTCTGAGCTACGACAGACAGACAGGCGTCCGTGATGCTGCTCTTATGGATGTCGAACACAAACTGCGGATTTTTGATCACGTTCACCCAGAAACGCAACGGCAGGCTGGAAGATAAAGACAAGAGGAACCAAAGAATAATTATAGACTTTCTGGTATTTATAGTATTCTGGTTATTTCTCCCTGAACAAATGATTAATGCCCTTTGATCATGTATCAATAACAGATGTTTCATAGTTTCACAGGTTTTATGATCTCACATAAGCATGGCCTCTCATTGGTACTTGACTAGCGGTCAGTTTCGTGTCAGTCTGACACTGACATTCATTATCTCACAGTTATTGATTAATGAACACATTTTGGTCAGTACATTTATGATGTTTACATGATGATATACATTTATGCATCATCAACCTTTGACCCGCAAAACATACCAGGAAAAACTCTCGTATTCCAGGAAAAAGCAGGAAGAAACTTGGAGGTGAGCCAAGTCAGTGCGGGATCCCCCACCAGGATGGTTGAGCATGCAACATTTGTACTGTATTTCTAACAAATATTAATCATACAGGCAGATTACCAGGGTTTCATTAACATAATGATATGAGAATCATAAGAATTACTTAATATTAATTCAGTATAATATGTCTATGTATCAAACCTTCCATATGAGTCCATATTTGAATTGGCTAAATTGAGCTTAAAAAAAGATGTGACGCTAGGGGCACTTGTGCTATGGTACATTATAATTGTGTCTTTAAAAAATGCCCTTACCAGTTGCTTTTCCACGTGTGACGTACGTCTGTGTCATGAATTCCATGTTTGTCTGCCTGCTCATCCAGAAAGTCAAACATGTATTTGATGGCGAGGGGCAGCGTGCTCCCTCTGTGAACTGTGCTGAACAACGTCTCAAAGAGATCGTCGACAAATTTCTGTAGTGTACCCTGGGAGAAGAGCGTAGAGGTTAGCGACTGCTGGGTAACAAGAGAAAACACTTAAAAAAACACAGCCTGAATGTAGCACTGTCATGAAAAAGATGTGCTGACATGTAGAAATGCATTGCAGAATATTGATATACCTTGGTAGCTAGCAGCCTGGTCAGATAAATCTCAGAGACCATCTTGCTTCCGCGGTCTCCTTCCTTCTGGTCTCCGTGTTCATGGTTCTTCACTAGGTGCCACACTTTCACACCACTTTCTAGATCAGGGGTGATCATGGGAGCACGTGACCGGAGGCTGTCGGGACTGCCCGTGTAGCGAAATGAAGAGTCTGTCCAGGAGAGGAAAAAAAGGAGACAGATAACAGAATTATCAGTGAATGACAGCTTTTGCAAAAGTGCCTCTAGGGGCAGCATTGTTTAGCTTAAGGATACACTCGCTCCTACAAACCAGTACAGAGCCTCCCTGGTGACATTGGGGGGGGAGCGTGGCCAAGAGATACTAACTCGTTCCCACGAGATAGTAACGCATGGCCACTCGTATCTCGGGGGAACGAGTTAGTATCTCGTGGCCACGCGTTAGTATGTTGTGGCCAGAACATATTAGACCCATTGTCATCTCCATGCAGTCACTGTTCATTGTTGCTTTAGCCACTTTGCTGGGTTCTTGCAGACTTGTTACTTTATTTGACGACTGCACGATGTGATCAAACTGTATATTTGCTGTGCTACACCTGCTCCGTTTGCCAGCCCAACATGCGGGACGTGCCCTCACTCTGCACCTCCATTCACCTGACTCCCTCGCTGTCTCTCCCATCTACACACACCTATGCTACGACAAGCACACTGGCTGAAGTCACCATGCACACCATGCACACAGACTGCGCACCGAGTACAGAGGATTTAGAGCATTCCTGTAACACTACCCCCACTCTGGATGGAGTGGCCACGAGAAACTAACTCGTTCTCATGAGTTAGTATCTCGTGGTAATGCTTGGCCACAAGATACTGCGAGATAATGCCACGCATTATTATGTGTGGTTAATAATGGGCGCTCGTAAACCAGCACCCACTGCCTCTCACTTATTTCCATCCCTCCTTTGTAGCTCCTAATAATGTCAAATTCCTGCATTAAGTTATGCTGTAAAGGAACTTGCAGTGGTGGATAATGCGCACAAGTACTGAAAGTGAGGTGCAGTCGCGGTCCCCGGTGTCACATTGAATACTATTTGTGGCCCCTTTTGACACTGGAATCCATGATGGCACAATTACTGAGCAAACAAAGACCTCATCACCCATTGAGGACTGAGGTATTTACAAAATACTGCACATTTATTATCAGTTTCCTTCATCTCTCTGAGGTATTTGATAATTATTTCTTTTTCACTCTCATTCATCTTCTCTTCTTTTCCCATTCTATATAATCCCTGCCTGACTAACGGAGATATGCTTGTGTCACTTAAAGGCACTGATAATTGGCTCTTCCCTTCCACATTGTACAAACGCCATGCTAAAACATCCCTGTCACACTCTAATACACTCTAATCAATGCATCAAAAGATCCTTAATTTGTTAAGCACCGACGCCACCCTCCTTCATCCATACAATGACGCTGGTTTCCGTTTCCTAATTAGCCGGCTTGTACTCGTGGCAGAGGGGTCTCTGGAGATTCAGGATCTGAGGATCTCAATGAGGATTTCTCTGACCTGGCTTCAAAGGCAGAGGTGAACAACAAAGATTTTTGCTGCAAACACAGTCACTTACTCCTTTCAAATAAGACCAACCTGCACCTCCAAAGTGGCCACTAGGGACCACGGGCTGAGCAAGAGGGGTTGAATATACATGCCTTTGTGCAGGGTGGATTGAGGTTCCAAATCCCATCTTAATCCAGTCACCAGTTTATACTGGTTTTTACATCCTTCCAGCACCCTCTGCCTTTTCCCAAGTCCCTTAGCACTAAGCAAACCCTTCCCTCTCACACTGAAGGCCCCCGGATCCTAGATATAGCCAGGAAGTGGAGGAGCATGTTTTGGGTGATTTTTAAGGCTAGAGGAGGGAATCTGTAGTCTAAATTGAGTCAAGATGCTCAGTGTTGAACGTTAAATCGGAATAAATCCATCAGCAGGTGTCATGGTGCAGCTGTGCCTGCTGTGCCAACCATGATTGATGAGGGACAGGCACATGCCAGCAGAGGCTCTACATTTTATGCTGAGCACGTTCAACTCCAAAGATTGAGCAGAAAAAGAAAAATAGGAGAGAGAACAGCCTCTCAGCAGGTCATTGTAATTTCATGACGGATAAATATATCCCTTGAGACTAAGACATTAGAGAGCGATTCTAGGTGTAATACTCCAAAGGCAGAGGCCTGAACAACATAACGCAGACAATGGTTCCTCCCTTTGTCTCTTTGGTCAGACGACTTTGGTTTGCCTTTATTTGTAGGAGGTTAATGAGTTAATGAGTGGACTGTTTCCTCCACCAAGGAGGTCGTGTTTTTTCCTGCATTGGTTTGTGTGTCTGTCTGTTAGGAGAATTACTCAAAAAGTTAGGAACAGATTTTTTTTTTTTTTTTTTTGAGCAGTAGAGTATGATTTAGATTCTCGTGGTGATCCAGATCATCATCTGGATCAAGATTTTCTTTCAAGGATTCTTTACCATTGCAGGATAGGGACAATTACAAGATTGCATCCCTATACGATCTACCGCACATCAAAGTTTGATCTGGATCCCACTAATATTCCAGATCTGGTGATCGAGAATGTTTAAATTTATAGGGCTCATTGCTTTTAGGTACAATGACATGAGATGGTTTGGTGGAGGTTTAATTATCGATAATCTTCATCAGTTATGCTGTGAATGTCACTCCACACTGATGTACAGTACATGCACTGAAGATTAAGGTCTTCTTGACGCAAAGTAAAATATAAGTAAATAGAAAATAAGCAAGACTTGCAATTGCTTGGAGGAATAAGGATACTTTTAACTCTTCTTATGTGTTGTGAAATCACTTTCTATGCCCAATCCTGATAATTGGCCATGCTCACTTATCTGTCTGTGTTTGTATGAACACAGAATAATTAGCAATCACAAGTTGTCTGGTGCTGCAGTGTGTGTTTGGCACAGGACCAAATTTGGCACAAACTTCAAGCACATCTGAAGGATGTGTGCTTGCACATGTGCTGCATAATCTTCATGCCCATGTAGGCCCGAGTGTACAGGAAACTATGAGCCCATTGTGTCCTGCATAGAAGCGCATCTCCATTATTATACTATTAGGGCTCTGAAATCATAAAATGGCCATATCTCTCCCTCTCCCCTCTTATTCATCTCTTTCTCTCTCTATTCTTGTACCATCCAAAATAATTTGGACATCATCTGTAAAGCAAACTGCAGCACACACAGTTGGAGGGAGAAAAAGGTTGCAAAGAAACACTCTGCAGCAAGAGGAGGAAGAGCTCCAAACAGTGCTGGCCATTGATTTGGGCAGAGATGATTTGGCTTTGTTCAAACAACTCATAAAAAACAAAACATTCTGATGTGTCTCAGAGGCAGCAAGCTTTCATTTACGTGCAATTAACTGTTGCATAAGCCTGCAAACACAACCATGATTGCTTCATATACATGCTGACCACATTTTGCAGTCAATGTCAAAGACACAACAGCGGTGCCTGGTGTACTGACTCACCATATCTGCTGATGGAGGTGCGGGATATGCTGGCAGAGGAAGGGATGTTGTATGATGAGGTCTGTTTGGGCACCAAAGCCACGACGCAGCGGTCTGACACCTGTGAAGGAACACATATAACATTAATCCAGTGATGTCATAATGCTTAGGTAAGTGGCATATTGTAATTATAACAGTGCGAGTTTTTACTCTAAAACTATTTTTCTTACAGAAAATATTTGCGTTATAGTAGAAGGTAGACTACATGATTGTAAGGTTCTTAGTTGCATAAGAAAAACATATCCTTCACCCCTAAGCAACCCATCCATTCCTGTTATATCTGTGTCCCTGCTGTTGTCAACCCTAACCCTGTGGCTGCATAATGGTTGCACTCAACATGACTGTCATGACATTTCAAGCCTTATTTCAAGCGTTAAGAGACTTGACATAAACTTTGCAACTGGTGTAAGATGCTGAGACAGACTGAAAGAGACAGAGGAAAAAGAAAAGACTGTCATAAAGAGAGAAACTAGAAAGTTGTACATCTCAACTCATGTGTACGTCACACCTTTAAAGAAAACGAGGTAAGCAGATATAAAGTAGCATAAAAGCAGTGCAGAGTCTGAGTCAGAGAAGGTGAATAGAAGAGTTTGTGTAAAGGATGGTCTGTCATGAATAAGAGTCAGACACTGAGGTTAATTTTTTACCTTCTCTGTGCTTTATATGAACAAAGGGCTCATGGCCCTGTATGATGTGCCCCACTCACTTTAGATAAGATGAGAAAAACTGATGCAAACAACATTAGAAAGGCTTATGAAGTCTACTTTTAAGACACTTTCTTTCACGCATTTCACAGTGAGAAGAATTCCTTGTGAAACAGCAATTAAAGTGTAAGAAATGTTTGAAATGTTAGTTCTATAAATACACCAAAACGTCACATATTAGGAAAACTTAAAACGCAGCTCACAAAACTCGTGGTTCTTTTCTGAGAGCCAGAACAACAAACAGCTTGTTGGCTGGCATTTACAGCCCACCCCGAGGAGGAATCAAAAAACGGATGAGCCTCCAGTGGTGAAATTAATAAAAAGGCAAATGCCAGGCTCTGAAAGAAAAACCACAAACAAGAGAAAAACTGAAACTTCCTATTTTCATTTGTTACAGCAGGATTGTTCTCTTTCTTATCCCTTGTTGGAAAATAAGGTGGTGGATATTGGGATGGACAGTCTCAGAGTTCCTTTTGCTCTCGAGAGCCCCTCATCCTCCCTCTGTCTCGACTCACCCCTTTCTTTCATTCTTTCAAACTAATCTTTGCTCTGATATTAGCTGGAGATGCCATCTGACCTCTACTGGCCACACTGGAGAGACACTTCAAACTGGGGCTGAAATCTGGACGAATCCTCTTAAAAGACATAACTCTGGTGCCCAGACCTCTTGTACAGAAATGACAAATTGTCTTCCTCACCTACATCCCCCAACCTCCACCCACAACCGAAATCTTTGACCCATCTCTCTCTCGGCTCACTTTTTTCTCATTTGTCTCTGCTTTCCTAAACCTAATTCCTACAGCCCCTTCATCCTATAGCCTCCCCTCAGCTCATGATGCATGGACCAACCAGCGGCGAGGACTTGCGTGAAGTTTCCACTGCTATTCCTGTGATACATTTTCTCTGAGGAGCATGAAATAGCCTCTCTGTCCCCCCTTTTCTTTACACCTCCCTCCATCTCTCGCTCTTTCTCTGTGCTTTTTATGGCTGACAGAAAGGCTACAGCAGAGATGGGTCCTTGTGATAGACTAAATGATTGAAGGCGTGCAGATTCGCCCTTCAGGGATAATCCAGTGTGGGGCTGATAGTGGGCAGGTGTGATAAGGGCTGTGGGCCCTGCCTGTGATAAGACCTTCCATTAGACAGCGTCGAGCCGACCAGGTAGCGGAGTGTGGACAGCCACTATCTTCCTTTTCTTAGCCTTCCCCACACAACCCACAGGCCTGGTCCTGGTCTGTCTGCCCCATCTCTCCTGGGATTATGCCCTGAGATCAAGATCATAATCATACCTGTCGATTCTGCCCTGTAGCCTGGAAACAACCTCTGCATGTGCAACCCTCTCATCATGTCGAAACGTGACATTTGGTCATTCTGTGTGAATATAACTCTCTCTTGCTAATATTCTTCGCCACATGTCCAAGATTTGTATTTAACTTCACACTGAAGACCAGTGAGCCAAGACGATCCCAAAATTAGATTCTGTGCCTTGTGTTTGGGTCTGTTGAAAATAGCCCAAAATACCCCAAGTGATGTCTGCAAGGTGGGTAACAGGAGCAAGCTGGCAGGCTGTCCTGGTGTCATCAACAGTGTCTCTTCAGAACGGAGAAGAGGACAGATGGAGGTTACCAGGCACCAAGGGAAGAAAGTTTCCAAACTTTATGTTTTGACGCAGTCTCATGCAAAGGGAAAAAGGGAGCAGTTTGCCCTTTGCTGTCACATATCTGCAAATTAGGAGTAATATTCCTAATGAAAAATGCACTGCCCACAAATGGATGTGGCAAACAAATACTAATATGGTGCAAAAGCCACGGTCCACCTGTTATAAATCAACACTTTGTCCGACATCATCAATGTAATTACCCACACAGTGCCCTGGTGAATACAGCCTGGATCTGTTCATCATAAATGACCGAAGCAGTCTGGCAGTTCATGAGAATCATTAATGCTGACCTCTCTCCATGGCAACGTTAGTCTCTGAGATCTATCCAGCAGGAGCAAGGTTGACATGACCATGTCTCAAGAGGACAGAGACGAAAAGAAGGTGGGATGACGTACTTTCCCGTTGCCAAGGTGAGAGATTTAACGAAAAGATCCAAAAAAAGAATCAGCCAAAAACTCTCCAGTCGCATAAATCTTTAATCTTAACTCTTGTGTGCAGGTCTGTTCCTGTATAAGCATGCTTCTATCTTCTATCTATGAAAGAAAAACTGCAAAAAAAATACAGAAGAACAAAAGGTGGAGTGGGAAGATGGGATTAGCTCCTGTGAATGCAGAGAATTTGAAGAGCTCATTTTATATTTGTGCATTGATGATTTTAATTTTGGTGCAGCAGGGACTTGGGAAGGTGCATTCCTACTGTATATCCACTGGGACTTTTGGGGGGATGCTGTGGATCCCATTTTGATACCTTCCTCTGGTCCATGTGTCTCTGCTATGGGAGAAGAGTCAAGGTGATGCTCATCCTCCCTCTGCATACTTCTCTACGTTTCCTCTTTACCTGTTCCCATTTTTTTCTTCCAGCAGTTCCCTCACTCTGGGGCCTAATGAGCTGTGCTCCCTTGTTGTGATAGGTGGCCAGATGTGCTGTCGCAGCCGCCAATGCAATTGCATAGTGTGTGATGCACACACACATGGCTCAGACACAGGGGCCATTGCCAGTTCATCAAAACAGTAATGATACACAAGTGGCTGTGTTGTTCCATCCTACTCTCATCCCTCCCTCTCCACATTCCCCTTGCAGCTCACTGGCATCTCCTCTGAAGTTGCACAGAGTTAGGCTTCACGTTCTGCGCAGGGACCCTTAGATCTGTGATCAGCAGCGGACCTTAGATCTGCTATTGAGCCTGTGAAAAAGGGAAGCGGCCATACTAATGTTACCGTGCGACCCCGTAGTGTCTCCCTCGGCTGACTATGGCAGACACACTGTGATGCACATAATTGTGAAAAACAACAGATAAAGCCATTAAGGTGTGAAAGCAAACATACTGCACCACTTCATCAAGGATTAAAGGACAGCAGAGACCAGAGAAGAAGAGGCCCTCAGACCATGAGATGAAGAAAGGGAGGAAAAACAAATGCTCATTGCCTGACGGTGGGCCAGATGGACAAGAGATGGGAAATGGGTCAGAGAAAGGTGAACAAAAATGTAATGGATGCTGCATGGTTCCAAATAATATATGTGAAGGACGCTTTTAATGACTCAGTCCTGATCTCCAACCTCAGCCACAGCTGTTTCTCTGCCTCACTCTGCTCGTGATCAGGTACTATCGTGCCCCATGCAGTCTTTATGTAGATAGTCTTGGCTGACTGATGAGAGCTGGCTGAGTATGCAAAAGATTCATGACCTGGGATGATCCTTTGCATTCTTCATCACCATCTTTTTTCCTTTTATTCATCTTTTTTTTTAAATTTCTCTCTCTCCTCTTTCATCCCCTCTTGGTCTCATTTTTTTCATTTACAAATTCATCAGCTATACATTCTCATGAAAAATGCAGAAAATCCAGTTTTCCTCGATCACCTTTAGCCCTCTACGTTCCTCTCAGTTAAACATGAGGCAACAGGTGAACAGGCAAGATGGCACAGGCCTTAAAATTGTGGGGTGAGAATTGAGGCTCTACAAGACACAGCTAATTGTAGGAGTCATCAGGACACAGAGAGAAAGACAGAGAGAGACCATCCTCCTGATTGGAGTAGCTTCATCTCTCCAGGGAAGAGGGAGAAGTGTTGCTTGAGATGCTGAGGGTCCATCTCTCCTGCCACCTGTACAGTAATTGTCCTCTATTTTGTCACTTGGATTACACCAGGCAAGAGAATGCAAATGAGGGGCGGGAAATTGGCTGTCAAGTCAAGAGCAGGAAACATCAAAGTTTGGCAAGATATGAGTTACAATTACCATAACAAATACCATAGCACAACTTGAACTGAAACGAGCCCTTTCTTGAAAAAAAAAGGTGACATTTGAGTGTTTTGAGGAACATTACATTAAAGCCTTGGTTTATATTTTAGATTTCATGTTTACCTGATAGTGCATGAGAGTGTTAAGTCTCTTCCAGTCATTTTCTATCTTGGTGGTGATGTCTTCATCCTGCAGTACCACACGTGCCAATCTCCCCTGGCGCCACTCTGAGGACACAAATACACATATAAACACAAAAACTCATCATCATGCACCGGTTCCATCGGAATCGTTAAGACATTTTAATTTCTACTCCGTTCATCGGTTCCTAAATAAATTTCACTCGCGCTCAAGTTAAGTTTCAGTTTCCATGGTGGTGGCACGCAGCTTCTGTAGTCTCCACCTCACAGATTGTGTTGTCGCTTCAAACCTGGTATCGTCATGGACCACAACAAGTGGCACTCAAAAGTGTGGCTTTATTTTACCCTGAAAAATACCGGGTTGGCACAGAGCAACACCTGTGCCAAACTTATTTTGTGCAAGGGAGGATGCACAACTAACATGACTAAACACCTTCACCTACACGGTACAAATCAGCGACTGTGCTGTGTTTGACGCGTTGCCCCGTTCTCCATGCCCACCTCAGTCAACCCTGAGCCAACAGCCAGCAGCACCTCGTCGCAATTGGGTAAGTGAAAATTAAATAAAGTTTGTCTTATTCTCAACAGTGAGAAACAAGTTATACTTGTCCAAAATGTAATAAACTGTTTCAAATGCAAAAACTGAAATATATTTTTTTGTGGATGAACGTCCACAGATTGCTAACACTAGTAGCCAATTTATTACCGCTAAGCTCGCAGCAATGATCCCGCGATGTGACACGAATTTATGAATGAGTCATTCATAATATACATTTTTAATACAGAATGGCTTGTATAATTTTTTTAAAGTAAATTTTTCTTCTGTGAAACAAGCATGTGGCCTGTTTTGACGCTGCCCCTGAAAGAACCAGAATCGCACAGTACCGGAATCGAAAAGCAGAATCGGAATCAGAATTGTTCAAATCCAAATGAAGCCCAACCCTCGCCACAAAATGTCATTTGTCTCGGTTTCAATGGAGAGGTTTGGATTCATGTGTTTATTATACATATAAAAAACACCATGCTTTCAAGATGCACATGTGCTTTAAAGTACCATGTGGGTAAAGCGTAATACTTCGGTGTGTACTTCATGCAATGCTTTCACAGTTTCCTTGCAAGTTGAATTGTGAACTGTGCTAAAATTACCACGACTTCCTAATGACCCCTTAAAACACCTCTTTTCAAACCTCATTTAACTTTTAGTCAGGGGAACGTCAACCCACACAACTCCCAAAGAGAGGTCTCGTCACACATTACCCAAAAGTACATATCAGGAGATGTTATCTTGTACAGCTCTCTGCATGCGTTCACCTCTCACAGACTGGAATGACATTCATCTTAATTAAACATTATACACCAACAATTTTAAGATGTATACGCAGGCAGGCTACACAATTTAATTGGTACTTGTATCGCAGAAATGGCATCTCATTTGCATACTCAGCAGTCGGCCCATCACGGTCAGAAAGAAGAGACGAGTGCCGCAGACAAGAAGGGATGAAAAAGTGAACTATGAGAAAATCACCTCCTTTCAAAAGTAAAAATAGCAGGGGAAAACAGGTGGGGGCTATAAGCAGTGGAAGGCGGTGGCTGATGGCTCATTGTGGACTAATGAAATGATAATAAGGGTGTTGACAGGGAAGTGGGCAGCCATTGTGGCTCCCATGCTGGGGTGATCATTGATTTTCTCGTCTGTTGACTGGGTTTTATTACTTTGCACCTCTGCCAGGTGACCACATGATACATCTGCCTTACCTACGCTCTACAGAATAACAACCACAACAAAAAATAGTACAGTGGTCACACATAAAGACCTACACATACTCTCACATTGATGCACAAATGAATTAATCTAAATGCATCAGTGAAAGGGTGATAAATAAAGCAACAAAGAGGGGAATCGATGGACAGAGAGCTATATTGTGGAGTGATGGACGACATGGAAGATATGCAGCAAGAAAACTATGTATGGGGCGGCGTTTGTTCTCATCACCCACGTGATGTCAGAAAAGATGAGAGGGACGCAAAAATGGGAGGCAAGGTACAAACTGGCGAGGATGGATGTGGCAGATTGGGTGGAAGTGGAGCCCAACGTGAGGCTGGCGAGCCCGTCTGCCATCTCTTACCTGAGTCAGCTAAACAGCCACGACACAGATGCAAAAAAACACACACATATAGACATGAACGCTTCTCTACATTGACGTCTGAGTCTGAGGGCCCAAACCCCTAATAATAATATAAAATAATAAGGTTGTAATACATTATCTATCTATCTTTCTATAGCAGACCCATTCTTGCCTCAGAAAGCTTCGCGGAAGCCTCTCGTGGTCTGGATTTGGCCCGTGGGCCGCCGCCATTTGGCAACCTCTTATCTACTGTGTCTTATTGGCACTGATGGGGTGCAAAGGGAGCCAGACAGAAGGATGCACCACACACTGTCTGCCAGTTTGATAGAAGGCATGACAGCAGCACACTGCAGATGCCTGGGCTGCTGAAACACACGTTTTATCACACTAATGCACTGATAATCTGTACAGGTGCTCGCTTTTATCTCACTGATACTTTAATTTGTAGGTGTGAAGGACTTTAAACCTGCCAACTGCATCTAGTGTGCACAGTGGTGGGCAAGTAATAAAGTACATCTACTCAAGTACTTAAGTACAATTTGATGTATAATTACTTTACTTCAGTAATTTTATTTTCTACTACTTTTACTTCCACTCCACTACATATTTATCCAATCTGGTATTGCTATTTTTACTTGAGTACAGTGCTAGATCTGAGTACTTATACGTGTGTGTGTGTGTGTGTGTGTGTGTGTGTGTGTGCATGCGTGCAGGTGTGTGTTTGAGCCATACCGAGGTCCATGTCGACAGCACGTGGCCGCTGAGAATAGGGCATGTTCTTGTAAACAGCGTCCAGTATCTTCTCCTTCACTTGGGTGATGGTGTCACAGTTCAGCACCTTGACTGGAATCTCTGGGCTGTTTTCATTGTCTGGGTTCACACAGTTTAGAATCTGGGTTGTAGAGAACAGGAGAGAAAAAAAATCAAAGAGGGAAATGGCGGAGTAAAGTAAGGGGCTAGAGGTGTTCTGTCACCGCTTGGACCCGGGTCCAGCTTGAGGCTTCGCCCTCATTAGAGTCTGCTCGGAGCATGGCAGGAGCTTTGGGAACCCATTTCCGCTCTCACTGGCAACCCAAAATCTAATTTCACACCTTCGGCAGGACACCAATTTCCAGCTCAGCTGGGGTATTAGTGCGTAATGAGCCAAATTCCCAGTTGGAGCAATCAGAGCATTGTCACATCACATGCTGGCTGTGTGAGTGGATTTCTACGTGCGTGTATAGAGCGGGCTGTTTAGTGTGTTTCCATCTCAACTACCCTGATGTTGGACCAACACTGGGGCCTGTGGGGCCATTAGTTAATTTTCTTCCCATACAGGAAGCAAGATCCCCAACATAGTAGACACAGCTAGCTTACAAATCGTCAGTAGTGTAAAGGTAAATACAAAAAAATGATGTTAAGAAATTGTCATTTTCCCTGGCTCTCTTATGGCAAAGGTAGTATTTTAACTAAAAGCATGCTATTTTGAGTCTGCACTGTACAGTATGTGTTTTAATGTTCTATTAGTGTCTTTGTGTTTCTCAGTGAGCATCTGTGCAAACACAGAGTGTGACGTACCAGGGTTTTGTATTCGATCTGCTGGCGAATGAGCTTGTCTTCACTCAGGGAGTAGCGGGCCTCTCCAGTGATGGCGTCGATGGGCCCCTTTTCCATCTGCTGCTTTATGGCGCAGTACAGCATGAACAGAGGCTCCCCGGCACACTCCTGCGAACACACACAAAGGCAAACCCCCAAATTCTCACGAACAAACTTCACAACATAAACACAAAAATCTACTTGACACGAAATCTACTGGACAGATAAGACATACTGTAAATATCTATAAATAACTATGGGGTGCATCACATGCTTTCTTCAGAAAATCCATAATATATGGAGGAAGAAAATTCTGTCTGTGCATGCAGACAAATACAGATAGCAATACATGTTACATGTGCTGCTTGGTGTACTAACCTTGAGGAATTTGTGAAGGAGGAAGGCGAACCAGTTTGTAAGCATCTTCTCTGCAACCGACTCCGTTCTGAAATTACATCAAAAACCTTTAGATAATACAAGAGCTCCATAATTAATGAGGTTATGTGCATGACTAGATTACAAAAGAAGGGCCATAAAATGTTATGGGACCCCTTTCAACCTGCTAACAGCCTTTTTAATTGCCTTCCTTCTCACAAAAGACTAAGCAGCATTAAGACCAGAGTATCCAGGCTCCCAAAAAGCACATATCCTGAAGCTGCCCTCCTCCTTAACACTCCAAACATAACGCTGCATGTCACTCTCCAGGTTTAACAATTGTGCAGTAGCGGAGACATTTTCAAAGCACTTGAAGCACTTTATCTAGTTTGATGTTGTTGTTAATTTCCTTTGGAGTGTATTTTATTTTACCCATTTGTTTTATGCTTTGATATTTATTGCATAGATTGTATATTACTTTTTCGATTTAAACTTGCTTTGCATTGATTGTGTGTGGTTATGTTTAAGTGTGCTCACTCAGACAAATGAAGGCTAAACCTCTGCTTAAGCTATGCTTTATTTTTAATGCTGTCCTTTTATTCACACCTGTCAAGCATGCTCAATCGTATGTTCCTGTCCGGATCGTCAATTTAGTTATCAGCTGTTCTCATCAGCCGGTCACAACTATCCAATAGCACAGCAACACACCTTCTCTGTCAGCCTATCATGTTGCTGCGGTCTTTTTAAATATGACCCTCTCCGTTTCTCTAGTTCCTTCACCATTCATCAGAGTCATCAGCCACCACCACCAGTATCTGGACTCCAAGGGGGGGATATATATCTATATATATCTCTGAAGGGTCGAAGCGCCAGAGACTTTCTGACATACAGATCACCACATACTATTTGATGAAATAAACATTCTTATTTACTTCAACCACTAGTCTCTCCTGATTGAAATTCCAATCATGTTGATTATGACAATGAAATATTGAATCTTTAAAGGTTTAGACACTGCAGTCCCAGTGAGTAAACAGAACTGAACACAGTAGAGAGGGGGCATCTGTGTGCATGTTTTGTGTGTGTGTACATGTTAAAAAAAAGTGTCTGAGTATGTGAGGAAACAAGCGTGAGCGAATGTGTGTGTATGTGTGTGCATTCACGCGTGGATGAACACAGCGGGACATCAGCAGCTGTGACAAGCCTCAGCTGTTGAGAGAGACGAGTGCTGTCACAGCCAGGTAACGCCTGATCACAGCCAAAATGGTCTCCTTTCCTCTCATTTCCTCTCCTCTCCCTCCCCTACCTCGTAGGCCTTGTCAATTGCACATGGAGGTACAGCATGCTGCTGGGCTTGATTGGTCATAAAAAAAAAAACAGAGTGCAATGACCTCTCGACTATTTCTACCACAGAGGACATGAAGAGGAACATGTACCTCATTTACAATTCCTGCTTGTATCTTTCTTGGAATGCCAAACAAACATCCCCCACAACCTCATTAGCACCATCATGGATCACTACAGAAACAGAAATTAAACTTAAAAAAAGGACCGAATACCAAACAGCCAGGTGGGAATGGTTAACAAGCATGAAGCACAGATGAAAGGGTTAGCTCTGTGCAGCTCATATGGACAAGCACCTGAGGTGAATAGCAACAACAAGCTTCGCCTCATCGTGTAAAAACACTTGTGCCCTGATCTCTCGCCTTCTCTGCACAAACCAGCCTGCAGAAACAATTAAAAACGCTGCCTGAAAAACACCAAAACCGTTTGGTTTAGAAATGGATGTTTCTACCAACCTGCTTTTAGTTCACATCACTGTCATCATTACTGGCTCTCGCATAACAACATACACTAATCATTAGTTGTTTGCAAGAGTGTGACAGCTTGTGATTGTCACACAGCCACGAATGATCTCTCCCTGTTAGCTTGTACATGTGCACTCCCAATTCAAGTGGCCATTCATTGAAAAAAATGACCCCTTTAATATAGCAGGAAATTACTGTGATTATTCTGGTGTATGTCATGGAGGGGCCATGCAGCGCACTGTTCTGAACTGGGGATTAGAAGGAATCGAAGCGGCCAGGTATTAAAAACAAGCAAGAAGCCTCTCATCTCCTCAGAGCTAAATAGTGCTAGGGATGATTATACCTATTCAGGCTTTGAATGGACCTAAAGGGAGATTATGACTATTATGGAGATAATTGCGTTAAGTCGTGTTCGAGGGGTATAAGCAAGAGAACGGGGCCGGAACATGATTCCCAGGAGGTTTGAGCCATTTTTTGTCACTGAGACAAGGGAAATTGTCATTCTATTTGTCTCATTAAAGTGTAAGTGCACAAACGGCTCAGATTCTGCTAACTCGCTGTCTCCCAGAAGATTAAAAATATCTGCTGCTGTCAGACTCTCTGATGCACATTCACAGCTCTTTATAAAAGTTTCTGTGGAGTACCTGTGTTGTAGCTGAGCTAGGCGGGGAGTGTCAGGATGTAGCCACAGCCGTAGCCATGTGTAATGACATAGATAGTTCCAAATGGTCGACTCTATGTCAGCATCTGCCTTGCAGAATTTGTGATGACTTGACAGACCGAACATGATTCAACCCACAAAGTTAAGATTTTTTGGAAAGAAAACTGGCATTAATGGTGCAAAGCCTGAGAGCTGGTTCAGGCAGACAACTCAAGCTGCACTGCTGCAAACACACATAAGCACATGACATGCTTCTTCTCCCCAATCACTGTCAATACACCCTCCATATTTGGTGGTCTATTTAAGCTGCAGCAATTTCCCATCTCTTCACGCATTTTCAGCCCCGCCACCACCTCGGCATTCACCTGAAGGCTACAGTTAAGGGGTCCAGAACATATTTTGAGTTTGGTGTCCAGGCTACGACCTCAACACTCCCCAAAGTATCCATATAAACATGTCTGCGGGGAGTGATAAGGTCGGAGCCTGGACGCCAAACTCCAAACATGTTCTGCTGCTGTAATAATAAATATTTCAAATCATGAGTTGTCTGACTGAAACGTGTCTCATTGAAATACAGTCATACCTTAGTTTACAGCTCAGAAACACATTCAAACATGCAGTTACTATTTGAACTTAGATGGAGTGAAAATTCTTTTTTCATTCTCTTCCACATTCAAATAGCCGACAGAATTTCCCGACAGTTGCAGAGCAGCGGTGCAGAGGTTACATTTGGTTTCATTTTGAAGGATGTGTGGCTGAGTTGTGATGTCTTCCGTGCTTGAAGGCAATTCCTCTGTGAATGAGACTGCCGGCCAATCTATTGGCAGCTCGGTGAGCGGTTGTGGAGCCGGGTGACAGCCTCTTTGAAGTGCGACGGTGGGGTGGGGGTGAAAGATGATGTAGATTAGTTCACCTGGTGAAGGTTGCTGAAAAGCTGGAAGCTGAAGAAATACACTCAACACGCATTCAGTGACATAATAAAGAGCCACTAAGGGCGCCTGAGGCCGTATTTTCACGCTAAATAAAACTAAATATATTGTAGATTTTTTGTCTAATTGTCCTCCTTCTTCTACGATTATTCGCCTCTCTTTACCCCCCTCCTCCATTGCTTATCATGTGCCCCTCCCAGCCTGTATGAGACTCGAGTGTGTTAGAAGTTAATGGAACCTATTAAGCATTTTAATAAGCTCAGCAAGTCCCAAAGAGGGATGTCAAATAAAGCCTTTTTTGTAGGGGCTGTGCTGACTCCTGTTTAATGTATCTCCTTCTGAATGTCGGGGGGGAGACGCACTTTATTCTCCATCTCCTTTCGTTCTTGTACTCCTCCTCATTTGCCTCCCCTTCCCTCATTCTATTAATTGAGTTTCATTAATGAACACCAGGAGTTCATTATCCCGCATAGCGTTTAAGAGGGGCGTCACATCCCCTCATCTCTGGTCTCCTAATGGCAGAGAGGGTAGAGGGGGTGCTATATTAGCAGGCAGCTGAATGTCTTTCAATGAAACTAATGGCAAACACAATACTCGGTCTCTTAATAACTCTGTACTCCATTGCTCTGCATGGGCGGAAATCTCATTACAAAAATGCTGAGGAGAAAAATAATACAAGATTGAAACGTCTCAAGGTGATAGAAGCAGTGCTCTGTGATTCCATTAAGAGAACATTATGAAGAAGGGAAAGAAACTGGCTGAGGAGAATGGCTCTGGAAAAACTTAAGGGGAAGATAGAGGGAATAGAGAACAGAGTTTAATCTGTTAAATAAAGTCGCTGACTAGCATTGAAGAGGTAGAGCAAGAACACATTCCATGAATGTAGCAAAACACAATCCTGACACCATGAGGTTCAGCATCAGTTCCACTTAGCACACTGGAGAGTGATGAAATCAAACACATTGTCAAACCTCAGATATTGCTTTAAAAAGCTTTTAGGAGAACATGAGTGTCTGTGAGCTAGAATCATTCTTTATCAAGACAAAGAGAGCGGAAGACATCACAAATTTTTAAATACCAAAGAGACCAGCCTCTTTGAACAACACGGTACTGAAGAGCATGAGTGCATCCTTCAAATGTGATTCCAGGAACTTAACTGACTGGGGATCTCATCGCTCTACATAAATGCAAGATACTGCAATGCTATAATTTGTTTTCTTTTGACTGGTGTGATGGAAGGAGAAAGCGGATCCAGCACTTAGCTGAGTAAAAAAAGGGGGGAAAAAAGAGTGTGCGCCACAAAACAACTATAGGATAACAAATACAAACTGCCCTCTGGCATCCAAACACATCCACCTCACCATTATACTCAGCTAATGACACGAGCCGCATTTGTTGTAATCTCTGTAACTATTATGCAGTCAACTGCTTCCTCAAATACACAACAATGATTTGTTTTCCATCCTCCTTAATCTGCCAAGAGGCCTCTTGCATGCACTCATTTTCACTTTGTAAAATGGCACTTCAGCCCTTTTCAGACTCACTCAGGAATGGGACAGAAATTCAAATGAACAGAAACTGAATGGAATTCAAATGAAATGCATATGTATGACCTACTGTAAGCATATTAGGGGCTACAAAGTCAGCAGATGTACCGATGAGATATCGGCAGATACTTAACACACAGTGAGCAGTGTTTACCCTAGGTTTGTTGGTTGGGGGGGGCAGACTGGTCGGGGGTGGGGTGGCATGTAATGTACCGACTTCGTCCTCATCTCGGGTTACTGTCACTCAACCTGTCTTCTCTATTTCGGTCTGTGTGTCTGTGTGAAGCATGGATAAGTTACATCCTCGGTAGGAACACGAGACCAGAGCATGTTGATGCTCTGCAGAAATGAAACAAGTGCAAATATAAACTACATAAATTCCATTTATAAAATACGTTGTGCCTTTCTCTTTTTTTCAGTCATTTTATTCTACCTTTAGCCCTGCAAACTAGGTGAGAGAGCCACATTCATCAGAGCTTTTTATCAAATATCTTTAGTTAGCACTCTACTTTAAGTTAAGAGTGTAGTGACTGATATAAGTTAATCTAATATTACATTTCCAATAAAGTAAAGGTAGTACATCAGCAATTAAACACTCAAATATGAAAAAAGTGCTATCAGTAGATAATCTGCCCATATGAGAACCAGAACAAGTGTGAGAGGAATACAGAAAAAGGTTTTGTTGAAAGCATACAGAGCTGGTGAAAGGATGGCAGAGATTATGTTGATAATGTTAATCAGAGAAGGAGTTCACATGCGGCATCTTCGACGTGCTGCCCACGTAACTTGGAAATCAGTGGAAACCATTCAGAGCCTCCAATTAATTTGAATTAAAATGTTCATTATTGGTTTAAATTCCAATCCTTAATCCCACTCTGCCACTGCTCTTAGTCTTTCCCTTCATTTTTGTCCTCCTGTGCTGTGAGTAGTGATGGCATGGCACTCCATCACTGGAGCTCACCGCAGAGAACGGGGCTCAATAATTAAGGGCTTTGCTGGAGCAACTACATCGCACTGCTGCTGCATCCCTCTTCACCATGTGCACACACTCAAGCACATATAATTTCGTGCTTTACAGTTGTACTCTGTAGTGTTTTTGCAGCGTGCAAGCCTGGTTAAGTTATTGTCCAATGTTAATGTTTGTATTAAAATGACTGTCAATGAATTGGAGAATGAGATCAGGTTTTAATCCATCATCATAAAGGACAAGTCTGGTGATCCTTATATTTCTTCCCAGAAAAAACAGAAACCAACAATAAATTTATCTTATGAACAAATATTACTAACAACACTCATAACACTGGGTGACATGTTCCTTCATTATGATTAACACGGGCACAGCTGCTTAATATTTAGAGTCAATGCCCACATACACTCTCCTGCTGCTGGAAATAAAATAAGAGCATCATATCTCCTCCTCCATATCTCATAACTCCTGTTTGACGCTTTCTAAAAACTACAGTGCCCAGGTTTTTTCTGAGGGTATTATGCCTATTTTTTTTAATGAAATTGTATGTTCATGACCTATTTTTAAAGATTTAAGTCTTCAGTAAGAACAAATAGTTTAGGGGCGGCGTGCCATAGAGTCTGGGGAGGTTGGAAAACACCGAAAGACAATGTGATGCTTTGTTTGCTTTGGTATTTTCATTGCTTTAATTGACAGAAACAGATGTCGAGAAAATTGCTAGCCTTATCGTTTGATAAACAACCATTTGGATCTGTTGTACACATTAAACTTTGATTAGTACTGCGGGTCTCTGAGGGAACAGGAGGATAACATGCTAAGGCATGATGACAGATAGTTCCATGACAGATGGAACTATTTTTGTGTCTTTGCTTGCAATGCCTGTGTGGTCATGGTTTTCTCTTAAAAGGTCGAGCATGCTATCTTGTGGACATTTTCCCTTTTAGAAAAAAGTCTTTTACTGAAAGCCCAGCTAAGCGAAAAAATTAAAAATCCTTGCTATGAGTCAAATATCTTGGGATGCACTTTCAAACTGCTGTAATATAAATGAGAACAGGAAGAGGGTTGTGTGACCTGGAGGTGCTTCCTGGATGTCAGCTCTCTCCAATAGCTTTGTAAACTGGGTCCAGGGACTGTAATCTCACTACTAATTCATTTAGAACAACATTCAGAGTGACCCCTACTTTCTACTAAAAACACACTGGATTCCAATAAAGCCAACACAGCTCTATTCATTGCACAAGTAACATTAAGACAGTGTATTCTAACACACATAAAATGCACACAAACACAGCTAAATAGACACCATAAAAATGCACAAAGATCTACTTACATGCTGCTAATTCATTAACTCCAGAAACTAGAAGGGTGTCTTAGCCAACATAGCAAGCATCTCACTATCCTATTATAGATAATAATGGACTGAGAAGAGCCGAAAGAGAAGACGACTGACCCCCGAAAATGGCAACAAAGCAGAGTGCAGAAACCTTTCTCTACGCCCTGCACAAACACAATTACTGCTTAGAGTCATGCTCAATTTGACAATCATCGCAGTGTCTGTGGATGTGTGTGAGTCAACCAGCTGGTTTGAGTAAGCTTTTCTCTAAATAGGCGACGAATAAGACAACAACAGCAAAGACCCATGTCAAATCAATAATCCCTTAATTTAAATGGGGAGTGAAATGTAAAAACTATATGATATTTATCCCTCCAGGGTGCAACGGCAGGAACGGAGGATTATGCACCACTGTGGTCCTAATAAGGGAGGATAATGAAAACTTAGAGGTGGCGTCGTGTGAAATCACATCTTAATCCAGGTCCATTTGATGCTGTGTCACTGTAGTCTACCTCTGTCTTACTCTGCTTGCTTTTGTGCTCTTTTCCATCTGGCAATTATTTAATCTGTGGGTTTTCAAATAGAGAGACTCTAGCCCCATTTATGCTCTACCTTAAAGACGGAAACAGACGGAGCCTTCCGTGCATCTTTTGTGTTCATTTTGCATGTATTTGGGTACGTTTTCAGAGAGCTTACGGATACGGATGAGCCGGACAAAATGGAGCAATACCACCGGAAATGGTTGAGGGCAGTGTGGCTGCAAATCAAGCAAGGCACGACAAATGTGTTTTGATGGACAGTAATGGAACATTAATATCAGCGTGAAGACGTTGTTTGAAACTATAGCAGCTGCTTGCTCTATCTGTTTATTAGTCATGTAAACATATTTAAAATTATGCAGAGACCAGTCAGGCTTTCAGAGAGACTGTGCTTACAGTGTATATCTTTTGAGCTGAGTGCAGTCAGTCCTTTAACCTGTTTCTATACATACAAAGTCCCAAAAGCAGCTGAGGATACTTGGGCAAGGACCTAGCAGGTGTTTAAAGTTTTAGCACATCACCCGAACTCCCCCGGAAAAACAATGTACACTGGAGACACAGAGAGGAAAAAAATAAAATTAAGCTGAACCACTTCTGAATGTTTTATAAGGAGCCTGAGTCTGGAGGATAAGTGAGCCTGACACTGGCATTGAGAGCGACAAGAATTATGCATGGAATTCAGAGGTTTCTCAGGATGTGAGGAGAGCATGGCGTTTATGTCAGAGTACTGTCGATGCACTCATTACGGGCCTTACTGTGCAAAGCATATACATGTGAACACAGGGGAAAATCAGAATGCATTCTCCAACAAGAAAAAGAGGGAAGAACATACAGCTCATTTATCTGTCTACATCTATCAACATCCTCCAGCAGCTTTGTGCTTCTTTGAATGCTTTTAAATGAAGAATGTGTTGAGTATCTGCAAAACTATCCTCTGGGCACAGCACAGTGATATAGTATCTTTTTGATCAAGTCAAACAACTGAAAAAGTGCTGCAGACACATCTTTAAATATGGCTGTGTATAATTTGTTTATTTATTCCTTTTTCTTTGTACTTTTAAATCATTTCAATGCCAAAAAAGAACATTAAAGTCAATGTAATTAAAAGGGACTGTCTTTGCTGATTGTTTTCCTTGTTGGCAATATTTACAGTAAATCTAATTTATACAGTTTAATTAACCCACTAAATAGTTACTTATAAATAAAAAAAAACACAAGATAAGCCAAGTCCTAATATCATTACTAATCATCATGTTTGTCTTACTGTGTGCTGTGTTACCTGCGCAGCAGCAGTTTGGGGTGATTTTTGCTCTCCAGGTTTCGGTCGATGAGGTCAGACAGCAGGTGTTTAAGGACGTCTGTAGCGTACTCCAATCGCCCTTGCAGGGCCGTCATAATAAGCGAGGCTACGTTGCCACGGTCCCTCATGGAGAAAGAGCGCTGCATTTCCAGCGTTCGGATGAAGGTGAGCAGGAAAACTTTGTTGTTGATGAGCTGTCCGAACAGCTTCAGGGCCTTCTCTACATGCTGCTGACCATTTCCTGACACCTGGACAGAAGAAGGAGGGAGAACAATGCATGTTAGTGCTAATATATAAGTTTCCAGCACTAATTAGAATAATAATGTCTAGTAATATTTAGTAAGAACTAATAAACGTGTAACAGCTTGTCCTGTGTTTGCTGTATTTGAGGTAGTGTGTCCCCTCAGGGTTGCCGTAGGCCAGGAGTTGTTGCCTGACTTCCTCGTATGACATAAAATAAAGAAGCTGGTGCTGCTGGTTGTTGCACTACATCTCTCTGTCACATTTATCATTTTCTTATTAAACCTGTTCAGCTACACAAACCCAACACACTTTCGTTAAAATAGCGATGAGCTGAAAGACTTTTAAAAATGATTGTTGCACTTCAACATCCTTCTTGACCTTGTCTCACACAAAATAAAGATTTTTCCAAGCGCCTCACTCATGTTTCACTACAGGCAGACAGAATCTCCCTCTCATGGTGAGTAACTGAGAAGATCTTAATCAATTATTGACCCGGTGCCGTTGAAAGCATTACATCTCGAGTTAGCTGCCATTTCACTGTCAAATGTCAAGTAACTTGCCAGGGTAAGACAATCCCACAGTGGCAAAACCTACTTTCTTTGGATTTGTACAGATCGCTGTTTCTTAAAAGTTTGTATATCCAGTTGGTGTCACACAAAATACCAACCTTATACAGCTAATAAGAGAACAGACATTGCCTTCGACCGCTCCATCCAGAGCTACCTAACCATGCCTTGGTAAACCCATCCCATCCCACGTCACACACAACTAACAAATTAAGTGGTGGATGTCCATCATAATCAATCTTTTTATCCCTGATAGTTTCATCCTCTGGACCTCACATAAAATAAACTCATTCCCCAGCACTTCTCAGGCCCGATCGAGAAGGGCGAAAAGTGTTAACCAGCCAGTTTTTCCGCCAATGGAGGAACCCACAGTCCTGCCTGAGGATTGGGAATTACTCAGTTCATTACCCCTCATGCTGCAGCCACTGGTGGATGAAATAGCCATGTGCTGGGACCCTGCTTTCCATAAGGGAGTTTGCATGTGAGGCGTACATCCGTGTGTGTATGCTGATGTGTGTTCGGATGTGTATGAGACCAGAGGGTAGAAAGGATAAGTGGCACACTGGTATCTTTTCCCCTTCAGGCACTTTGCTGTCCATGGAGGGTGGGAGAGAGACTCTCCTTAGCAGTCACTCCCTATCTCTCTCTCTCTCTCTTTACCTCAGTTTGACTTTCTCTTGCCCTTTCTTATTGCATTTTCTGCTTACATGTCTCCTAATCTCTCTCTTTCTTGTTACCTCCAATTCTCTGAGGACAGGATGATCCTCTATGCCGGGGAAGAGGACCCTCATAGCGTATGTCCTGTAGTCCAGATGTGGGATACCAGCTCTGTCCAGGTCACTGGTCAGCTCATTGATGTCGGTCTGCAGCTCGGCAAAGGCTGGGAGAGAAGGAAGGACGAGAAAGAAAGACCAGTTGGAGGGAATGCTTGAGACATGCAACAGAAGAGTAAAACCATTCTTTAATCCCAGAGGACCAAATACACAAATTCCTCTCATCTTCATGGGTTTTACTGTCATTATCAAGCTGACAGTTAAAGCCCAAGATAGTCTTCATGTCAGAAAAACTCAATATTTCACACTCACTCACACACACTCACCTCCCTTTCTCACTCATCTTTATCTACCAGCCAGTAAATTGGCTGTAGCTAAAGCCCCAAAGAGTGTGTGTCATCTCAGTGTGAGGCTGCAGGTGAGCACTAGTTAATTGGCTCCATCCGGACTGACTCCTGTTCAGGCCCACGGCTCTGTTGAACTGCCTCGCCGTCTTTTGGGAGGCTCCCCGTCTGCAGCCTATCACAGGAGCAGCAGCAGTCCCTTAACACCCTCCTCAAAAACTCAACAACTAGTCTTAGCTCTCACCTCCTGGCCCCCGCCCCCTCCCTGCGACATGTGGGTTTACACAGCAGCACATGGGCTAACAGCTCGCAGAGTGTATATACTCATAAGGAGGAGCCCAGGTAGCCATCTAAATCCACCCCATGGGGCAGTGCACTTCTGGCCACTGCTACTGGTTAAAATATTAATCTTCTCCTTACCCAAGGATGCCTGTGTGAGACTGATTCCAGCTGTTTGCCTGTTCTGTCTATCTGCCTCTCTGCCTGTCTATCATTTCACCATTCTGGAAATTCGTTGCAAGAGGATTTTTTTTCCACTGCATAATAACACAGGTATGGCTAGAGGGGATAAATAATAAGGTTCTCTCTGGCTGATGAAATCCCCTGAACACTGTCAGACATAAACTTCACTTTGCCATCTCAGTGTTGGGCTATAATGACCCAAATGATGACATCCGGGGTCAATCTGCAGGTTTATTTGACAGCATTCATATAAAACTCAATGTTGCAACATAGAACTGCTGCATGGAGTGGCAGCTGGAGGTCAGCCGAAGGTTATCTGTCGTACTCCTGCTGGGCAGAAGGTCAAAGGTCAAATGGTCTACGGCGCCCTCTCTTAACCTACAAGGGAGGAGTGTGTTTGATTCTGTCACTGATAACTTAAGAAGAACAGCTTAACCCTTCTGTTCTGTTCCGGTCAAATCTGACCGATTTTTAAAGTTTTCTCCCTAATGTCGTTACTTTCATCTGTTTGTCATGAGGTTCCATGATTTTGTTAACACATGGCATCTGAACACACAAAATACGTTTGGAGAATTTATATTAGATTTTGAGTGTTTTATCAAAGTTGTGTACATCCTTGGTGTTCCTGGTCAAAAAACGGTAGAAATGCCCCTTTTTGGCTTCCATGGCAACCCCAACAGGAACCTACATCCAATAGAATTTTTATCCCATAAGGACCACACCTGTTGGTAATTGTCAAAAAGAACTGCAACAGTGCTTGAATGATACAACTTTCTCACAGCTCTGGTATATAAAGCTTTTTTTAAGGCCTTGCTCACAGTTCAATCTGTGGCAGCATGATGGCCAAGTGATATATCATTTTTGACCGCTCCATTCGGACACACCAAACTACTTAACAGGAAACAAACACAACAAGAGGGTTAAAAGCATTGTTAGCTTTTGGTGGGGCCGAAATTTGCAAGCAAAATCGTGCATAAAAAGATAAACGTGGAATTACCCCTCCAGTTAAGGCTAGAATAAAATGTAACAAACATAATGTGTCTCTCCCTGGCGGGAGGTTGAGGTTCCTCTAATGAGGGACTCAGTATTCATGGGTTCAGTTTATGTACAAGTGTGCACCCAGCATGCAAACTAGAATGTGGAAAAAGAAAAAACTACAGGGACTCATTAGATGATGAAACGGGTCACAACCTGAGTAACTGGCTTATTTTATTTGTTGGGATATACTGTATAACCAGGATGACTTACTGAACCAGATTTGGAGGAATTTTCAATGCATGATTTAACACATATATGTAGATCCCCAGTGATTTACTTACTGTACTCTATACATAAATACACATCTATGCTTGTTATGTCATTACAGTTTGCAGAGCAGTGAAATGCATTCAACAGCCCCATTCATTTAAAATTACTGACTGTAAAAGGTGTGTTCCAAGCAAAGTCATCCTATAATCATCTAACAACGGTGGTCTGCTGACCATTGTATTTTCATACAAACCTTCTTTGCACTCCAGGGCGACTCGTGACTCCAGGTTGTCCATTTGCATCTGCAAGCGCTTCAGGGTGAGGTCATTTTCACGTGATTTTCGCTTGTAGGCGATGAGCACAAGGATTACGATGATGAGGAGCAGCCCTCCACCGGCAGCGATGCTGACGATGGCCGGAAGGGTCAGCAGGCTGTCAGACATGATGTGGACCGCACCGGGAGAGACATGGAGACCGCCGACCTGGACCTGTGGGGAGTCACAAACACAAAAAACTTGAATCAGTGCCATTTAGAATACCCTTATAACTAAAACACAGAGGTTTCAACAAAATCCAGTTCTCCAGCAGAAAGACAGGAGAAATACACTCATAAGATAATGATGCCTAAATATTAAATTTAAGTGTTGTTATCAGATGTAAATTTTCCATTTTATTGTATCACATAAAGTACTAGTCAAAAGGTTTGACACATGCAATGCTGAGTCATGCACAAACATTAAAAACCTGGAGTGAGCTTTATTGCAGGAGACAGAATAAGTAATTGTAATGCATTACTTTTATGTATAATAGTTCAATAATAAAGACTACGCTTATGTGGAACCTCCCTTTAACTTTATATGTAATCAATGAAAAAGAAATTTGCATTAATTTAAGTTAATCAGTCATTTATTCACATTGACACAACATGATGGGAAAACTTTGCATTAATGTGAGTCTTTACTTTGAACTTGCGTAATAAATTATATGGAAATCTTATATGCAATTAAAGGAACTCATGTACTGTATTTGGATCTAATTATTTTTTGGAGTGTACTGTCTGATGAAATTGGTACTGAGTGCAAACACAAGTGGTCACCCCCTACACGCTTGACATTCAGGGGGAAATAGTCTGGGGCTTGCTCCCAATAACCGAGAAGCCAACTAAAAGTAATTGCTGTTGATTCTGGCAGAACCTTTTTACAGTCAGAGCACACTCATGCCATTCTGCCTTTGACCCATTTCCTTCAGCTGAATGAACAATGACCAGAAGGCAAATAATAGAGTTTAAAGGCCAACTACATATAAATATATATATGAAGAAATCACAAATATAGAGGGATAGACAGAAACAGAGTGAGAGCCAAAGTTAGGACAGTCGACTCTGACAAATGGACTAACCATAACGCATACTGACCATGACTTTGTATTGTCCGGTGAGGTTCGGCGGCTCACACAGCAGCTGGCTCTCCGACACAGTAACGGAGCAGGGAGTTTCTCCTATCAACACGGTGTAGTTAAGCCTCGCCCCTCCCGATGCTGGGGGAACCAGGTTTCTGCCCTGTGGGCAAGTGAGGATGGACAGCAGGGTGCAAAATTAGCAGAGAAACTGTGAATTAGGTCCCTGTGTTTTGGCACAGCTGCATCCAAACATGACTCCATACTGAGATCAAACAAGGTGATACACTTCATAGTGGTGGTAAGTGGGAACAGCTGGCAATCGAGACAAAAAATTTAAATATATTCCTCAATGCATTTCAGTTAAATGATTTCTTTAAAAAAATCACATAAATCATATACTTGGCAACGATTGATTGAGATGAGGAGTCTTAGTCTCACCCAAACACATGGAGATAAGTCTGTTAAGAGGGTTGAAGGAGTAAATGTAGATTTTAATGCATGCTTATCTGTATTTCCTGTACCTTGAGAATGATGGGCGAGCCTGGTTTTTGCTCCAGGACGCCGGTGGTGCTGAGGGGCTCAAAGTAAGGGTTCGGGTAGTAGAGAAGGTTGGTGTTGTTGTAGACCAGCAACGCCTGGACGTTGTTGAAGATGAACCCGAACTCATCTGCGTGCTTCACCGTGTCCAAACCTGGATGGTACTCTGCCATCAGGGAGGGAGCAAAGCAGCTCATGCTGGTGGTGTTCAATACTTTACACACCTGGGGAGGATAAACACAGACAGGAGAAAATAAAACTTGTTAGGATGGAAACCACTTTTCGAGATGCTAGTGGAGATTTGTTGCACTCAGACAGTCTTACACATCATGCTATGATAGCCTGAGTGCCATGAAATGAAAAACAAGAAATGTGATTCAGTCATCCAGGGTAAACACAGGACAGCTAACATGTTCGGTTCTCTTCTTCTCTGTATCAAAAACACCCACATGCCTTTGTTTGTTATAACCTAATCTTAACTGAAACACATTGGTACTGACATGAACCCAGCAGGAAGCTCTGCAGCCCAATAATTGGAATATAAAATCCTCATTCTTTTCAGAGACAAGTATATATTGCTTGTCATTAATCCATCTTTATTGGAGAGGAAGCCTTCATAAAAATTGAAAATAAATTGCCACTTCTGCTTCCCTGAAAAACACTGGAGGACAACAACCACAAAGGATGGAGGCAACACTCCTTTAGCTCCTCAAGCAAAGGTTGAGCTATGGCCCTTTTATTACTTCTCCCTGGTTCTCCCAGACGACAGACCTGTCTTCCATCCATCCTCCCCGGCTCAGCTCTAAAGGGAAGGAGGAGGGAGGATTGATTGCAGCACAGAACTCTGCAGAGAGAGGTTTTTTATCTCCTTTCACTCCTTCCCGGCTCCCTCACTAAGGGAGAAACTTAATTAGAGGTAAATATCATCAAAGCTGGTGAACGTTAGTGACCACCGCACCTCCTACCTGTTGTTTGCTGCTCGGGAGCGAGCCAGGGAGATCGATGCAAACTCATTCTGTGTCGGCTACACCATCTGTGTTTTGCCAGCATGGTGCAAGGTGAGTTGAGGGAGTGTGACTGCAGAGGTGGAGGGAGGATCTGGCCTCTTTATTTACTTTTCTCTTAGATATAGATCAGAGTGTTTGCTTGTTTTAACCACATAGAGCACTTAAACATAAAGTGTGCTTGTGTCCTTAGCTGTAAATAATGATTATTGTAATCATTTATTAATCTTATTATATTATATTTTCTCAGTTAATACATTTTTGGCATATTAAATGTCAAAAAACTGACAATGGCTGCAATTTCCTGAGGCCACAAGTACGTGAGTGATTGAGTCCAGATATTCAGTTTGCAGCGATATAAAACAGCAAATCTTCCCATTTTGACAATGGAATGTTGTATTTTTACCTAAAAATGACTTCAACAAGAGTTTGATTCCATGTTAATAGTTGCAAATTTTCAATTAAATCTCTGTCAATTGTCTAAATGATTAATTGACTTATCATCAACACTATATGACTTAACAGCTGGCTGGCAGACAGCGCTTATGAGTGATTGATTACAACAGTCACAGCAACGTACACAGCAATACGGCTCGACCATTGAAATAGCTGTAATCTTTCCATAGAATTTATGTTTAACATGTGACAAAAAGAGCGAAAAGAGAAGCACTTTTAAAAATAGACAGCACAACAGGATAGGACTCATGACTTGATTTCACTTATTTAGGTTCTCTATATGCCAATTATGTCATCTATAAAAATTAAATACCCATCTATAGGATTCAAACAACCAAATAAGTAGTAAAACAACGTGTGATAACATTGTTGTTCACAGTATAACATCGACTCAATGATTTGTAGATAACATAGTTAATGAACGTTTTTTTTATTTCCCATTATATATATATATATATATATATATATATATATACACACACACACACACACACACACACACACACACACACACACACACACACACACACACACACACACACACACACACACACACACACACACACACACACACACACACACACACACACAGCAATTACAGTAGGAATAAATCATATAAATTTCTCTTCCTCACTCATACAGCATGTTCTCCAGAGCGGCATACGAGAATTAAAGGTTTAATGGATAAAAGAGTTCAAGCTAAGTTATATATGGGCTGCTGTCTTACTGTTGGCATGGTGACATGTTATATAGACAGGCCCAGATGCTCCGGCAGCATCCTCGTGACTGTCATGATGGAACGGCGAGGCATTTGCAAGTCAACTACAGCTCTGAGTACCATCTGCTCTGCCAGAGATGGATACTGTGTTTTTTTCCCACACTGTCCTCACTTTCTCTCCTCTTACTGTCTCTTTTTTTTACTTCAATAAATCCTCGCTGAATACTGTCAGGATAGAAAACTGCTGCTATCATGTAGGATGTTTTTCAGGCTGCGAGGCAATGAGTGTGACGTGTGTAAATCCAAAGCCATGAGAGCGTATATAGTGATGGGTAAATGGGGCATTGTGGGATTTGATAAAGGAGATGAGGTATTTGGGTTCCACTCAGGGTGGGGCAATAAATGACTGTATTAAAAAAAAACACCTTTGTGTGACTTCTACCCATAGATGGATATTAGCACTTTTTATTTAAGTATACAAGATTATAAATATCATGAATCAAAAAACTGCTTGATCTCAGCAGAAAACACATTATAAAATTACAATACATTGGTTCGATTCCAATCATCATAATGTATTTTTGCTCTCTATGAAAACAATGCAAAATACACAGTATACAATATAAATCCAGTCCTTTAGGCCATGTGGGGGAAAAAGCTTTGCATTGTTCATTCCTGATGAAGTGTATTGAGGTCAACAGTTCGAGAAAATAATTGGAATCATGGCCTCATCTGTCTCCTCTAGTGTTGGACAGAGCCTGGCTGTTTTAAGGCAGTAACACTCCAACCCCTCTGGCTGAATGCATTACCATGATCTACTGTGCTGCTACTGCCCACTCAACTGTTCAAAGGTCTCTGGCTAAGGAAGTAGTGAGAGAGGCAGAGGGAGAGGGTAAGAGAGTGAGAGAGAGAGGGTTTAAAGATGAGATGGACTGAGTAGGAGAAATGCGAAGGGTCACCAAGTCATAGGTTTAGAGTCTAACATTCTGAAGCTAGTCACTGGCGGTTCCTGTACTCCTACATTATGTCTATTTTCCTGCCTTCCTACTCTAAAAATCAAACACTAATTCCAACATTAACTCTGAGTCTAGCTCCATCCATGAAGGATGCTTGTGGTATTTTAGCTTGTGCTAAGCCAGAGCCAGCAGTTGAATTTTCCTCAAAGATGTGCATCATTCTAGAAGTGAAAACTGAACATCCCCTGCAAGCACAGCTTTGTGCATTACCAAGCCAGTGCTGAAGCAGCACAACATAAGGCCCATATGCTCCCTCTATGTACGTAAATGGATACGTCCATAAGTAAACGCCTACATACTTCTGTACATCCTTTATGTTGACACTAATACAACAGCAGCGGGGCATTGAAGTGTTAAAGGTTTCGCAGCAACAAATATGGTGACGGTCATAGGAGGTTGTGATAGGCCCATTTATGCTATATGTTAAAGACGGATACGGAGATGGACGGAGCCTTCTGTGCGTCTTCTGCGTTCATTCCGTACATAATCGGACATGTTTTCAGAGAGTTTACGGATACGGACGATACAGACGTAACAAAGAAATACCACCGGAAATGGTTGAGGGCAGTGTAGCTACAATTCAGGCAAGGCACGACAAATATGTATGGAAACAATGAAGAAGAGAAAAGTGAAGCGATAAAGTGTAAAAATTCTCTGTCCTAAAGTCTGGATGTACTTGGCCTTACAGACAACCACCAAGTACATCGTTACCTCCTCTTTTGCTGCCTTGTATTTGTTAGGTATATGATCACAACCTACTACGGCCATCGCCATATTTGTTGTTGAAACTTTTGAAACTTCACTGCCCCACTGCGGTTGTATCGATGATAATGTAAAGGAAGTGCATAGATGTGATGGGAGCCCACATTTCTATGATGAGCAGCAGCTCCAAATGCACCTGAAGTGCTGATCCTGACACTCAGTCCAGGCGTCTGAAGTGTGGCAAACATGTTACATGAAATCTTTCTGGGGGCTGGGAAATGTTCGGGAGCTGGAAAATCTGAGCAGGTGACACAAGGAAGGGAGAGAAGAGAAGTAATTCAGTGGAAGGCAGGTGATCATTTGAAGGCTGGCTGACAGACAGCAGCTCTTATTGCAATAGTCTCCTCTGCTATTTGTCTTCCTCCAGTGACAAAGAGGAAATGCATAGAGGTAGATGGACTGAGGGATGGTGTGACGACCCTCTACCCCTTGCTTGTAATTTCTTGTGTTTTTTTTTTGGGTCTGTTTTCCTTTGCAGACTGCTTGCTGGTAGAGAGGGGTGGAGCTTGATGTCTTCCACCTGGGCAGGTTGGTCCTAGGTCATTTAAGCTGGTTTCACTTTGTCTCTCTCAACAGCGACAAGACATTTGGTTTGTCTTTTCTTTGTGTTTGCCTCCATCACCCATACATGGTACTCATTTCTGACATAGAGACTATAAATCAATTCATTGTGTTTTTATTTTTCTTAGTCAAAATATTTTTTTTGTGTAAATTACTTTAAAACCTGTGTGGTCTCCATCTTAGTCCAGCTAACTGAGCCTGGAAAGTGACGATGGGTAATTGCAACCTTAGCATTTAATTGGCTTTGGGGCCAATCAAGCCAGTGACAATCTTGCAAGGCTTCTCTCGCAAGGTGCTAGGAAGGGAGTTAAAAGAGACGAGGCAGGGTGGAGATGATCAACTCTCTTTCAAAGCTGTGAAATCTGACAAATCAGACAGCACGACACCCACACACCAGTCAAATCCCATTTCACAAGGCCTCCTGGAGTCTCTCACCATGTTCTTTCTCTCCTCTCTAAGCATAAAACAGCACAGATCTGTCTTGTACCTGTAATTATTAGGGTTTCATAACTCACAAAAAGCCCAGGGCAAAAGTTATGATTTTTAGCAACAGAATAGACTCTGAAATTGTCCATAAGTTAGATACTTAAGGCAAATGTTTCTGCTAGTTTCAGGGATGGGAAGTTAGAGTGTCAGGATGGGAGAAGGAAAGTTGGGACTAGTTTACGCAGAATTCTACAAGTGAGACATGGTATGGAGGAGGTTTATGTGTATTTATGCATATGTACATTGGGGCATGATATTTATGTTAAGAGTGTAACGTGTGTGTCTATAGTAAAGGGAATGATTGCGTACATGCAGTGGACTTTTGTGAAGTTGCCTGATGTATCTTTATAAACACAGCTCCTACCATACATTAAAAAAGTGGTTAACAGTTAAAAGTTTTTGGACTTTTCTCTAATCTAACTAATCTAACAATACACTGCAAAAACGAAAACCTACAGTGAAATCAAGGCATCCCAGCTGACTTTGGGTGGGAGGAGGAGTTCACCCTGGACAAGTCGCCAGTTCATCACAGGACAACATAGAAAGACAACCAACCATTCTCACTCATATTCACACCTACGGTCAATTTAGAGTCACCAATTCACCTATATTGCATGTTTTTGGTGGTGGGAGGAAGCTGGAGAACCTGGAGGGAACCCATGCAGACACGGGGAGAACATGCAAACTCCCCACAGAAAAGTCCCAGATCCTCAGGTGTATTTGAAACCAAGACTTTCTTGTTGTGAAGCAACAGCGTTACCCACTGAGCCACCTGGTTTTAAGATGTACTTCCTAAATATAAAGCTTTATTTCAAGACTGACACTTGCATTTGTAAAATATAAGCACAAATGTCCAACAAATAATTTCTCCTAGTCTATAAAATGTGCTTGTTTTCATTCCGGCCACATTTAGTTCAAAGATATCTGTGGGTTCTTTGAGATTAGATGTTTTAAAACTCTTGGCAAGTGAAATGTTCCTCTTGGCAGATAAGTTTACTAATTTTAAGTAATATCTTTCCTACTTCAATGCTTTTTTTTCTCTTCTTGTTTTTGAGAGATGACTTTTCTGGTATAGTTTTACCTCTTCAATTTAGTTTAGTTTGAGTTTTTTAAGTTTATTTACATCAGGGACCATGTACAAATACATTTGTCTAAAGGAAGAGAAAAGATGCTTTGCACCAGATTTAGCCACCAGCTAATTTCCATCTGCAGATATGAAATACATCACTTGGCTATAACTACTTTGAAAAAAGGTTGGGAATTACTATTTTAGAGCGTTGTGTTGGTACAATGCGCACTGGGCAAAAGCACTATTCTTTTACATATTCTTCTCTCCATCCAACCTCACTCTCTCTCCATCCTACTCCCCTTAAGTTCGTTCATCTGATCTCCCCACCTCTCCTCTCCCCAGACCACAGAGAGGAAATCACATCCTCTTAATTAAACAAAGAGCCCAAGGACAGGGGCTCAAATGAGATTTGTAACAATTTCCCGCAGCCAAGACTTTGATTATACAAGAGCTCTTTATGCTGACCAAAGACTTTTGACCTCAGTTAATCTTCCATTGAAACCCATTAGAAGTCTTCTTGCTCCAGATCATGCGTGCCTCCTACATTCCCCAACTGACCAACACACACCCCCTTCTTGTCAAACTCTACTGTTCTCCATTACTGCATCTTTATATACAATAATATAGGTAATAATAAGTCATAATGTTGTTCGGGATGACTCGTGGGAGAATAAAACATAACAGAGCTCAGCAGGTGGGATGTGGAGATGAGATTTAGCCTCCAGAAAATTCAGGGTAAACTCTTAATTAAATACTGCATGCAGACCACTCTCACTGCCAGCTGCATTATTCAAATGCTCATTGGAGTGCTTGAGATGACTGAGTTCAAGTGGAAGTTAGAAAGCTGGAGGGGCTGTTAGGGAAGATTGTACTTTTCTTTACAGAAGCTAAACATCGTTTGCCTTGCTTCAACAGCAGTATTTGGTGAGTTAAGCATGGCCTAGTTAGTGTACATTCTCCAGCATGTGTATGCACTATGTGTATTTAGGAGCTAGTCAATGGTTAAGGCAGAATAGGCATTCTTACATTGACAGACTCCCGGCCGGCGTATTTGACTCGGATCCTGGGCTCCTGAACCACGTCCAGATTGGTCCCTGTCACCATAAGGGGGGTGTGGCCACTAAGCAAAGACACAATTGTTTCCACAGGTTAGAATAAACATGTTTCTCTGTGTTCTGTTTTTGAAATTCAAGAAAAAGATAAAGCAAGTGATAGCAATGAAAAGAGAAATAAAGCAAGAGAGATATTACAATTCTGGATTAAACTCTCTGGACCTGATTCCCTCCTCAGAGTATTCACCATCATGGGAGAATAAGCACATCTAACCAGCTTTCATGCTCAGCTTCTTTTAAAATATTAGCCTTTGAAGTGACGGATGGCTGGAGATGCTTTTTAACTGTCTTCACTCGCTGCATTCAACAGGTGTAGATTTGGGTTTAAAACACCACAGTGGCTCAAACATATAAGGATGCAGTCAGTGGTGGTGTTGGTCCTGGGCTTCATAAGACAGCAGCACAAGAAAACATGCAAACAGTGTAGGAGGGAATGCACTGGATGTGCGTCTCTGCCTCCAGCTGTTTGAGTTGTTGTTGTTTGTTGTTTCTCTTTTGCGTGGCGCGCTGAATAAAGATGCCAGGTATGAGTTGTTGCAATAATAAATGTCAGATACGTCTGTACTGTGCCGGCTGTGGTTTCACTGTCACATTGTGGAGAGTTGTAGGTGAACCTTGTGCTGTCTGTGGGGTAATTCAATTATATACTCAGCTGCTCTGGAGGTCTATCTATCCATCCATCTATCCATCTATGATGCTCTCTTTACTTCTCCCCTCTTTTCCCCCTGTGGCATCGCTCCTCTGGTGTATTGCCCTCTCACTCTCTCTGTAAGCCCAAGCCGTCTGCTGTGGACTACAAAGCCTATTTCTTCTTCTTCTTCTTCCCTCTCTTCCTTTTAATAAGTAGAGAGCATGTGTATCTATCTGCCAAAGATGCTCAACAAATGGATCAACTCTGAATTCGATAGGACAATCACAGTCTCAACAGTGCCCATGCTCTCCAATCAGTGAGCTGTGGCACTTCTCTCAGATCCAGACTAATTGGGGGAGAGAACCGAACAGTAATTGGAAGTGTAATATTGACGTGTGTTTGTCTGGCTCTAAAGCTGTGAGGAAATCCTTCGTCTGGGTGACAGAAGCTCAGGATTGGCTGGTGAGGATGAGGGTGAGGATAAGTGTCTCGAGCTTACCTTGCAATGCTCCAGTCCGGTTCAATCCGCTGGACAGTTGGGTCTTCTATGTAGTCGAAGGTGAGGCTCTCCCTGATTTGAGCGTGGTCCACGCTCACACTGATCTGCACTGGGCCGACCCCAGAGAGGGAGGGGGCAGAGTAGCACACTATCTCAGTCATGGTCCGTCTACAAGTGGAGCATAATAGAAATTATATAAATCTGTATCAAACAGTGTAATATGCATCTGTATGAAAAGCTACATGAAGTATCTGCATGTTCTGAAAAGACAAAGATACTCTGTATGTACCATTCATTCATTTTACTGCATTTTCTGAACATAGAGCTTCTATTTAGATGAGCGAAAAACATCATCGACAACAACAGAACACAATACAGTTGTTCCTGAATAACACTGGTAAAAATAAAAGAGAACTAATTACTGCATGGACGACAATTATATTACAAACCTGTAAACATAGAATACTTTTAAGAGTTTTTCAGACATCTTTAAGAACTATGATCTGTCTGATAAAGTGACAAATACACAGGTATAAATGACCCATTGCACACACAAGTCTGTGCACACAAAGTAGCACATAAGCGGTACCTCCATCCATCATATGTGCTTCTGTTCAACTTCTTTAGTCAGGTAAAAGTGAAAAAGTACAAGCTCTGAAATGTATTTGAAGTATAAAAGAAAAAAGTAGCTCTTAGAAGCCTGACTGAACCTCATGCCATATTAATATAATATTAATTTAAAGCATTATAAACATTACTTCGACTTCTAATATTACCATTCACTGGCAAAGAATAAAACTTCAGCCAGACAACTCACGAGTTTATTATCACAACAGCAGAAAATAGAATAGTTTGGGTTTGGCGTCTAGGCTCTGACTTAAATCACTCCCCGCAAATATGTTTACATAGAGGCATTGGGGAGTGATGACCAAACTTCACAAACCCCCTAACTGGAGCTTACAGGTGGATTCTGGGGCGGTGGTGGGGCTGAAAGTGCAGCAGCAATATGCGTTCAGGGCAGCAGCAGCATTGGCAAGCAGAGGGAGGGATGGGAAATTGTTGCAGTTTAAATAATCCGCCAATTGGGAGGGAGTGTTAGATAACGTTTGAGGAGAATGAGGCCTATCATGTAAATATTATGTGTACGCAGCGCAGCTCGAGTTGTCTGCCTGAACTCGCAAACAAGCTTTGCTTCATTCAGCGTGAATGATCATGATGTAGAACACAAGTAGAGAAAGACAAAGTGGATCAAAAAAACACATCACGTCTTTTCTATGTGGTCGAGTTTCTTGTATATATTTTTCTTGTCTGTTTTGTCTTTTTATGTGTTTTACATCTGCCTTGTTTCATCTGTCAGGCCTGATATGATCCGATAGATTCACCAATGTTTTCTCTGCATTGAAACCAGCCTCAATGTCGGGAAAGCACCGCAAGGATCCAAAATTTAAACAATCTACGAAACTAACAAGGTTGTTTGAGAATGTAAGAGTAGAGATTAAAGATATTTCTGTTCAAATGTAGGGAGCAAAAGTAGAAATCTGTCAGAAAATTAAGTACAGATAACTGAAAACTCCACTAAAGTACAGTAATGAAGTATTTTTACTTCATTACTTCCCATCTCTACCTTTCCACTTCCTGAATTTGTCCCAATTCATATCTCATTAAACCTGGCTTGACTCCGCAACCTTCAACATTACAGCCAGGCAATCATACCAGGGCTGAGATGCCTGATGCGCCTGAGAGAGGGCAGAAGGGATGAGTGGAGTGAGATGGAAGGAAAGTGTGAGTGTGAGAGACAAAAGAATTAAAAAAAAGGGGGAGTGAGAATAGATGAAAAAACTGATGGAAAGATATAGTTAGAATGAGGGGGGTGAATATAAAAGAAGAAACCTCCATAAAATCACCAGGTTTTCCAGGAGCTATTATTACAGGGTTTGATGCAGTAGGTCATCAAAACCTTATTAAGATTTACATAAGTTTCTGACAGTGAGCGAGAGAGGCTTTCCCCTGGAGGGGTTTCTCAGTAATATAAAAAAAATATAAGAAAGTCTTGAAAAATAGCAGCTTATTTAATGGGAATAATCCTCATCATCTCGGCAACAAGAGCTCTTGTTTTTATTCTCTTTTCATTTGCTCACAGCGTGCCATACATCCTACATTTTCTGACAGTGATGCATGTAGCTTAAAAAAAGAAGAAGAAATACTGTGTCAAAGAATTGTGCTGCTATCTGTTTGTGTTAAAGGCATAAATACTGGATGTGTTTTGAAATGCAAATGCAAAAATTTATCTCATAAGTTTGTGCCGGCATGACAGAAAACAAAGACTAACGGGTATGAAATGTTCCTGTTGCTTTTCACTGTTAAGCTTTAGCACTTTTTTATCACTTAATGCAGGTGACAACTGTCAACATGCATCATTAGTGGCTTGGTTTCACTGCGTTATATCCACATTTTTGTCTTTCACTCCTGTACAGATGCAATAAAAATCCTCTCTTCACAAAAGTCAGGCTGTTTTAACAAATTAAACTTTATGGACTAACACACAGCAATGTTATGGGACGAATGGGTGCAAAAAGGAAAGTCTCACCCAAAGAACTCGCATGTCTGGTTTCCAAACTGAACACTGACACTGCTACCAGCTCCCAGGTTTTCTCCCATGATGGTTACTTTGGTGCCCCCAGACTCTGGACCTCGGCTGGGGGACAGACCGGTGACTGTGGGAGTCTAAAAAGCAAGAGAGATACAGAGGAAGAGAGGTCAAAAGAGGCTGCAGGAGCAAATTCAACAGAGCAGAAGGAAAAGGGCAAAGCAGGAGATATTTTCCAAGAAAAGAGGGCAGCATCTCTTTTGTACCTCTTGAAACATTCATGTATTATCACCGATTCCCTGCAAATCACAGTTATTCATATTGCCAGGCCGATGTCAGCGGAGTGCAGCGCTAGTTGGTGAAAAGAGGATAAAACCAGGAGCTCTTACAGTCCCTAAGAGATCCTCTTCCTGTGTGTCATGCATTGCTGGGTTGTATCTGAGTGAAGCTTTTAAAAGACTTTCTGAAAATAACTAGTGTTTACAGCTGCAGGCAGCTCGCCCGCCGTCACACAGACAGATGGAGAAATATCCGAGCAGACAGCCTGTCATACAGAAAAACACACACGCAGCGGGACACACATATACTGGCATACACATACGCAGACCAACACACACGCCTCGGAGAGTACAAACATAAAACGACATTTTAAAAAGGACTAAATGTACACTGTCATTTACCCTGCCCTTTTCCTGAGCACTCGAGTACTGCTGGCTGAAAAAGACGGTCACATGGGGGGAACGTCTTATCGAGAAAAGTGTAGAATGCTCCTGCGATGGTGTATTCTTTTTTTTAGGTGTCCTGAAATACCAGGGAATTGTAAGCGGTGCCGGTGCCGGTGCTGGGCCCTGTGAAGTATTCCCCGAGGAATTTCACCGTTTCTCAGAGCAGCAGGAGTAACGCAGGTGAGAAAAAGTAGTTGAGGATTTACTTGTGCCAAGAGCACAAATAAAACCACAAAACTGTCAGCAAAGTGTGACTTTCAGGATGCAGGTACTCTGAAAACAGCAGCAGTAATTAGTAGCTGCCGTTAATTCTTAGGGGAGTCCTAATGGTGAAGGTGTGATGCATCTAGCGCAAATGGAAAAGTAGATTATCTGTTAGCTGCAGGCGGTGCAGGCAGCAAATGACAGAGACAGAGAAATTTGTGTGACAACGTGTGAGTAGATAATGTTTACCTGCCGAATGAGCTGCTTTCCATTTTAGCAAGTTCTTTCTTCATTTGTCTTTTTCTCTCCCTCACATTTCAAACGCTATTTTTATTTTTGTACAAGCTACTGCTTACTGAGTTTCAGTGGTGGAATCTAACAAAGTCAATTTAATCAGGTACTGTCATTAAGTTGAGGTTATTTATTGTTTATTCTCCTCTTGTGCCAGTTTCTATTTCTAATTCATTGCAGTTCAAAAGGAAATATTCTACTTCTTACTTCATTGTAATTGACTGACAGTTTTAAGTTCTTAGTTATTTTACAAATTAATGTTTTTACACAAGGAACATATAAAAATGTACAAGTTGAGCTAAGCAGTTAGATAATCTATCAATAAATCGATTGAAACAAAAGATATTGAGCAACTATTTTGGTTATAATTTAATTTTTATGGAAACACTTTTCACTTTTTTCAGGTTTGGACTTTTGTTTGGACAAAAATTGTGAAGCTGTCACTTTTTGACAATAATTATGAGGCATTTCCCCCTATTTTCAAAAATTGTAGAAACCAAATTAAAATAATCATTAGCTGCTGTCCTATACAAACTAGTTCAAAATGAGCTACACCTAAACCAACAGCAGAAAAATCCTGTTCTTATATTAACACATGATGATCTGATGATATATTATATAATAGTGAACTGAGTATTTACTTTTCCTGATTATACTTACATACTTGTTCTTAAGTAGCATTGTCAATACAGCAGTTTTGCTTGTAACAAAGTATTTTACATTGTGGAATTTGTACTTTAATAGTACTTTAATAAAGAAGACTTCCTCCACCAAAGCAGAATTTTAACAAAACCTAAAAACCTGCAAGAGTTATTCTCAATTGTACAAAAATCTAAACACCCCTAAGAAATCTTTATTACATAGCAACTTTTATAGTAACTTTGTCAAAGGTATTGAAGTATCAATACTTTTATGACCACATGCATACAACACTGTGAAATCCACATGATAGTACTGCACTATAATTACCAAAGCACAAAGCTGCACTGATATGGACATTTTAAAAAGTGTGTTGGCGTGTGTTCACTGATTTTGTTTTCTTTACCAGCATTATATACAGCTTGTTTTTTGTGTCTTGGATTTGTTTTCTTTTAGCTGTTTTTTTTAAACTATTACTATATCTAAGTCTAAAATTCTGGTGTCATGACAACCTTAGATTATATTATTCTTTGTTTCCCCATCAACAGAGCGATGTCTCACTTAAAGCAGCTCAGCTACTGAGTTGTAAAGCATATATTCATTTGAAAAAGTGTCTGATACATGAGGCCATACCAATGAAGGCAAACAACATTTACTACAAGAGAGGTAAAGAGATCATTACTGAAAACCCCTTCATAAGCTTGTGCTGTTAATAGAAATAGACCGACATTATTTCCACTGCTAATTACAGGGCAGATCGTCATGGCAACTCACACATCATAATTTGCCTGTGGTGCATAAACAATTACTTTACAAGAACAGTGGAAAACCATTTTCATTGAATTGCATGTATAAACTGTATCACTTGATGCAACTCTTTGTCTTCTCTCACAGAGTACAGCCTGCTTTACTAATGTTCATTAATTACATGTTGATCATGTCCTCAGAAAAGTCAACTTTGGTATCAGTGTTTTGTATCGGTCTCAGAATTGCTTTACATACAATGTGCCTAAGAATTTTTGATTACTGTGATGTTGTTTGTTTGCATCTCGTTCAGTTCTTGTTCCACTTAACACAGCATATAATAGACTCTGTAGGTTTACTCTTGGTTGTCCCTTTCTAACTCATCACTGCTCTATGTACAATACACGCCAATGGCCATCTCTAAACACAAGGCGGCACATTCACTGGTTACAACTTATATTCAAATGCATTCATTACAATTATCCTTCATATCTACAACAATATCTGGTACCGTTCACTTCAAACTATCAAATCAGACACTCATCTCATCTCTATTTCTCGGTCCTGTATGCTAAAAAGCTTTTATGTTCAAAGCCCAAGCTGACTGGAACAACTTGCCTGGAGATCTGAGATCAATTCCTTCACTTGCTCTGTTTAAACATGCACTGACTTCTAATTTGAAGACTGAATGCTCCCTGTTTCTGATGGAAATATTACTGGATCTACTGCATCCATTATGTTTATGTATCTTTGGTGATCCATTCACACTCTGTTGATTGTGGTTGTAATGAATTACTATTGTAAGGTTTGGTTAATGTTTTTTGTTTGTTTGTTTTGTTGTTTTTGTATTGGTTATTATTTGCCTGCCTGTAAGTCACTGTTTTGATAAATTGTAATTATTTTTTCTGTTGTATAACTGCATGTACAGTATGTGATTGTGATACATTTTGGGACCCCCTCGAAAACGAGATGATTAATCTCAAGGGGTTTATCCTAATAAAATACATTTCAAATAATTATATTATAAGGGGATGCAGAGCAATGAGGTGTAATTGGAGTCTTTACCACAAAGGAGTAGAGTTGTGAGGAACGAGCCCTGAGTTCTGGTCTGCATTCTCCAACACACAGCTGGACCGGACCAGGTCTACTGTCAGCAGGAGCTGGATCCATCTCACATACGATCCTACAAAACACACAAAATAACTCAAATCACTGTACAAAACAAAGTTTGATTCAAAAAGAAAACCCTAGAATTCAATCTTTCTTAAAAATAACTTAGAGCTCTGAAGCGGTCTATGTTTGAGCGAAGTTGAGAGAAAGTAATCGAAACACTGCTCTGCCTGATATTGATTTATCCTCCATTATAAAATGAATCTTCTTTTGTTGTCTCACTCATTTCATCACAGGACACATCCAGACATCGACAAGGACCCCCTTGATGACTGTCTCCAAATGAGACCGGTGCTTCTCCTTTCTTGGCACTCAGCACATCCAATCTGACTGATGTAAATTTCCAACCAACAACCGTGCCCCCCCCCAACAGCAGCGGTGCTGTGCCAGTGTGTTACTTCTAATATAAATCACACAGTAGGATCAATACAGCTTTATCATACCATGTGATCAGGTGTCACACCGCGCTGCAGGTGACTAGATCAAATGACATACTAAAACAAGGACGTCTATTGATTGGTGGTGCCAGGGAGTAATAAAGTACAAGAAGCAATCACAGTGTGGAAAGAAAGAATATGTGGTGAGGCAGATGGCAGGAACAGGCAGGAGTAGAGCAGATCAAACAGAGGAGAAGTATTATTTCTCCAGCATTGATCATCTGAATTACAACAAATGACTCTCAGAGATTCAGCAGATGAATTTCATGGAGGAAAGTGGCTAAAGGAGGATTTACTCGCTGATGGAGGTGATATTTTCTTCTCACTGGCCTCAGAAAAGTCTCCTCCCTACCAGAAGCTGAACATTTATGGAAATATGTTTGGCTTTTCAAAACTGAACACCCAATCGTATATATTCTCTGTCTCTACCAGGAGGCCTTTCTGTAAAACTTGAGGGTTACTTTAAGTCCTTGCTAATGAGGACTCCATTTGGGCACCAGAAAAATGCAGCATAAAGGCATCGGTCCACAGAAAATGTACTTTCTGCCTGCTGAAAAACACAAAAGTTGAGATTTTTTTCCAAAGCATGAGAGGCTAAGACTATATATTTTAAATTTTAAATCTTCGGTACGGGCCTTTCAGTTCGGTGCACATGTGAACCAAACAAATGTAGCCAGGGCACGTGTGGGACTTATTTGTGTGCGTACGAGACTGCAGGCTTGTGGTCATTGCAACCGCAGACAAACAGGAATTTGAAGACCCTCCCTCATCGTTTAAGTCTGCTGTGTGGGAACACTTCAGTTTCGCAGTCAACTATAATGACGACGGACAAAGACAAGTGGATCGTATAGCCGTATGCCGACATTGTGCAACTGCAATCGGGTATGTAGCTGGTTATTTGAAACGGCATCACCCGAGAGTTAACATTAGTGGAAGAAGGACAAAATGAGTACAGTGCAAACCCAGCTCCCCATGGCATTTAAGCAGCCGGTTGCTAATAATTCAGACCGTGTCAAAGCAATAACAAGCGGCATAAGTGTTTTTATAGCAGCGGATATGCGACCATTCTCTGTTGATGAGAACACAGCCATAGTCTATTCAGTTAAGCGACTGACAGCAGTGGTGCCAAAAGTGACCAACAGTGACGGTGCAGTGCTGAGCTGTTCTCTTTCTGAGGGCAGAAATAGGCCAAGGAAAGAATGAGGGTTAAAGGCTCCTCTGAGAGCCTTCACTCTGATAGCCTGTGTGTGTGTGCGTGGGCATATGCGAAATTTTTCTTGGTTCAGTATTTAACCTACAGAAGCTATATAAAGTCTGTTTTTTGTCTTGGTTGTATAGCATCCATAAGAAATTATTATAGTATTACATTTTTCATTGAGAAGTGCATTTCCTCCACCAAGGCCATCAAACCAAGAACATAATCCTAATCCGAATACATTAATATATATTTATGGTAAAGCATTTTAGCAGTCTGTGTGAATATCCTTGCCTTTCCCTTGCGATGGCTGCATCACCTGGGGAGGGTAAACAACCATAAGGCACTGAGCTTCTTACCCTACATCTGTGTGTCTCTCGCCAAGAGGGAGATGGGCAGGTTGCGATGCATGGACAGTGTTTCATTAGTTCAGGGTGAACGGGACAGACTTTGACGTGATGTATGCACAGCATGGGACAATTAGGGAGGTAAACAAAAGTAAACACGCACAGCTGTTAGGGGATTGTTGCTGACTAGATGAGCTACTAAGAGAGGGAGCTGAGCTAGTGTGCTGCAGGGGGAGAAAAGCAATGTCAGGGCCAGGCTGTTTGGACCTGCTTCCATCTTCATTAAGGCAAAGATGGTGGGGAAAGCATTTTTAGGGCCCGAACACGATGCGTGCGAGGACCCTATTGTTCTGCAAGGAGTTTTTATTATTCTCCTGCCAAATGAATCGCCTTTTTGGGGACTTGCCCATACTCAAAAACTCATGAAAGTTGGCAGAAACATCAGTCGTGGTGAAAATGGAAATGGGCGTGGGAAATGACTCGCTAGCGCCCCCTAAAGTGCAGCCCCTGCCTCCAGTTTAACGTACATGTACGAAACTCGGTACACATATGTAACTGACCAACACAGACAAAAAACTCTCTTGGAGCAATGCTTTCAAACAAACAGGAAGTCGGTCAGTTTGATTTCTGTGGCCATTTTTAAAAAATCACACACTTTGTATTTGAATGAACTCCTCATAGAGATTTTACCTGATGGACTTCAAATTTGGTCAGTACTATCTAAACCCCATGAGGATGAAAAGTTGTTCAGTTTTCGTTGAACGGTGTGGGCGTGGCCAGGCGTCACGTTTTAGTCAAATTTTGATGTTTCGCCATGAAACTGAAAATTGTCATAACTTCACTGTTTAAGGTCCATTCAGTACAAAACTTCACATGCTGGTTAAGAGTCCGCCCTAAAGACATCCACATGACAAAAATTAGCATTAGTCGTAGCGCCACCTAGTGGCAACAGGAGATGACATATTTTACATTTTGATATACCACTACTAGGCCGTTGAGCGTGTTGCCTTCAAATTCAGTGAGAACAGCTATACCAAGTTGGTATTGCAAGATTCTGAAGCTTGTGCATTTTCGTGCAAAGTTGTAGGCGTGGCTGTGCCATGAATGTTGATGTTTGGCCATGAAGCAGGAAGTTGTCATCACTCTGCTGTCAATGGTCCAATCTGCCCAAAATTTCACATGTTTGATAAGAGTCCCACCCTGAACACATCTGTACAGAAAAACTTGATAATAGTCACAGCGCCACCTAGTGGCAACAGGAAGTTATAAACTTCAGAATTGACGTGCTATTATCAGGCTGTTCACCACAATGATCTCAAATTTTGTCAGTAAAGCCATAAGGCCTTGATGAAGCATTATTGAAAATATTGTGAGTTTGGGTAACATGTCGGCGTTGCGACGTTTGACGTTCGCCATCAAACAGGAAGTTAGTGTTGAGAGGCCAGGGAAGCTCAGATGCTCTCCAAAATTGACACACTCGTCAAAGGTCGTACTATTTATGATCTCATATGGTTTACAGGATCGGTTGTGGCAAATTGGCTCCACAGCGCCATCTGGAAAACTTTAAAGAAGCATTTTCAAGTCTGTGTTTAACCTACATGTATAAAACTTGGTAGACATGTTTAATGTCTCACCCTGAAGACATCTACATAACAATATTGAGTAAAAGTAAAGCGCCACCTGCTGGCAAATGCAAAAATGGCTCGTGTGACAATTTGTTTAATTTTAACTACATTTTCATGGTGTGGCCTTCACATGATATGACCAAAGACGAGTCAAAATTATTAGGTGATGTCTAGCGCCACATCGTGGACAAAATAAGGTGAATCCCAATCCCTCAATTAGTGTCCATAATGCATGCAGATACAAAGCCTTGCATTTATCCAGCTGTGCAGAAGTGAACCCAAAGTTGGCGCACGGCCTGACAGGCACACGCCCCAAGGTACGCCGGGGTGAGAGGGCCCGTTCAACGCTGCTTTCAGCATTAATATTAAAGTTATTCTCACTTAACTTGTAGACCCATACACTGAAGAAAATAGAACCATATACTTAAGCAAAGCAGCAGGTATTATTCACATCGAGTCTTTCACTTAAGCCTCCTATCACAAATTAAACTACAGGATTTCATAAAATGTAGGCTGCACAAAATAAAACATTCGATAAAACAAAACCTGAAGCTACAGAAAATGGTGTGTGTGTTTTTGTCACTTTGGAGTTGGTCCATTGGCGTTTTTAACTCTCAGACATCTGTAACTATGACCACTGCTTTGTACGACTGCACGACAATTTGTTTAGTTTTTTTGCCATCTGAGAGTCTGGAAAAATGACTGGTGCTACTGCCAGCTTACTGCACCAGTCTGTTGATCTGTATGACTGGGAGTGCTGCACAGTGTGGTAAACGCTGCTTATTTCAGCTGCTGTTGCCTGTCTGACAGTCATCTTTTGGTTTCAGTAGGAATGCATTCATAGATCGACACATCTCTTCTGAAGCTTCACGTTTCTCGTGAGACTCACATCGTATTCTCCCCCATGTGAGACTGAAAAAACAACTCTGGCAAAAAGGTTCAAACTCTGAGAACCGCCTCCACCAGCATAGTTGTACGTGGTTTCCCAGCAGCTGCATCACCGTCTCTTTGTGGCAGTTCCCATCATTTTTCGCCGCTAAGGCATCATAGACGGTGATAGGTTTACCTGCGCTTGACCGTCGTGTGTATAGTTACTTTGATTGACAGCCCCAAACACACAAACCCCGCCCCATGATGAAAGGCTTCCTAGCTTGTGGTCACTCAACTTCAAAGCAATTTCAACATTAAAGCCTCCAAGACCAAGGTGCTCAGTATCAAAGGACACATCCTATAAATTTGAATGAAGAAAACCACCAGGTCCCTTTCGTATCTGATACAGAACATTATGGACTTCTCTACAGACAGAAGAGATTGCCCCGATACTCCACGATCAGTCGATCACGTGCCACCTGATAGAAGGGAGAGATTTCTGCGCGCATTCATAGCTGGTGGAATCGCCTTCAAGCTAACACTACCTGTGGGCTCCAAGGCTGGTCTACTGACAAAAGAAGAAATAGCAAGCAGGGATGTAATAGTAATGAAAAAGCTGTGGGCTCATTCACACCTAATAGAAATTAACAGAGCACTTCTTGAAAGCCAAATGACTATTGACTATTTGAGAACGCAGCCAAGGAGGGAAAAGAGGAAAGAAGATCCAACAATCAAACGTCAACAAGACACCATAGAAGTGAACCCTGCTCCAGGGACTGAAATGTACTATTTCTGGCCTTCACCAATGTAACCTAAGAATCAACGTTACCATCCATCTATTTAAAGACGGCGCAAAACTGCCGTGGCTAAGTCATCCCCAGCCCCTGCAGTATACTTGTCAAAGTGTCCTTGGGCAAGACACTGAACCCCAAATTGCTTCCAATGGCTCTTCCTTGGTATGTGAGAGTTCGTGTGGATGCAGCCAGTGCCTCACCACAGACGGAGTGTCCCACCACTGAGCAGGACACCTCTGGGACCAATGCCCCCTCCTCATACAAACCTGAGCCGTGATCCCACCACCAGCCGTCTGAAACCTGACTGTTCCTGAGAACAAGGCCGATCCTCCGGTGTCTCATCAGCAACCATAGACAGAAACATCTGCATCTGCTCAATATAGCGGCAGCGCTAAAGCTGCGGTCGCTAAAGTAATGTGAATGCTATGACAAAAATAGCATCACACAGGAAACTTAACTAATAAGTAGGCCTAGTTAAGTTTTAAGAGCAGAGCAGTTAGTAGGGGTTTAGCAGGATGCTCCGGTTACCCAAAAATGAAAAATATTGATCTGTCACAACAGTCGCTGTGAGTCCTCCTCAGACACCAATCACCTACCTGGAGGGTGATATGAGTGTGAAGAGCTGTGTCTCTACGCGACCCTGTGATGAAGTGGCGACTTTCACATCTGGTGTTTAAATTACACAGAGATTGTGGATCACTGCAGTCGTCCACTGATCAGAAGATAATTTACCATTTAAAAAATATAAAATGTCAAAAATGAAGCTATTTCTGTGTTGTTGTTTTTTTAATTAGATCATTCATTCCTGGAGACTGGGAACAGTGGTCTGACATTTGTGACTCTATATCTGTGATTAATTGGGGGGGGCTTCATATCACTGTATGAACATCTGTGTCATGAGGAGAGTAAAAGATATGAAACTAGAAAAGTGCTACAGTAGTTCAATCCAGTATGTGGATGATTAACACTGCACTGACTGGTGTCATTTTGTCGTATTCCGACTTCTTCCATACATTTTTTGTTTGCTAACTACCAGTTTTTTGGGGGTTTGTTCCATGCATACTGTTACTTATCAAAAAGTCAGTCTATATGCAAAGTATTATGAGTATTAACAACTGATTTAATAGATGTTTATTATCTTGTAGCTCTTTATTGTGTTTCCAATCAGGAGATTTGGAGAGAATTACACTTAAAAATAAAATTTTTACCATGTTGTATTGTGGACCATATATGGCAAACCTCTTCTCAGCTGCTTTCACTTAAAATCCAAAAAAATTCAACATGACCAAATTTTGTTTAATTTGTTTAATTATCAATTGTTTTAAAATAACGATGTTAGTGTTTGCCTGTTTATGAGACTTACTGTTCAGCGATGATGTAGCCATCCTCTACAGGAGTACACCTCACCCCTGCAACCTCCACATTGCCCACCATGTCCGAGAAGGCCAGGCCAAGGTTCGTACCGTGGATGGTCACTCGTGTGCCTCCTTCTGAGGGTCCAGCCACTGGGGTCACCTACAGGATACAATGCAAGAATCTTTAATTCCTGTTTGTAAAAACCTGTCCTGAAATCATAACCGGGCACGGGTTTCCCCGGACGCTCAAGGGTAAAAATGCTGTTACGGTCCAGGTGGCAGTAAAAGCAATTAAGAGCACTCCTCCGCCTGTGTCCACAGAATGTCAGAACATGCCATGAGTCATTGTGCCAAGAGCACGCACTAAGCACAACATTAGCTCATTTTATGTTTCCCTTCCTGTCTAAATACGGCATCACATCCATTCATGCACAATCACACAAAGACCACACTTTCAAACATATTTATACAATGGTAAAACCAATAAAAGAAACTTTACAAATAAAAACAGTGGGATTTGGTCCATTAACATCCAGCAAAGGTGCCTGCTAAGAATCTATTGCCGTTTCCACGGATGATAAATCTAAGAAGGGACAATATTAATGCTTATTGCAGGCCACCTACTCATAAAATAGAATATGGTTGACCAGCATGACCTTGGCACAGGGTGGCACACTGCCTTCTGTGCTGCAGAGCCCTGTTGAAGTCATTATCAAGAAGAAGAGGAGGAGGAGGAAGAGGAGGAGGAGGAGGAAGAGGAGGAGGAGGAGTCAGGGCAGGGAGAGAGAAAACCGGGGAAGGAGACACAGAAAGAGCAACAGAGTAGGCAACGTTTGGCAGACAGGGAAGTAAAAGGAGATGGAGAGGAGACTAAGAAAGAGGAGGGCAGATGGGAGGAGATGACTGTCACTCTGCTGTGTGGAGCTGCTAGTGCTATGTAAACAATCAATATGCTATTACTGGTCATGCAAGCAGAAGGGAATAACACAACTGTTAGTTGTGACCGCTTACTGAGCCGCAAAGTGCCTCGTGATGGGGACCCTTCGAGTGGTGCTCCACACCCTCCCCTCCCTACCCCCCCAACACCCACTAGGGTATTGTGGCTGCCCTGTGGGACGGCGGCATTGTAATCTAGATTCAGTGGACATTAATTGCTCTGGATGTAAAGTAAGTGTGTCACTGCACCGCCTGAAGGGTCTCAATACATGAATCTTTTAGCAATGCTTGGGCATGCAGGGTATAGATGGGGGGGGGGACATAATGGCTAAATATATCCATGTCAGGGGATGGCAGCAGCTATTCGAGTAGACTTAGTGATGGTTACATAAGAGATGTAAGGGCCTGAGAGAGAACAAAATAGAGAGGAGGATAGAGGGGTCATCGGAGACTACAAGAAAAAAGGAGAGAGGAGTGGAAAAATAGAGAGCAGAGGAAAGAGATAGGGACTGAATGAAAGAAGAGAGCAGAGAAATTAGGAGGAGCAGCAGAGTAAATGTGGATGCCACTCCGCTCAGTGCTATCAGCTGTGATGGATAACAGGTGAGGCAGCGATGGTGACAGGACAGCAGTGCTGTATCACAGATGGGCGTGCTAAAAGCTTGGGAGACCTCCTCCTCCTACCCTTGAGGATGAGATGGAGCGCTTCCCACGGTGGACCAAGCACAAGAAGACAAGACTAATCCATGCATGAAACCCATTTGATTGAGCTCCCCAGTGGCAGATTCATGAGCCTTGATTCATCCACTTCAAAGGCTCACACAGCAATGTCTCCAGGCTGGGAGGTATGACAGAGAAGTGCTGCTCTTTGTCTCTGTGACTGGATGTAAATGTAAATGTAAATACAGGGACAAAATCCATAACGGACCCTCCTTTTACATTAGGCTCTGATACGATTGCCTGTAACGCAGATCTTACATATACTACTAACTAACATACTCAACAGAGAAGCCCAAACCTCCTTCTGCTCAGCCACCTCCTTCAGCTCTTCAGGGGGTAAACCAGGGCGTTCCCATGCCAGCCAAGAGATATAATCGCTCCATTCTGGGACATGCCCGTAATACTTCCCCAGGGAGGCGTCCGGGAGGCATCCTAACGAAATACCCGAACCACCTCAGCTGACTCCTCTCAATGTGGAGGAGCAGCGGCTCCACTCTGAGCCCCTCCTGAATGACTGAGCTCCTCACCCTATCTCTAAGGGTGAGACCAGACACCCTGCAGAGGAAGCTGAATTCAGCCGCTTGTATCCACGATCTTGTTCTTTTGGTCATTACCCAGAGGTCATTACCATAGGTGAGGGTAGGAACATAGATTGATTGGTAAATTGAGAGTTTGACCTTGCTAGCTTAGCTTCCTTTCCACCACAACAGATCAGTGCAGCATCTTCATCACTGCAGATGCTGCTTCAATCCATCTATCAATCTCCCACTCCATTCTTCCCCCACTCATGACCAGACCCCGAGATACTTGAACTTGTCCACTTGGGGCAGCAACTCATCCCTAACCTAGAGAGAGCAATCCACCCTTTTCCAGCTGAGAACCATGGCCTCAGACTTGGAGGTGCTGATTCTCATCCCAGCCACTTAACACTCAGAAGCAAACTATCCCAATGACAGACTGAGGTCACGGCATGATGAGGCTAACAGACCACATCATCCGCAAAAAGCATAAAAGCGATCCTGAGTCCACCAAACCACCCTCCACCCCCTGGCTGTGCCTAGAAATTCTGTTCATAAAGATTATGAACAGAATTGGTGACAATAGAGGGTCATTTCCAGCAAACAGTCAGTTTGACCACTACATTCCCCGCTCTTGCGCTTTCTGTAAAATAATCTATTGGCCACTTACCATCAACATTTCTTTAGACATACTCCATGATTTGGAATCAAAAAGGTAAGACAGCCTAAAATGGTGAGAGAGGAATTCTAATCAACATGAAAAAAGGGTCTTGTTTGGAAAGAAAATTTGCTAGTCTGAGCAAAACAAGAACGATGAAGACACAAAGAAAGGACTGTAAAGTTGAACCGCCCGGGGATGTCTGTCAGTGCAGTGTTGACTTATTCAGCTGAAGTAATGGTGGGGAAAGTTGTGCTGATGCAGCCAAGGATAAACTCAATACATGGACCAGAAGGCAACACACTGCCTCAGCTGCCTTCAGGATATGCAAGCCTAGCATGTTACTGTTACTACAGTAGCTGCCAGAGCTGAATGACATTTTCCAAGAAAATTCAGAGCTCAGAAGGTTTAATCACCCAATCTGTTCTTAAAATACACAATGAAAACATTTCTGCTTTATATTTTCTATCATCAACCTTTAATAAACACATTTACTCTAACAGAACTTAATCTCATTAAAGCCCCAGAGAGATTCTCTAAGAATTAGACCACACTATACAGAAGCTTATTCTTCTCATAGCAGGATATTTTGCTTTAGAAATTAAACAGCCCTTGATACAATTTGGGAGCTTACAGCTAATCTTTTTGTCTTTGGACTCTGCTCAGACTAATTCAAGCGTGTCACATTTAATTGTGAGTAGAAATTTAATGGGCTTGATAAAACCCCACTGATCACTTGTTCTCGAATAAACTACATCCTAAATACTTTATGGGGCCTTAAATGTCTTGTAGTCGGCCAAGATATACAGTTGCTGATGTAAAGTAGTTTTTAGAGGGTTAAGAGGAGAAAAACAAGAGGCACAATGATTAGATAAGGGGTGTATTTGTGGAGGGGTGTGTTTTCCTCAATTAGCATACTTGTGCTGTGTGTTTGAAGAGGACATTTTGGCATACGGCAAGGGTACTTTGGCATTACACTGCATGCTGTTTGGCTAAAGACTCACTTTACTCCACAACATTTTCTCATCTTTCTAATTTAATCATTGTGTGCAACACCTCTGTCAGGGTAACAGCAGTGAAGAGACTTCAGGTGTGCCATGATACTGAAGGACCAACATCCTGGTGTTTTAAAATACAGTCAAACGTACGCGACCCCCTGCTCACAATGACTGATTTTTCACAGTCCTGTTTTACTCCCCATTGACATATGCATTAAGTTTCCTGTATAAGAAGCCCGCCTGTCCAACAAGACCACGACCAGTACGTTTGGAGACTCGCAGGCAGCCAATCACTGACGATAATGACCTGCGCAGGTAGATTTCTTGTTCAGCCTTAAACGTAAACAGTATAGTAAGAGGCATAAAGTGGGACTTTGCTAAGCAACGTTCAGTTATTTACTTTCTCAAGAGTCGTCGGCCCGTCCACAATGTTTCATTAAAGTCTCGTAATTGCCGGTTACCAGACTGGGGTTCCCAACATGGGGGTCACTGATCGCGGGTCACCAATTGTAGGGTCGGGAGATGATTTCCAGAAATCAAATAAAATTTAAAATGATTTAAGATGAGATTAGATTAGAAATAGTTTATTTTAGCCATAATAGTTTGTTTAAGTTTAATGGAGCATAACCATTAAAACCATTGGTACAACAATGGGTACAACAATAGGTTTGCATATACTGTATGAAGGAGATAGAGAGGAATCCTACACTGTTTTATCCTATGGCAACAGCTAGATGTTCAGTGTCACTGGGAGACAGGGAAGCCTCTCTGCTGTACTGTCAACTCGTACAGAAGCCGAGCCAAAGCCTATTGAGGAGATGCCTTTCACAAGCCCATCTAACTCCCAGCTTCATTTGATGTCGTTCCCTCTGCTGTTAGCAGGGGCTTACATCTCTTCAATATTAATGGCCCATGGTGGGAGGCACCATGGCACTTAATAGAAACATTAATTATTCAAAAAGGCCTATCTCGTAGTAGGCACATCTACTAATGTGCTAGTATGTATACAAATCAGTGCGTGATGGGGGATTCGGCGCATACAATCAAAACCAAATTTATTAATAAATTCAGCCCACCAGGGGGGTGCCTGCTCCTTAAAGAAAGCGTAATCACAGAGAGAAGAAGGGGGTAGGGCGAAGCACAAACAAATACGAACTTCACGGGTCATGAAGAGGAGAAATATTGTTGTGTCTGTGTGTATCATCATGTAAATTAGAGCCACCCCGTCGTCCTTCAAACCTTTTCATGGTTCACTTCCCCTGCTCTGCCTTTGTGCCTGACTTCACCCTGTCCTATCCTTGCCCTCACTCATAAGTTTGATATAATCCATCTCCTGAACTTGGGGGGAAAATTCACCTGCAACACCACAGACTCTATCATGAGTTCGTCAGGAATTATTTATAATCATTTAACTATATTTGTATGCTGACAGCTCCTCTGCAACATTGAACGTGTTGCATCGATATTTAGCTTGTGCACAACATTTTACTGAAAAGAATTTTGGGAATATATATCCACTCAAGCCGACATTTCTATCTCAGTATGTAAGGCCTCACAGCTGCTATAGACGGACAAATTGGCGCCTCTTTCCCATCGATATATAATGGATTTCTGCCTGATTGTTGACCATGGGCATGTCTTTTATTTTTCTATTATTCTGTCAAACTGGAACATAAGCCTGATTCTTTTCTGTAGATATTTGAGATAGTTGGAATGTTGCTGTAACTCTTCTCAAAATATCTTGGGGCAATAACTTGTCAGTTAAAACAAGCCAGAACTTAGAATCAATACATCACTGGACAACAGATAGATCCTATATTTCAAGGCATACAGCAACTAAAGCTGCAAAAATTAAGTTAAAGTGCATTTTCCTTTGATTTGTTCATTTAATACTTTAGCTTTGCAGATCTAAATGTGATTGCACCAAAGCAACTCCAATGTGAATTAATAAACACAGTCATTTCCTCTGATCGTAACATTAATAAAAGCAGAGATGGGAATGGGGTGAACTGGATGGCAGTGAGCATCTGCCATAGAATGGGAACTGAGAGCGTAATGGAGTTCCACAAGAGCATCATTTAATTCTCTAAGATGAGTCAGAGATAGTGATACACAGAGACAGACAAAGGGAGAAGAGAAGACAGAAAGAAACACAGTGATGGACAGGCAGAATTTAAAGATGTGGGGATGGCCTCTTCTTCAGTCTGACTTTACTTCTCTGCCTTTTCTGCATACAGTATAGCAAATCAATTAACCAAGCAGTTAACTTCACTTTTTAATTGGCTGGAGTCGGTCGTGAGTATGTGGGAACGGAGGAATGAGAAACTAAATGAGTCAGTGTGGAGGTAGAGGGGTCTGGGAGGTTAACCACAATGCACTGGTGCGTTACCAAGCCTAATTAAATAGCATGTCGTCGTGGTCTGACTCCCCTGTGACAGCAAACCCACCAGGCAGGATGAGGAAGTGGCCTGAGCAAGCAAAGGCCTACTTATGGGAAAACAAATAAGCACTTCCAGGTCATGACCCTGGTGTTGCCGAGGTGGAGGACATTCAGCTGTTTGGTAGGGTTGGTGCGAAGTGTGAAAAGAAGAGTGGGAGAAGGAGAACAGCTGCCATTGTTCTCCTCATGAATCACCAAACTTTAAGCTTGATTCTCTTGTGCCTGTTTTTTTCTCTTTTTTTTGGTGCCACAGTTATTTTCAAAGTGCTGTAATAACCTTGTGAGAGGAGAAAAGAGATTAAAATATGAGCACGCAACTGTGCCTCCTGCACAAAGGGAAGGCAGACGTCAAAGAGAGGGGCCTTTACAACTGACCCATCTATGGGTATGCATGTATGTGTGTGTGTGTGTCTGTCTATAGCCACATTTCCACTGCATAGTACTGGCTCCACTCCACTCGACTGGGCTTTATTGTGTTTCATTCACAAGGATGTCATACACATACACAAGGATGCACAAAAAAGAGCTTGAGCATATGCTTTTTGGCACACACAACAGATACTCGCTCAAGTAGACAAGGAGATAAAAAAAGAGAAAAAGATGAAACAGGAAGTTTATACATCAGCAGGTATGAGGTGGCCGTAGCACCCTGGAAAGTCTCTTTAAGGCTCATTATCATTCTTCTTGGGCCCAGTGGAAAACAAAGCAGGGTAGCATCGCTGCTTCTCAATGACATTTCATTGATCCGTATATAAAGGACTTTGCTGTCATCCATGCAACTTTTGTGTAATTGTTTGAGCGTTCCATGATTATGTAATCTGGGTTTGCTGCACTTTAGTGGTTCTAATGTGATTTTGAGAATACTTTAACTATATAATAGCATGTTACAATGCATCATCAAGCTTTTTTGTTAACTTTTAAATTTGAAATATTGTCTCACAGTATCAGCTGAGAGCCTCACGGGCCTCTCTGAAAAACGAGCATGAGATGATGCCATGTTTTAGCTGATTATTGCATATTGATTTGAGCAAGATGTGTGTGGGCAGGCAGGAGGGACAGACAGGATTATGGGTACTGACCTCAGTTATGCGTGGGTTGGTGCACTTCACATTCTTAGTGGACAGATTCAGCCAGCGGGTGGTGTAAGGATTGATGGGGGGGCAGTGGTGTCGCAGGGTGCACCTTCCCTCTCCACTGCACCAGCCACACTGGAACTTTCTCTCTGCCTTAAGACACATGCCACAGCTGTCTCGCTGGGCCGCACACTTGTAGAGGTGCACTGTGGGATACAGGAAGTGGTTGGGATATGCAGTGAACACATGAAAAAAAATATTTGGAAATATTTTTAAGGAAAACAGACTATAGCTTTTTGATGAATGAAATATTCAAAAAGCTTATTCCATTTTTATCTCCAATAGTATAATATACACACATACAAACACTATTTTTAACTGTACTGAGAAACGACAATATCTTAATGCAGAGGGAGAAAATGATGGAGAGTTGAATGATGCACATGTTGACAGCAGCATCTCTTGTGCGTACCTTGGATATTCTCCGGGTTATCAATAATGAAGTTGCCGTTCCACACCACTGAGAAATCCACAGGCAGCTCGCTGATTTTCATTCCTTCGTACAGATACTAGAGGCGAGGGGAGGGGTTGAAGGTGAAAGAGGCACAAAAAGAGAACTCAAGCATCTCGTATTACGCCTTATCTGGCACAATCTGGGCGAGTGTCACCAAACCTACCGAGCTGTTCTGGCACTGCACGCTGGAACTGTTGAAGCGGAGGGCGGTTACTCGGTGGCTGACCCCCTGGATGTGGAGGACGCACTCGTAGCCTCTCTGGCCAGACTGAGGCTGGGGCAGGTTCCTGGCCTTAAGGGTGATGGGCTTCACTTCCCCCGCTGGAATCAGAATCTCCTCAGAACGCACCAGCTGGGGACAGTCCTGGAAAACATTGACAAGGCAGGGAGCACAAATCATCAAGGAAGGAATTGTGAAACTGCTCGAGTGGCGAAAAGAATGAATAAATAAGAAGTTAATTTTGTTGGCAATATAATGTGAAATCAATACACAGCAGCATCACACACTGAAGCCTTTACATCCATAAATCTTGAATCTCGCACGATCATCCTATAGAAACAGCTGCTATTAGTGCTTATAAAGAGAGAGAGCCCAGTCTTTGTTCATGATGTAGATCTAATTAATGCAGTTGTTTGCGAGCACCATATATTTATGAACTGAAAGGCTGCAGGATTAATGCCCACTGTGCTGCTGCAAGTAGATCCATACGCACTGTTACTTATCACCCAAAGGAGCAGTTAACGCACTTTGCTGTCTTTTAGTAAAAGTAAATGAGTTTAGGGAAGTAAAAAAACAAAACAAAACACATATACTGCAGCAAATAACTATGTGCAAAGCCAGAAAGACATGTAAACAAGCATATTTCAAGCAGTTTGTATCTATTGCACTTGATTGACTGGATCAGAGTGATCCTGTGTCATTGTTAAGACACGCTAAGCTCTATAACTCCAGAGATAATACAGTGTTAATTGCTACTGCAGAGAACAAGAGCGCTGAGAGAGAAACGCCAATTCGGAAATAGAAGGGCTTAGATGGGTGTCTTTCTGAAGACATGCCCCGAGGCTGACACAGTGCTGGAACACAGAGCAGGATGCAGGCAGAAGGAAACAGAGAGGGGGAACGTGCAGGAGAGAGGAAGAGGAAGAGAAAGAGAGAGAGAGAGAGAGAGAGAGAGAGAGAGAGAGAGAGAGAGAGAGAGAGAGCAGAGGAGGAGGAAAAAATATAGGAAAGAAATGGAATGTTGTGCTAGCAAGCTTGCTTATATGCTTGTGTGTGTTTGAGTGTGTTCAAGCGACCTCAGAGGCGTTGACTCGTCCCTCCTGGAAGGAACAGCTGGAAGGGTCATGGGTACACAAGTTGCGGTACTTGCACCAGTGGCAGCGGAAGGCACTATTCACACATGACAGACACCTGCATGGACACACACAGAGAGAGAGAGAGAGCTCAGTCAGGGAGAGGCAGCAAATTTGCCAAAGTGGCGGCACAGCCCTTGAGGAAATTAGCTCAGATCCCAAGTGGGCACCTGCTGTTGTGCCCTTGTGGTTGGCACAGTGCCTAAAAGGGTACTAGGCCAAGTTCTCCATGCATATATTTCCCTCAGCTATATATTAATGCATGTCATGTGTGTGTGGTAGGTTGCATATTGTAACCAGAATCAGATGGAGAAAGAGAGACAGAGAGAGAGAGAGTGGAGGAACGTTGAGTAGAAGAGGACAAATAAGATACTGGCTCAGCTTGATCCTGCAATTACCATCAGGCCCGCATTGTTGAAGAGTAGCCGTAATTAGCATTGTAGTATGTTAGCGGTGTGTTTGTGTGTGAGCGTATTTGCACATACGATATGTAAATGTGTGTGCATTTGGGTCACTATAGGATACATACAATACTGCACGGCCAGTCGGCATAACATCCTTTAACGATGGTAAAAATATCAGTATTACAATGCAAAAAAAGGTTCTGCACTCATTCTTGGGTACTTAATTATTGCTAGCAGATTCTCCTTCTGTACATCACTTAAGTAAATGAATGAATGGAGAGATAGAGAAACCTGAGGCTGCAGGGCCTGATAATATCTGTATCTTGCCATAGAAAACACAACACAGACTTTTAAATGACAGCATTTACTACATGTATCTACAATGTGTATTGATGGCTAGCTGTTCTGAGAGTGCACTGTAGTTGTACTTGGCTCCCCCCGCTTTTTCTGTCTTTTTGAAATAAGGTTGAGTTAAGGACACTTGGTTATTTTGAAGCATTCATCAGTGCAACAGCATGGAAGGGATCTCTGGCAAAAGCACATTAACTCATAAGAATAGGTCTGATTCACTACAAGCAGAGTCTGCAGTATGTGTGTGAGAGGGAGAGAGAGTTGGTGTTGGAGTGTGCGAGGGAGAGCGTATGCCCTTTTCAAGTGCTTGCATCCGTCTTTGTGTGTTTGAATGTGTGTGTGGATGCGGCTGTGTGCACAAATATGTTTGTCTTCGCCGATTAACTGAGCTGATGTGAGAGCTGGTAATTGTTTTCTGTGCTACGCAGGCAGGGTTCTCAGACAGAACATAGCAATGTGATGCTATAGGGCAGTCTGTGCATGTGTGTGTGTGAGAGAGAGAGAGAGAGAGAGAGAGAGAGAGAGAGAGAGAGAGAGAGGGATGGAGAAAGATGCAGAACAACATTGCCTGCATTAATCTGGCAAAGAAGACAGTGGCTGCAACATTTAGTTTCATTGTCAACGGGATAGTGTAAGGATAATATGACGTGCTACGACTGTTGCACCCCTGCTAGTGTCACTTCCTTAGTCTCCTGGTCTCCGTGCAGTGAAACGTACAAGTCGAGTCGAGTGAACCGAGCAATTACAAAGGCATCGCTGATGCTGAGATCTCAGATCAGGGACAGACGTAGCATGAAAACAAGCATGAAATCCCCACTGAAGACCTCTTAGGCAGAAAGCTGCATGCTTTGTATTGCATCGTGTTCAAGTAGAACGCTTCATTAGCGCAACGGCACATAAACCTCTCGTTACGGGGCCCAGGGCGCAGCCAGTGATCACATTGCATTACTCTTTACAGGGGATATTTTTAGGGGGGCAAATTGTAACAAATTCCCAATGCATTGATTGAGTGGTTTTGAGCAGGAAGTCTGGGGCATTCTAGTTCAGTCGATGAGAGATATACTCACAGCTGGTGAACGCTGCAGTTGTAAAACTTGACCTCCGTGCTGATAAGCATCTGACCAGTTTCCTTCGAATTGAGCCTCAGCTCAACGCCTGACCAATCTGAAAGAGAGGACACATTTTGCACGCTCATGCATCATCTGAGTGCATTCCCTTTGCATTACTTTGCATATTGCGAACAGCAGATATCATTAAACATTACACTAATTAGCTGTTTAGAGCTGGGAATGTTGGCAAACAAGTGAACAAGATATGTAGAAAGGTAGCATCTCTTTCACACTGTTGTACATACACACAAGCCAAATGATGAGAGACATTTCATGTGAATATACTGTATGTGTATAAAATTGGCAGATAATAAACAGAGCCGTTTAACATGATCAAATTTTGTTTTCCTGCATCTTACTGAAGAGAGTTCTGGCTGTGCTTCTGTTCTCTGTAAAAACAGCCTCTTATCTCTTCCCACGAGAATATAGACTCCATAAATACGTGTGTGTGTGTGTGTGTGTGTGTGTGTGTGTGTGTGTGTGTGTGTGTGTGTGTGTACAGCAGCCTGAATTTCAGATGACATTCAGTGTGTAGGAGGCTTGAATGACCCTCTGTGCCCTGTTCTCTTCACAGCACCTGTTGGGAATCAGGCTCTGTTTCACACAAGGCTGTATAGCAGGCAGGCTAGGCTCATGGCTGACTTCTAGCATTGCACATTTGTCTCACAGGATTTAGCAAACAAAGTGGCTCCTGTCCACACAAAACCTCCACTAGGATTTTATTTTTTTCCTTGGTGCAGGAGAGTGCCAGCTATTTATCTTTATCTTCAAACTTAACATCAGTGCAGTGTCCTGTTTTATCTTAACAGCTGCTATTTTCCCTCCACATTTAATCTCCTCTCCTCTCTTCTCCTAGAGGACAGTAATAATCTTAATTTCTAACTTTTTACCTTGTTGGGAGTCTGAGTGTGTCAGTCGGTGAACACTCTCAGTCTTGTGTTATTATATGTCATTGTTTGCACTAATTTGGATGTCAAAGAAAAAGTTTGTATAATGTACTTTAAATAAAGTTGTCTCTCCTCGTCTCTCCTCTCCTAATCGATGTTGATGTGCAACAGATAGAAAGGTTTGCTCGGGGATCAGTGATGGAGGAGGATAGTAGGAAGTTCAGGAAGAAGAGGTCTCAGGGGAATGAATGCGGGGTAAAAATGGAGGTGTAATGTGCCGGGAGAGGTAGCACCAGAGGAGGGAGGAACAGGGAAGGTGGCCAAAAGGGAGGGGAGTGGAAAGAGAGGATGGATGGATGGCTAGATGGATGGAGGAAGAGCTTACGGAGCCGACTGGCTGACATTTACCTCGGGGAGAGCATTCATATTAGAGCCTGATGCACCACTCCCCCTGGGAGCTCTGGGCAAACAGCATTGCCATTTACTCACAGGGAGGAGGATTACCAAACCCACAAAACACACAGTGATTTACACACCCGGCACATAATATATAATTCAGGGTGTTTGGTTTCACTGCCCTGCAGCCATCTTGGCTTGCAACAACAGGTATTTATTGTCAAACAACAGGTGTGAGTATTCATAATGATATATTTGTTTGCAAATAAATGAATGCCAGATCCGCTGTGGCATATTTATGGAGGAATGCTGGAAAGGTCATGAGATTATTATGAAAGTATACTGGGGTTGATTAGCATATCTTTATTTCTGAACCCATTTATTTTTATCTCCATTTTTACTCTAGATTTTGTAACATTAGGTAAAAAAAAGCCTTATTGAAACTTTTGCCCTCTGTTGAAATGCAATTTATTACTCTAATGAATTATAATTAATCATAGGTTTGTTCTTGGTGCATTAATGAGGTATCATTCAAACAGCCGACCAGCTGCCTGTGTTAGCAACTAACACACTAATCCATCACATCAACTTCCCTCTTGTCCCTTCAACTGAATCCTCACAGGCTTAGTGAACCTTCATGTTAGACCATTGCTCTATCTGAGGCCAGTAATATGCTGAGCTGCAGCTCAGTCACAGGCCAAGAGGCCTCAGTCGGATCCTCCATCAGTTGTAATGGAGCCTGGCCTTGTGTGTTGCACACTTCACATCCAGACCACTGACCCTGGATCAGTGGGAGCTTGTTACATATATTGTGCCTGCTTAAAGTAGTAGTGTTGAATAAATACAGATGTTTCAGAGTGTGTGTGTGTGTTTGTTTATGTGCAGATGAACAGTTGGATCAGTGCAGCATTAACCCTTCTGTTGCGTTCCGGTCAAATTTGACCGATTTACAAGTTTTCTAGTAGTAGTGTAGTTAATTTCATCTGTTTGTCATAAGGTTCCATGACTTTGTTCACACATGGCATCTGAACACATAAAATAAATGTTGAGAATTTGTATTTAATTTTGGGTGTTTTATTGAACTTGGTGTTCCTGGTCAAAAATGACCAGTCTTGTGAGATGCCCCTTTTCGGCTTCCATGGCAACCCCCACCATCCAATAGAATTTTTACCCCATGGAAACCAGACCTGTTGGCAATTGTCAAAAACAAGTGCAACATTGTTTCAGTGATATATACAACTTTCTCACAGCTCTGGTGTAAAAAGCTTGTTTGAGGCCTTGCTCACAGCAGCATGATGGCCAAGTGATATGAGCTCAGGTCAATGAGGCCTACAGGCCATAAATAGCAAATGGATGTTCAAAACTTGTAATTTTCACGAGAAGTTGAGTTGATTGAAAGATGAAACACAACATTAAGTGATAATATATATATTTTTATGGATTTACACTAGATTTTTGACCGGGAACACCAAACTAGTTAACAGGAAACAAACACAACCGGAGGGTTGATAGAAGAAAGAGAGAGACCAATGGGTACAAAGGCTGCATTTAGACATCACCATGATTGGATCAGTGTACTCTGGACTTGATAGGAAAATATTAATGGAACCAAACCACTCATACGTTTTTGTGCAATCGATGACTGTGTTGTGTCTTATATCTACCTTGGTCAGTGGGGATGAGAGGGACATCCTTGGCAGCAGGAGACACACAGAGTATCTGGTTACCATTGACCTGCCCTTCCACCTCTGTCAGGTTGCCAAAGGAGCAGGTGATGCCCGCAGAAAGGTCTGGAACGTGGCTCACCTTCACCAGTAGCTGCACAAGGGGTGGGGCACATGAAAACGATGTTAATACTGTGCAACAATGACAATGTCAAATTTTTCCTGCAGAGTTTTGGCCCCAAACTCTGTAGGAGACTGGAGAAGAAATGTGCACATCCCTAATGGCATTAGTGCTTGCATCTTTGGTAAAGATGAGATATGATAGTTGAGGGAAAATGTGAAAAACATTGTGGCTTGAATGCAGAAGTCTAACAAGCTCCAAATAGAATGTAAAAAGCGCAAACTGCTGCTGCTGGCAAAGCTGTCCATCCGCTTTGCCAAGAAACGTTGCTGCATCTCAAAAATGTTATCAACACCATCGTGAGGAAAACAAGGCTGCATTTAGATATTAATCTTCCACTTGAGTGTGAACGATATAGTCCCAGAAGTGGATGCAGACATCGTGATTGGATCACAGGTCAATGCAGACCACATCAAGGAGTTTGGAGTTCTGTTTTTGTTGCCTCTTTCTCAATCCCTCACATGGACATACCGTCAAGATAGATAAAAACAGGAGCAAAAGAAAACACACACTCACACACAATATGCAGTAAATATGTGATATATCACACACACACACAGGCAGATGCACATTGAGGCGTTTGAAGTCATTCTCTGGAGAGCGGTGACACCAGTGCCGGAGCATTCAGCTGCTCTGACTATAAATAAATGTATTCTCCGCACAGGGTGTGTGATCCGGCTCTACAGCCAAGAGAGGCAGCCTGGATAATTATCACCATGACATTTCAGAGCCTTGTTCCATTAGCTGTTATTTTTGGGCCACATCGTTTGAAGTTTCTCTTTGTTTTATCTGCCTCTCACTAAACACCGCGGGGCTACTGGGACAGGCGAGGCAGCTGAGCAGCTTAACTGTGGGCCTTTCAAGAGATGCTGACTGTCTCAGTAGCCGACTACACTGCCTCTCTCGTTAGCTGGCTTACTCTGGTACCCATTGAGAGGATGGATGATTTTTTTCCCTCTCTTGCTGATGAGGACCTCTTGTCTTCTCTTGTTTTACTTTCACCATGTTTGTGTTGCTTCACTCTGAGGTGAGTCGGAGAGATTCTTGATTACAGCAATCACAGCAATCACTGCCTTTTGTTCGACGGTACCTCTCATATTAATTAGCTCTCATCGCTCTGTCAAGACACAAGTCTACAAACACTCCAACTTTTCTCACACACGCACACACACACAATCACAAAAGGCTGATTTGGAGAGTAAGCTTGTCTCAGAGTGTTAAGCCTTTGCTCTTTTTGTTCTCCTGTCCTCCCTGATGATGGTGGACCAGCCTAATTGGTGCCAGAGCTTAAAAAAAAGGCAATTTGATTTTGCAATATTTGTTTTGTATTTCTAGTACTCCCAAAGCTCACGTGAAGAGGCTTTGCTGCCACCGTGGATTTTTGGATCTCTGAGTGTTTTTTGGAATGGATGACAAGGAAACTGCTGACATCCTGTCTGATACAATGCTGTTAGTACACTGGACAACAGTGAGAGGTCTAGTGAGGCATTGGAAGAGCTACTGGCACATTCAGCAGAATTTGGATGATTTTTAAGCACTTAGACTTGAAAAAGCACAATTTAACAACAGTGATTAATGAACTGCATGCAAGTTTAGAGCTACAACTTCTTTTTTGTAGACCAAAAGTGTGCTTATCTCATCAAGGAAATTGCTATAAATGCCCAAACATATGCAAAAAAATCTGTATAGATCTATATAGATGTGAAAATGTGCTTTCTTTTGTGTTTTTGGATGTACTGCCCCTTTAAAGACCTTTAAAGTGTGTGTCTACACAAGTAAATGTGCTGCATTCACCAGAACTTGGAGAGGCAGAGTCATTTGCTGCACTGTACTCAGCTGCACTCAGAAAACTTTAACACCTACACACCCACCCACACAAACATGTCTTGGCACACATATTGATTGCTCTGTACCAAGTGAACATATGCATGCTAAAACGCCCACACAGAGCTCTTATGAACCTTCCCATCTAATGTTTATGCATCAAGCACAATCAAGACTAAGCAAACTGCTACGAGGGATCTTCTGCATCCTTCCATGGGTATTCAATATGTAAATGGAAGATGATTTTTCATTGTAATGTGTGCAAGTAGAGATGGTAGGTTTGTGTGTGTGTGTATAAACTTACAGGTACGCTGGGTTCTGACACCGCGATGCTGTCTGGGTACACAGTGGCCTTCACACACTGGTTGAGAGAGGCAGCGAAACGGTACGGCTCATCTGCCCGCTCACAGCGGTTCCTCTGAGAACAGCTGCACAGACAGGAGAGGGACGGACAAAGAGATAAACAGGTTACTGATAATAAATAAATATAAATAAAAACAAGATGAGAGGGTTGCCAGAACTGTTATAGAAGCATAGTTATAATGAATATTCATGCTATAATACATCCTACACTAAAATGTAATGTGGAAATGTATGTTTTGGTGTGAAAAAGACAAATTACCAGTCTTGTGACAGAAATTAAAAGCCCATCGGAGAACAGAAGGAAGAGGAGCAAAAGATGAGGATAGAAACTGTCTTCTTAACCTGAACTCAATCGCTCACTTTGATATGTGATCGCCTATAACACATTACAATAGTATGATTAAGCACCCGTACCTCTACTGCACACATTACTGATAGAAATGTATACTATATCCAAGACATAAGGTCATAAATTTGGGGTTTGCACCAGATGCTTTTAGTACCATATTTATTAGTCTCTTAGATTAATTTGTTTTGTGTTGTGGTAAGGTTGTAAATGTGACTTGCTAAAGTCTGGATAGGTTATGTTGTTGTTACCAGAATGTGCCGTTGTATTTCCAAACATATGGCATACGCAGACACAGACAAGACATCATTTTTAATAAAAGTGCTGTTTTGTTGGATTGCTTTAAAAGTTGTGAAAATGCTCACTTTTAAAAATGCAATTTACCTTCAACAACACCTGGCTTCTAAGACATGTAGCGTTAAAAGGTTTTACATAATGGTGGATGCATTGCCAGTAAACCACAGAAACAAATGGTGGCACCAGCAATGGAGCCAGTGCCTCCAGTCTGTAAATGAATATACTAGTCTACTAACACTAATACTAGACAACCTTGTACTTTCTGTATTTATTATAGGCTGCTGATTCTATTTATTATCCCTCACTGATGGACTTTTATATATTGTGCAGTTTTATGTAGAGTATTTGCTGTTTTGTGGTTGTTTTTGTCAACCTGCCCAGGGACTACAGATGTGAACTAGCTGCCAGCTAACTCTGTTTCAATTACTTGTAATTGTGCACTGTCCCTGCAAAAATAAACAATAAACTAAACTAATCATTGCAAGAGGTCAACTCTCCTACTGTAGGTCTGAGTTTGAGGTCTGAGGCCCCTAACTCCAAGCCGATAATGATAATAATAATAATAATAATAATAATAATAATAATAATAATAATAATGTTATTATTACCACTATTATTATTAATATTACTATGATCACAATTATTATTATCATTATTACTATTATTGCAATTATTATTAGCATGATCATGATCATCATCATTATTATTGTTATTATATTGTTGTTGTTTGGGTTAAAAAAATAACAATAATTATTATTAGTATATTATTATTATCATTATTTATTATTATTACAATTATTATTATCATGATCATCATCATCATCATTATTATTGTTATTATTATATTGTTGTTGTTTGGGTTACAAAAATAACAATAATTATTATTAGTATATTATTATTATCATTATTTATTATTATTGCTGTTGTTGTAACAAACATTTATTTTAAGAAAACATTACAAAACAGGATTCAAACCAGAGTCATCTGGGTAACAGTTGACTGACACAGCAAATACACCAATTCACTTCAAACCAATCAGTGACCAGAGGAATGCTTTATATTATTGATGACAAAAGTTATTAATAGGTCTATATTTATATATTATTATATGTATATTATATTATTATATTTATATATACCTCTCGCGGTCCGGATTCGGCCAGCAGGCTGCTATTTGGTGACCACTGCACTATACTAACAAAGAAGTACAAAGCCACAGCACTAAGCACTACACACTCAAATTATATCCTTCAAATACTGCATAACTTTGGACACGAAAGTAATGCAAATTACACAGCGTTCAGTCATGAGAGATCTTACCGATCAGGCAGCGAATCAAGTACTGCGCCGACGCCCCCGCAATCCACCATATCCCTCATTAAAACTCAGCTGCCTCCTCCTTCTTATTAAAAGTGTGTGTTCCCTCCAGCCCATTACACCAAAGGATCACTATCCTCATCCAACCCAATGGTATGTGTCTGGCTAACTGGCTGTCTGGTCACAGCAGCTCTAATTGGACTCTGATGGGTCAGGCGCTGTTCATGGTGCTGATGTGGCACTACAAGCCCTGTCCATTCTCCCCCGAGTGCTGGCCCTATGTGTGTGTGTGTGTGTCTCTCTTTGTGCGTGTGTGTGTGTGTGTTTGTTAGGGAACATATCACACGTCTTAACCACATACTCTTGCCCATACTGACTCTAAGCTACATCTTCATCCACAGCCTCTGGGTGTAATTATGTTGTCAGGAGTTCAAGGCATTTCAGTGCACTCACACGAACATGCACAAGCACACCAAGGTTCACATACACAAACACACACACACTCATATGGACAGGATCCCTAGGGAATCTAAAGAGCAGGAATGTGTAGAATTTGTGTAACAGTGTGATGCTTCTCCTTTTCAAAATGATTACCTGGTTTCCTCTTCACCACTCTTTCCATCATAAATGTGACATTTTCACTGTTGCTTCTGATATGAATTCTTTTGCCCCTTCATTTAACAGAATTGACACACATCACTGTTGGATTTGCCCAATTTTTTTCTCTCTCTCTGTCCACTCTCTGCTCATGTCTCTCCCTTTTGTCACACTCTTTCACAAGTTGAAATAAGTACACATTTCTTAAGTGAGGTATTATTCCGTCTGGCGCTTTCTTCCCGTCCACAGTGACGTCAGAAAATGACATTTTTTTGTGCATGCTTTCAGGTGTGGGCTGTGGCACAATGTTTTATGCATGTTTCCAGGCTGTATGGGTACGGATGCAAAAAGCTGGATGGTCATTAACTGACAAAAAGCAGCCACATTGATTTTCCTCAGTGATTTTTTTCTCTTTTTAATAAAATTCATTTCAGTAGGGTGAAGTAAGATGAGAGCGCAGCAAGGGAGTGGAGGAAAGCTGCTGTTGCCATGGTTTCAGGAGATGGCCATTATCTCAGTGTAGTTAGAAACTGACCCCTTGCCTCTCTCATTAGCTGAGTGTTGACTAGAATTCTGCCTTCCTCATATTCCTCCTCCTGAACGCCTCCCCCTTATCCTCCTGTCTGGTCCTGGCCTGTCACTCAGCAGCTCTGCGGATGCTTTGTGTTCCATCACTCAATTCCTGAGGGGGTGGGGACGGCACTCACACACAGAAATAAGGTAATAAAGGAAGTGATACGCACATTTCTTTGTTACAAAACTGAACACCCATGCACACACTTACATGTACATGCACAGACTGGCAGCACAAATGCATGCAGTTCTTTCAGACTGTCTCCTGTTATAAGCAGCTCTCAGCTATCTTCTCTCCAGCAGCTTCTGGAGGCCTGGGTGCTGTGCTCTCTGAGCCCTGTCCATGGTGCTGAAGTGTCTGCTTGCACGTCCATCATTACTCGTCTCTGACATCTGTGACTCCACCGCAGGGTATGAATGCAGTTGTAAGTGGCACAGGCATTTCATACAGACGTGTTAAGTGAGTGGGATAACAACAACAAAAAACCACGCGAAAAAGCAAAGGTGATCATCCTGTTTTCTCTCGTGGCAGTTTGTGTGGGCTGCTCTGTTAGAGTCAAGAGCTCTGAGGTGTGAAAAAACCCTTGGAACAGTATATGCGATCTAATTCAGTAACCTATATCTAATGCACAGTGTAATATGTAGTGTTGTGGGAGTGTGAGGACAACAGAGGCCAGAACTCAGGGTCAGTTCTACCAATGCCTGCTCCTTATTCAGTTTCTCCAGACAGACAATTACACTGTCGCTCCAGCCATGCACAGCTTTGACAGACATCTAGACGTATGGATACACACACCGATTCACACTGAAACACAGACGCCGCCCCCAACTTGTAAGGGAGACTCATCGTACACATTCACTCTGAACGTGCACAAGCACATAAATATGCATAACAACATACAGTCCCTTGCAATAAATCTCTCACACATTTATTTGCACATTTGCACATGCAGGCACACACACACACACACACACACACACACACACACACACACACACACACACACACACACACACACACACACACACACACACACACACACACACACACACACACACACACACACACACACACACATCCTGGCCTTGACAGCCGACAGGGAACGCTGTCTGTTACTCCATCCCTCCTCCCCTCCCTCTTACCACATCTAAAGGACTTCAGTGAAAGTGCGAGGACCTGTCTGATTGCGGCTCTAGCTGTGAGTGCCGTGATTAAAAAAACAGGAGCGAACAGAGGGGGAGCCATTTTAAAATCACCTTCCTTCCCCTTGCTAGAGACGGGCCACAAAACGGCGAAAGAAGAGCAGAGATGCTCCAGTGGCAGGGTGGAGGGTGAAAAGGAGCAGGATGTATAGTTACTGCAGGACCAAGTCGATGTCTACTGAATATTTGATGGTGCTTAGCAAAGCTTTACTAGTCTTAAGTGGTAAGACGTTATGTTAGAGAATCACTGGCATGATTTGATTTGGTTGAATGGAACCCTAGTCTGGGGACTCTCCATTTCCACCGGAAGACATTACAATGAAGTCATGTAAATGTAAACATGTATGAAGACTGACTGCACTGGGACTTCAGCTCCCTGACATGAAAAGAGGAAACATTAGGTGAGCATATACCCACACACATGCACACACCACCTCCTCCCTTCAGTGCTTTATCCTCATCATGAGTGATGCATCCCTCCTGCATCCCTCAAGTGTGAGAATATCCATTTAAATGCAGGAGGCACAAAGGGAAGAGTGAAGGAGGAGCAAAAAAGAAGAGTTGTGTGGGCTTGGGAGGAGGTGCAAGAGCGCAGTTTGAAACCCAAAGGTCACATCAGGGCTAAAATCCACCACCACAACTCCTGAAGTCTCTCCTATGGCGGCTGATAATGTCACTGCAGGACAACGCCAACAGGATGCAGAGCACAGGATGGCCACAACCTGTTCACTTCATCTTCTCATAGATCCAGAAGCTATTGTTGTATAAACTGTAGGGCCCACTCGCACACACGTGTGCAAATTCATGTTTTATACAAACCCAAGTGTGTCGGTCTCTGCTTTAGGACACTGAGTGAGGTCAGGAGAGGGAGAGAGAGGGGAGATGCTCGCTGCTCTGCATAAAGCTTTGTGTTACTTACGTGGGCTGAGCAGAGAGAAAAGGAGAAAAGAGAACAAGAGGCGGTGGAATCTGTGCATGGATGGATGATTGTCAAAAGGAAAATAAGACAAACAGTGTTTTCAGGTATTATGTGTAGTCTGCACACTCATACTGTTCATGCTGGTGCAATATTTCAGACATCGTGTAGCTGACGTGTACTAGCTCCGCTCACAATCTATGGAAATATTGATAGACCTGCATGTTCATGATCAATATCTCATTAAGCCCAATTGGGAAGATGGATGCAGCTCCCTCTGACTGCTAACTGTGGCTGCAGCTGATGAGTCTGCCATTAGACACACAGTCTGACATCTACAATGGGCTGAAGCGCCCATTTTCATTGCTAAGCTATTTGTTGATGCCATTGGTAAATTAGAAGAGATTTTACGGTGGCTGTCATTCTTAGCATGCAACATAAACAGCTTAATGCTTAAACAGCTTGTAGTTGAAAATAGTGTCTGGTTTTAAGTTTTGGAGACAGACGTATAGAATTAAACAATTGCATCCCTCTATAGCAGAATAAATAATAATAATAATAATCATCATCATAATAATATTAATATTTATTTATATAATGACGACAGGAAACTCAAGGTAACATGACGACTGTATGTGCAAGACCATATAGCCAAACAAGATTTGAAACAGAGTTAAATGAACTAAAATTAAGGATGAAAATACAAAACACACAGCATGTGATATAAAACCAAAAGATGGAGAAAAGTCAAGGTAATGGTCAATGAATACAAGAGAGAATGAATATGATGATGAAATAAAAACAAATCAATACAACAAAGTGATAGAAAATAGAAAATAAAAGATAATAAAAAAAGATAATAAGAAGACGACATCACATCCCAAGGGTAAAACCACAAAATAAGACTACAACAAAGGGGTATAGAAAATAATAAAAGAAGGTAGAAGAGAATAAAGAAAGATGAAGGACAATTAAAAGAGAATAAAAACACGATAAAAAATTTAAAATGACATCTCGGAACCAGAAAATATATAGAAAACAAATAAACAAATAAATTAAAAAACAAGGTAAGAAAAAGTGAGGAAGATGATATTACATAATAACAAGTCGATAACAATGTGTTAAAAGAGGTTAGTGATTCTTCTCGGGTAGGTCGTTCCAGAGCTGAGACTGCAAAACCTCGGTCACCTTTAGATTTGAGCCTTGACTTTAGCACAGCCAGGAAGGACCCATCCAAGGATCTAAGGCCCAGACGTGCTTTAAAAGTGATCAGTAAAATCTTAAAATCGATTCTAAAATGAACAGGGAGCCAGAGTAAAGAGGCCAGGATAGGGCTGATGTGATGTCATCGGTTACAACCAGTGAGAAGCCTAGATGCTATATTTTGGACCAGTGGGAGGAGAGAGATTGATTTATTGTTTATGCCTGAAAGAAGGTACTTATAGTAGTCTAATCTTGAGAAAATGAAGGCGTGGATAAAAGACTATTTCCTGTCTCAAAATTCTTCCTTTCTCTTCAATGCTGGGGTCACATTCCAAAATCTGGGTCTTGGATCGTTTAAGCTTGTGACACCGTTTTGTAACATGTGGACAGCTGTGCTGTACTGTACAGGCTGCTGTGTGTGTTGCTACTGACACAGCTGTTCATTCACATGTAAGATGACACAGCAATACAACACAGCATCACATTAAGGTAGTGCTGTGTTATTCTGCTTAGTGCAGCCCTCAAATGCTGACTCACTCTCTGCTGGGGCCTACTGCAACAATAGCCCTAAGCTGTCATCCACACAACAAACTAGCACTGACTTTGACCTACTGACCAGAATTTCTTATGCACACATTACATCACTACAACCTATATTATTCACTTCTTGTTATAAATAATGTGAGAAACCTGTCACTTTTGCAACTAATCCTAACAAATCTCAACAGAGACGTCCGTCTTCTCCTGGAATTTCAGAGCGCCGGGTGGATGGAGACTCAAGAGAGCAATACGGGACATTCTGAGATGGAAAAGCCTCTTCTAGGCATGATTAGAGAGCTAATCTAACAATGATGAGAGGCAGGCTGAGGAAGAGAAAGAGAGAGAGAGAAAGCTATAGTTGCATGTTTTTGGCTCGTGGTCAGCGGAGGGCTGAAATACCCATTCACAGGATTGAAGAGCGCTTGAGATGATGAGCTCGCTTTGAGCTGCAATCAAAATGCATCTCAGTTTTCTGCGCCGATGTGTTTGCAACATCAAACACACTCTCTCTCTCTCTCTCTCATTCTCTTCCCTTCATTCTCATCCCCTCTCTCATTCTTCATGCATTCAGTGGATGCTTAGCAGCTGCTGGTAATTAAAGGACTTCTGAGTCTCACACCACACTGAATCAGAGGAAGAAGAAAGCAAGCAGGCAGACAGTAAAGACAGAGACGCCACTCCTGGCCGGCTCACCGCCTCCCTTGCATTCTCTCCTCCTCCTCATCATCGCAAACCAAGCTAATGTCCTTCTATGTTCCCAATTAGCCACCTTAGACTACTGCACTTCAATGAGCAAACACGCATAAACACAGAAGAAAAGAGGAGGGGGGCACAGCGTTTGGAGGAGAAGAAAAGAGGATGGATATTGTGGATGGCAGCTGTAAAAGAAGGGAGGGGGTGATCAAAGCCAGGGGTGTTTATGTGTGGCAAGCCAACCATCTCTGGAGTGTGGAGGAGCTTATTCCAGAGGGAAGAGTGTCGAAATGGGAGACGGCGCAGAAGTGAGCTGAGAGGAGATGAGCGGCATAGCTTAGATGCTAGCTTTGCTGTGAAGGGAGTGAGGGAGGTACATGCAAACACAAGACAGGGGAGGTAATTTTATAAAATCAACAATGACTTAGAGACAGATGATGAAGAACTGGATAAATGGAGGGAAAGGAGGCAGCAGTCATCATCACGGCTGGCGATGGCACCAGAAATTTAACTTTGGGTTTGTGGGATGATGGGAACTCTTCACCAGAAGAGTGTAGTTGCTTCACTCCAACCGTGTCCTATAGATACTTCCTTCTACTATTAGTTATTTTGTGCATTAATGCAGTCTTCATACTAAGGTTTACATTTATTATTTAATTTCCCATTAGATCCATGTGCAAATTTCTCAACTTCTGCTTTCACTGCTGCTTAAATGGAAACTTTTTGTATTACTGAATGCAAGTTGTCTTTACTGATCTTTGTCTGCCCTTAGGTGCTGTCATTAGCTGCCATCTGGATTTAAACCGGGGACACTGGAGTTATGTGCGCCATAACTCTTTTAATGCTTTTTTTCTTTTAATTTCCTGGAGGAGAGGCCTGTTAACTGTGAGTGGCAGCATGCCATTAATGCTTCGTCAACACAAGAAAAGAAGGAGCTCAATCAGGTACTGAAATGTCAAGGAGCAGTGTTTCACCTGGGTTTACTGGTTAGGGGGGCAAGCGGACTGGTCAGCGGAGGGTGGAGGGACGCAGGGAAATGGGGGTGAGAAATTATTAGCATAAGATATTATCAGTGAATAGGCTATTATTATATTCCATCAGTTCTCTTCATCATCCTGGCCACATAGTGTAGCCGTTGCCTTGACTTTAATCGTAGTGAGGGCCTCAGGGTGTATGGTGTAATTAATGCAAATTCTTATTTACTTTTACACCAAAGCTTACCTATAACTGTCTTGTTGAACCAGGGGGAGTATTTCCTCTCTGACAGCCAAGTGGGTCAGAGCCTGTCTTCCTGTGCTTGTCGCTGGGTGTCACCGGGCAGGGTTAGCCTTCTCCCCTCAGCAGCGTAGGAGCTATTAGCATCCTCACCACTGGTCCCAGTTTCAGGTTGGGTAGTGGCGGGTGGCGTACCAGCGTGTTTGAAAAATACAGATATTTAGCCTGGTTTGCACGTTGGGGTCGACGTTTGTCCATCTTTGGTTTTGGGGATTTTTTTAAGCCTTTCTTTTTGGGGGGAGGGAGGCTGCATTGTACACTGAGGTGTATTAAAAAACACTGTTTCTGCCAGCCTTACTTGCATCTTTTCAATATGTCAACTTTTCCATCCCATTCAAGTGTAAAATCCTTTCTTTTCCAATATTTAAATATTTAAATTAGATTTTTGGTTCATCATGAGAGGCACTAGTAGAGCTAACTGTTCTCTGCAGTAACTCAGCCAGAGCTGACAGGGGTCCTGCCACACTCATTGCAGGGTCAGAACAGAGAAAAGGGTATTAGGACCAGAGACAGGTGGCATGAGGGTCTGCTGTGTTGAAAGAACAGATGGCTGATCTGACGTGAATTGGGGCCACTGACCTTTTCTCCCCACGGTACAGTATAGCAGTCCACACAAGTGTGCTTGCATGTAAACAAAAATCAAACCCACTTGCAGGCACACATGCACGCACGCATTCAGACACGAGCACTCACAAGAACGCTCAAGAGGGTCTTCATACACCAAACAGTTGTTTAGTTTAGTTTTGTTTCATAGCCACTATAACCCTAACAGCACCAAAGCCCATTCAAATTCACAATTCATATGAACCTGAATTATTCCATTCCTCACACCTACACACAAGCATATGATTAACAGCCAAGCACAGAGGCTAATGTTGTGGTAAATGATCCCTGTGTAAAGGCACGCAAACTGCAGAGAAGACAGAGATTTAGCCTGCCCCTCCCATACTTCCCGAGGCACATGCTGAATTACCTTGTTGCTAGGCAATTATTTGTCCTGTCCCAGCTTTGGAGTGATGCAAATTACTTTAAGTGCACTTTGCAGGGGCTGCCATCACGATAATGATGATTGCGGCGGGGCTCTGACACACACAAATATTCAGCTATACCTTTAATGAGAGGGGCTGCATTTAGGAGGGGTTGTATGTTGGGAATTCAAGACGTGGCAGCTAAGAAGCAGCTCAGTACATGTGTGCAAGAAACAAAAAAGGGGCGATGGAGACTGAGCAGAATGTGTTGTATTCCTATCCATCAATGAATGTCTCATACCCAAAGAACAATGCCTACAGGTAGACATGTTTTTTTTCAAGCTCTACATTTTTCCCATCTGATTTCTTTCCATTGTTTAAAGCTTTCCAGAAGTTTGTTCTGTCGCAGTAACATCTGACGTCCAGCAGGTGTCACTCACGGCTTCTGTGCTTATTCCTATGGCTTCTGTCGCTTCAATGGGAGGTAAATGTCCCCTAACTTGCTCAGAATATGCACAACAAATAGTTGACCTAATACACTAAACATGCAGAGGCACAGCAAAATGCATATATGATGGTTCTGTGCAGGAGAACGGCTCAAATAATGAGTCTCTTTGTTTTGTTCTTGTTTGTCTTTTTAAATTTCAATCATACAGACACTGAGAGGATTCATTTCCTGTTAATATCGAGCCATGTTAGAACAGGAGAGCGGTCACTATGGCTGCGCCAAGTAGGTTTGAAGCAGCACTGCCCCTTTAAGGCACAACTTTCCATTTCCAGACACACACTGTCTCCTCTGCTCACTCAAACTTATCTCAAATAAACATGAGGAGGAAAACAGCCTGCCTGGAGCAGGGAAATCGAGGGCCATTGTGGAAGCTCTTTAACAAAATCTGTATGTTAACTGACTTGGATGGTGATTGAGGGTTACTCACATGTTATGCAGGACACACCAGCCGCAGTGTGGATCCCCCGAGCTCAAACACTCTCCACAGGTCCCGTACTGCTCACATGACTCGATGGGAACTTGAGTAACCTGAAAGCACGATAAATATTACAATATGCACAAATAGAGCATGTGTGTGTTTGTGTGTGCACTAAAGCAGATGATTGAGCAAATATTTCAAATCCCATTTTCTAATATGTTAAACACGATTCCTCCCCTTGTATGCATTCCAACAACATTAATGTTTTATGTTGACCTGATGTACAAGGATGATTTGTCTCAAATGTCTGGGTGCACTGTGGCCCCTGCATGTCAATGTGTGAGATGTCAACTGCACAGGCAACTGCTGCCTTTATCCTAAGCCAGAGAAGCAGGTGGGATCAGTTGGCCAGAGAAAGCTGTTTCTCTGCCATCAATGAGTTCTTGTCTGGACCAGGACATCTGTCTACCTAAGGTAGAGTCTGCACAAATACACCTACACATGGAGGAGTACTGACAGATGCTTTTCCTAAGAGCATGTGCAAAGTACAACTTAATTAAAAAAGTGTACAACTTGTCATAAAAAAGTAATTAGTAAGAATGACAGCACAACTTTTATTAGAACTTTTATTAGTCTAACAGAAAAACAAATTGTTTAAACTTTAACTGTAACTTTTAGCCCCAAACTTATTAAGATCAACTTTCTTGAACAAATAGACGACTAATAATGACTAATGTTGTGCTGTAAGTTTAAAATCATGAATGAATGGACTGTATGAAAATAGCAAAGAAAAACATGTTGAAATTGTCAACAGCAATGCATTTGAATTTTGAAAAGCAAACACACTCCACAACCATGGATCCACACTAATCCGCACAGGGCCGTTTGACTACAATCATTTGAATAAAGAACAAACATCTATGTGCATGTGCGATTGACTTTAAACTTGAACAAACACATACATGTGAACGCACAACACTAGAAAAGCCCAAGAATCAAACATGCATCTCCCCAGCTAGAAAACCATTGAGTGTGTGTCAGCTGAGCTGGTGTGTGCCTGTTTTCAGCTACATAACATGCACTTATCCTCCTGTCGGTTGTATATACAAGTGTGTGCATGTGTGAATCTGTGTCTCTGCCTGAGTCTGTCTGTCTGCCAGAAAAGGCTCTGCAGCCACATGGCCTTCAGTCTGTCTGTGCAGACCAGAGGTCATTTTGTGAGTGTGCGCCTTTAAGTGTCCCGCGGGAGCTGCTTTGCTCACACCTGCATCTCACTGTGTCAGCAGGAGTAAACATACACACACAGCCGCATAATGCAACACAAACACCATCATTGCATAGCAGATGAGCAGCGACACATTGGAAAAAGTGTCTGACACAGATTCATTTTCGGTCCTGTCTGTCTTTCAATTTCCTGACAATTGCCTTGATGGATAATGACAGCAGACTGTGTGGCCTGTTCAGCTCCAAACCTTAAGGCTCAGATCGATGCCTAATAAGTGGCTCCTCTGCAAAATGTGGAGGAGTGTAATGAAAGGTGCAAATAACACCATTTCAGTGTTTTTTTGTTTTTTTTACCCTGTGCACATCGTGCAGAAATGCGTGATATTAATTGCTGCTACCAGTGTATGTTTACTCCTGCTGACACTGGAATTAACTGTCAGCTAAGAAGAGATAACAGCTGGATGTCCATCAAAGGCTTTTCTCTTATTACAATGTATTCAATTGGAGAAAAAAAATAGCTTACAGAAAAAATGTGTTGCATGTTCCTAAAGTTGCAGATGACAAAACTGTCAGCTGCTGTGAAAAATCTGAGCGATGTCTGTTCCAGCTAATGGATTTTTTTCTACATTTTGTCTTTGCTCCTCAAAAGCTCAATAGCCCTCCACCTGTCTGCCTGGTCCTAAACCCCCGAGGCAAAAGAAAGACGGGCCCAGGGGACAAAGAAAGCCATTGACACGGCTGGACGTAGACAGTCGCTGTGCGGTGTGGCAGCTCTACCATGGACACTCATGTTAGATTAACCCCCTGTCCCCTCAACAAACTCTATTTGTGTGTGTGTGTCGCCTAGCTTTGGGACAAACAGGTGGCATGCTGTAATGAGCTGCAGACGGGGTCACATCAGCAGCAGAAGCTGCAACTGATGACAAACAAGCCCACCAGGAACGAGACTCGGCTGCGGGAAACACTAAGTGTGTGTGTGTGTATCTCAAAGTCTCTGAATCCCTCTTCACCCTAAAAAAGCCTTCAGAACCTTCCTGAAACATTTGCAAGGCTGGTGAAACTTTATAGTAGAACTTTCACAGAGGCCCAGCTCCATGAAAGGGTTACAGTTTGGAGACAGCTGTCAGCAGGAGGGGAGGAAAGTCAGGGAGTAGTGGGGGGAGAAGCTGGGGGTGTCCCTTATGGAGCGGTGTCTAAAGACAGACAGACACAGCCTGCTGTCAGCTGATATAGAGTGAAAATGTAGGGGGGGTAATACGGAGGATGGAGAATGAGGTAAGCAGCTGTGAGAAAGCACAGAAAAACAGAGATGTTAATATTTGTGTTGAAAATACTATATTTATATATTGTATGTATGTGTGCATTGATGTTTGAACCAGCATGGGCCAGTAGTGGAGGTGAGGGGGAGGCAGGGGGAGGCAGGGTTGTCGGGGATCACAGCAGCTGTTGCCCAGCACACGCTACAGTCACTCAACACAGCAGGGCTGCACAGTGAAGCCCCTTCTCCCACTGTGTGCATGCGTGTGAGTGCTTGCGTATGTGTGCATGTGTGTGTATTTGTATGCACACACATACACACACAGCCCCATAACGGATGTGCAGATCGCTGCTCTTGTGTTTTCAGGGAGGACAAAGAGAGACTACATGTGATCTGATATCGCAAACTTTCTCTGCTCTCTGACTCAGTTTCCCATGAGCACACTCATACCCACAGATGACCTCTGTTACACTCTGTTACAAGAATGCTGATAAAATTCCCACTCTAGATGACCTTAGTGAGGGGTTAGCGAACCAGAGGGGCTACAGCGGCATCGCATACTGGAGCAACCTGGGTACTGACAGCAGAGGGTTAAAAGTTAAAAGGGTTTTGGCACAAGTATTAATGCCCAGGCTTAACACATCACAAGCAGAAACATGCAGTTCTTCTCAATAAGAGTGAAGGTATGAAAAAAGACATTGTTTTTTTAATGCAACCTATCAAATAAAGCTAAATTCAACCTAGCACCGCTTGCTGCTTTTTGGAGCCACCAACATGAGAGCTTTCACAGTGTGTCTATTATAAATAATGGATGTAGCTTATTTTTGTTGCAGAAATTGTCATAGTGATGTAGAAGTGTGAGCATTACATGACAAACAGGCTGCTACCTTTCTAGCCTTTAAAGAAAAAAAGGCAAAGAGGATAAAATTTCACTGTATGTATTTTTCACCATTATATTTGGCCACCTGTGAATGGTGACACCTCTGCCCTGCTGCCCTGAGACCCAGCTATGCCCAATGCACCTCTGTGATGGATAGGGGCACAGGGGCAGGACAGAAAAAAGAAGGGAGGGGGAAAAAAAGACTGGGGAAAAATAGGATAAAGGAGGACAGAGCAGAGTGGAAACGACCCATTCCTTTGTGTTCTGATGAGACCTAGTCCCCGTGGTGCCAGATGTGCCTCGCCATGCTGAGCGAGAGAGAATAAAACAGATAGAGAAAAATCACACCGTCACCAGCAATGCAGAGGAAGCGGTATTGCAAGCTGTTGCCAAGGCAACAGGCTTGGCTTTGACCTCAGGAACACCCCCACATCCACCGCCACCACTCCCCGAACCTTCAAACCCCGCAAGGTAAACAGCTGGCACCTCTGGGAGTTCCTGCCACCTACACCTCCTCTTAAACATGCATAGACACACACATACACACACACCCTATCCATTTTTAATGAGTTAGCCAGGCTACCACGTCACTGGAATGAGGCACATCGATCATGAACACAATACCCATTCCAGCAGAGAGGGAGAGAGAGCATAGAAGGGGTGTGTAGCTATATGTATACCGTGTGTGCGCTACTTTCAGGGATACAATTCAGCATCATGACCAGTTGGATGGCTGGTGAAATTTGGGACAAAATCAGTTTTCCCCAACTATTTTTGGTTAGTGGTTCAGGATAATAGGGTAAGGGTTAGGGTTTCACGACTAGTGGTTATAGTTATGGTTAAGGGCAGAAACTCCGTCAATACGTCTGCATTGTGTCTATGTGAATGCAGACAGACGCGGACACAGATTTCATGTATTTTGGAGTGTATCACCTGAAAATGACAACACAAGGCAAACACAAGCTCCAGTTCTAGTCTGAGCGTTGTAACTTGTGGGCCGTATAGCAGTAGTGCACATTTCTCCACAGACCTCATCTTTGTTTACTACAGTCATAGAAAACTGTGATTAGCTCTGCATCGTGGTTTGTTGTCACATGGTGATGCGTTTGTGCATGAACCATGTTTCTGCCCTAAGTTTCCAGGAAACAAATACAAGTTTACGTAATATCCCCAAAAGTGACCAAAATATGTGTGTGTGTGTGTTTGTGAGCCTAATGACAAAGACACACAAGCAGAGCAAATAGTTATTGCTGAATGAATGAAAACCAATGAAATCTACATGCCACATAACCTCTTAAGGCCCATTTATGCTCTATGTTAAAGACGGATAAGGAGATGGACGGAGCCTTCTGTCGAAGTAGAGAACGTACAGAAGCATGTTTGGGTCCTCGGATAGACCGTTTTACGGACGGATGTATCCATTTACGTACATAGAGGGAGCATAAATGGGCCTTTAGTCCCACAGTGACCCTGCAGCCAGTCTTTCCTGTGTTGAAGCTAACAACAAATGGACTGGCTCCTCTTTAATCTGCTCTAGTAATCCTGCTGAGGCTTCCCCTAAGGACAGCGGTCATATCTCCCATGTCTCTTTCTTGCACCTTCCTCCTCTTCTCCTCAACTTACAAAATCCTTCCACTGTACTCTGCAAGACCCAAACAAATCCACTATCCATCCTATGCCAGGCTGGCCCGGAGAAGAGAGTTGAAGGGACTCTGTTGAGGGGCTGATGTTAGTTTAAGGACAATCAGGCCATGAGACTCACACCAATTACACCCAGCTTGATTAAGGACAGAGGGACAGGGGTCGTTGGGGGTGCACGGGTGTTGATCCCTCGGAGGCCTTGAGCTGAGCAGTGCAAAGACACCACAACAGCTGGGAGCTTTGGTAATGGCTTAAAACCCACATTCCGAGAGGAATTAATTAAAGCCACATATGCATATAATGGCCGCTCATAAAAATCATCGTCATCATGTGCATAAAATAAAGTACACAATTTATCCCTGGAGACGAACAGCTACTATCTACTGCTCTCTTCCATGATACGAGGAAGTGCTTTTGAAAATGCTTTTTTGTTCTTGTTACAGATGTCAGAGGGCTCCCCGACAAGGCATTTGAGGGAAGCATGTTTTGTGAAAAAATGCAAAATATAGATTTTTTCCCCTACTGTATTACATTTATGAAAGAACTGTCTACAGCATTAATAGGTTTCAGATAAATGGACGCAAGCAGAATGCAATGTGGCAAAACGTGTTAGTGTTTACTCTGAAGGTCACAACCTTTTATATGCTGTGGTTTTCTAAATAACTGATTTTAAAGTAGAGGAAACAGCCTTCAGAATATTATTAGTCATTGATTTTAAGAGGCAAAGACCTGGGATGGAGAAGGCTAAGGCGAAATGAAATGATACAGCCTGCCTCGTCTACAAACAGCTGTCTCCTGTGCTGCAAAAATGCTCTGGTGGAAATGCTTTTAAACTTAATTGTCACAGCCAGGACGCTTAGCCCATCTTTTCCTTATTTGTGTCCTTCTGTTTACCCTCTCAAAGACAAAACATGCTGAGAGACACACTCATGGATTTGGATTTATTGGATTTGGACTGAGCTCCACTGTTAAAAAAAATAAATCTAAATTTTACAGAAAATAGCTCTAAATTTCTACAGTAATGTTCTGTTTGTTTAATTTCATATACAATTGTGTAAAATGCTGAACATTGTAAATTCATGAGCCAACTATTTTTTAAGTGTAATGTCAATAATCACAAATTATGTTTATTTGTTTAACAGAAATATCATTTATACAGTATTTTGTCTTCTTTCTTAAATTACATACAAATATATGTAGAATTACATTAATTAACTGTAATTAAATATGTAGCTTGTTGTATAAGGATTTATGCCCATTCTGAAAATGTTATATTTTTCTTTGTAATTTGAAAGTAAATTTTATATTGCATCAAACCTGATACATAGTCTTTTTGAGTTACAGATTTTCCACAATGAGAAGACAGCTACCCTAACTCTCTGAATTGGTACTAGACTATAGCGGATATCTATCTATCACAGTTAGATCAAGCCAAACTGCTGTTTCCAAATCTCCATGCCAAAGAGCACCAGTAGCTCTGGAAAAACCCAGCCTCCACCCCATGTCAGGGCTTTTCTCCCCTCCCCTATATCCCCTTTAGTCCTGGACAAGCCTGGTCCCTGGCAGCTCATCAGAAGTAACAGACTGGTAAGAGACAAACTGTCAAGCGGGAGAGAAGGGGGGGGAAACAGGTCAGCTGTGTGCCTCCTGACCGTCGTTTGAACCCCGAACCAGAGCAGTTATTATGTGTTAAAGCTGACCCAGGGACAATAACTACCTATTTAAAGTGGTAATAATACAGTTCATATGTTTTTATGACGGTTGGCGTGATGAGCAGCCATTGTTGTTGTGGTGTCTGTGTTGAAAAGGATCATCTGTGAATGTGTTTTTCTGTGGGTAGCTCATGTATAAGTGTGTTGCTGTTCAGACTAACCACTTTTTCTACTTGTATGACATGTTACCTATTGTAAATGCTACAGGTGAGGAACACATGTGACACTGGACTTTACCTAACATTCCAGTAGCATAAAGTATATAAGACACTATGATCATGTGAAATATGTCATGGGATGGGCAGTGACCAAATTATTACAGAGTATAGTAAAATGTAATCTATAGAAGTCTGGTCAGCTGATTCTTTAGAGTATAGTGCATTCATTTACAAAAGTTGAGCTTGTTTTGATCATTTAATTTGTGGATCCTTTCTCATCTCTGGGTGTTGAGTACCCCGTCTTCCCCTGAGGCAAAGCACAGATAAAAATCTCTTCTTGGACATACAGTACATTTGGACAAACAAACACACAGACATACCCCATAGTTAAACAAACATGGCATTGAATTTCAGACTGATGGCTAACTGTATGGATTAAAGGCCAATAATGAAGGTGGAGGAGGGAGACAGGACTTTCTCATGAATTGTTTTTGTGTGTGTTTAAGTATTACTGACTAGACGACTGGAGGGAGGAGTCACAGGGGGGATGAGAGGCAGTGGAGGGAGAGCAAGCATAGAAATAATGGAGTGAGGGAATCGACCAGCGAGGAGGATAAAAAAAAATCCAACCAGTCGATACAGCTAGGAGTGTATCAATTATGTATGGCTTCAATCCTCTTTTTGGGTGAGGAGAGGAGGGGAATAGGTTAGACCAAAATGTGTGCTTTGTTTGTGTGTGTTTTGATTGTGTTTTTGTGTATACGTGCACTTCATGAACACCTTTGAGGCAACAGCTTTAAAATGCTCCCTAAACCATGTTCATAAAAAAAACGAAATAGGCAGGGACCTCTAATTTTCAGGTGTTTCTCTTCTCTCTGTTTTTCACCTCTTATAACCAACCTTAACGGGACGCAAACTATTAACCTTAGCAAAACACGCACTCACTTACTCGTGCATGACTTAATAGCACAAGCGCAGCTAATGACACCTCCACAGCCTTTACTCCCTTCCAGATATCATGTGCACCCTCGTATACGAGGTAAAGATGTTAAGATGGCTACTGGTGATATGATCTGAAAGTTCGCAGCTCTTTCTCACTTATCTCCCCATCTCTCCTGAACCAACTCCAGCGTTCGCTCTCCTTTGCAGCTCCCAGCCGAGGCGGCCTCTTTGCTCAGTTATTCAGTCAGGAGGCTAAAAGGAGGAAATTACATCCATGCTACCTGACCACTTTGAACTCTCAGCTCCCTCTCTGCCATTCGCTCACTGGCAGCTGGTTTAAAGGCCCACACTGACATTTAAGAGATGGAGATGGGGAGCTGTGCCTTGAGTGTGAACGTGTAAGTTTGTGCGCTCGTGTGCAAAGACAGCTATAGGGAGTGACACAATGACATACCATGATGACACACTATTAGATTTTAAACTTATTTGAGCATTGACTCAACTGACAATCCTTAACACGGTGAATACCTCTTTACTGGTGCTTAATGCATTTTAAACAATGCCCGTCTGCATGTGTTAGTACTCTCCATATGTATATTATATATATTATATGCATAGCTTACTGCAAATGGAGCCAGTTAATTGCATTCTTCTGCGTCTAATTAGGGTCGAGTTCTTTTATGTCAAGCTGAATTTATACCTGGTGACCTGCCTCCACTCAGCCACCATCAAACATAACAAACTGGGCGCTAATGCTAATGGTACGTTTCAAAGCCTCCTGTGACTCATTAGCATTAGCAATAGGTTGAAAAATCTTTAGTCACTTCTAGTTAAAAGGCTGGAGTGGTGAAAGAATGGAGTTCAAGTGCGCTTAACCGTCAATTGAGGGAAATGAATGTACATAGAGCAGAATTTATAAGTGAGGTTTTTTATGGGAGTTATTTCAGACTATATTAATAACCTGTTACTGTTAGTTACTCCTACACTTGTCTTCTATACATCTCTAGGTCATCATGTCTACATACCTGTTTCACTCATCATTATGTTTAGTTACATTTTAACTTCTTCTGTGCGCATTCAATTGAGCTTTTTTGACTGGTTTTCATCCTTGACCCATTTTTTTTTATCCACCTGTCTGGACCGCTTGTCTGAGCGACCTTCGTGTTGTTTGTTATTTCTCCATACCCAACATCTTTCTATCTATCTCTGGCCTGTCTGTCTTCGTCAAGCATGCCTGTGCGTCTCTCAGCGGGATCCCAGACTGTCAATGCACCCAGTAATGAGGTGTATGCTTCAGTCAGCATGTGAGGAGTTAATAAGGAAGCAGCAGAGGCCATCAGACATAAACAGGAGTGAGTGTGTGTGTGTTTGGGGGGAGCCTCCCTGGCACACTTATGGCTGTCTGTCGACCGACGGCGTTATTGATTTGGAGAGGAGGGCAGACAGACATGAATTCTGATCCACAGAGGGACTCCACAGTGTAAGGTTTTTTTGTGTGTGAGCGTGTGCACATGTGTGTAACAGTGTGTGTATGCCATGTGTGAGCATGTTTGTTCTCTTTGTCTCAGCGTCTCTCCCTGTGTACATGATGTACATACAAATGAAGGGTTTGGTTACACCCCACTGCTCTCAGAGCTGTTGCTTGTGCATAAGTTTGTGTGTGTCTGTGCTTGTGTGCCTAGATGAATGTTAGTCTGCATGCAGGAGACAGACAGGGAGGAGGGGCATCGATAACTAGGATCAGGTGGTGTGGGACACTTCATGTAATCCCAAACTGAGTGTGTATTTGCATTTATGCGTATGTGTCTGTGTGTTTTCATGTGTGAGGGGGGATGTCTGCATGAATGCATGCATGCATATGTGCACACGTGTGCCGTGCATGCTTGCATGTGTATCACACACAAGATATTTCTCACCTTCATTTCAGTAGTGAGACATTAATGAGATTCTACAAGTGCTACTGAGGTTGAAAGACCTCCTCAGACCCTATAATAGCACCTATGATTTAATCCAATTTGATTCTATGAGACATATATAGTGACCGAAGCTACTGTATGGGCAAGCATGCTCCTGCAGTGAATAGAAAAATATTAGATTTGCCTATAAAGAAACTGGGGTGAGAAGGAGAAGGAGAGCAGTGACTGATCTCCAGTGGTGTGTCTAAAAGCGCCGGGGTGTTTTTGTTTGGCAAAAGAGGAAAAATCAACATAATGAGCCCAAACTGCCTTTGTGCCTCACTCTCTTCTCGTCGTCTCTCTTTTTCTCCACCCTCTGTCTCTTTCTCCCTCTCATCCAACATCTCTCAGACAGCTGCTTCTGTGCAGCCAAATTAACCGCTCCCCAGTTGCATTTGGAGTATGTGAAATAAATAAAGATTTTGCCTCTGAGGGACGCTGCCTTTTGGTTCCACATATTAACTTTAAAACAGCTCCGGATGCTGTCTTTATTCAGATTATAGGTAACAGTATTTGTCCACCACAAATGTGCTGTGTGGTTTTTTTCATCCTAAATCCCCCAGGCAGCCCCAACCATCACTCTGTGGCCATATCTGTTACCACCATGTGATCCTTCTGGCTCCTAATATCCGATTTACAAGTCACCAAGATGGGTAATATTCCAAAAGGCTGTCTGTAGATGCACTGCTTATATCACTGGCCTTATCTAGCCTTTGCTCTATCTGATATTTTCCTCAAATATTGCATTAGAGATATGGTATCCATCCCTGCACATTCATCTTCCTCCTCTGGTCAAATGTATATTTACATATGTACAAGCAGACATAGATAAATATTTTTCAGCTGGTGTGTTTATATGTGTGCGTTCTTGCATATCTAGAGGACAGCTTTGCCAAACATATTAAAGAGTGACAGCAAGCGTTTCCTCTAATATTTGTCATATACAGTGCTCCTATTTACTCCTTACTAAAAACATACACCTAGACCTACATAAACTCCTTATATCTCTACACTCCCAGCCTCTCAACATTAACTAGAATAGGCAGGAGGGTAAACAAAGGATCAGGGGCACACACATCTGCAAATTATATGCAGTTTATGGTACAATTTATACATTTTGATGGATGTTAATATAATTCTTTGGCCCAGAAAGAGTACAAAATAGGATTCCAGACTTATTTTGCCATCAAAAAACACATTCACACATAAACACACATACACACAGACGCAGATGCACACAGGCACTGTACAATACTACATCCATCACCGGGGCACAGGCTGACAGCTTTGTCAAAGTGAGCCGCGGGGGAGAGGAGAATGGCATTGTGGGATTGAGTCCTCCCATCGGACGCTGTACTGACAGGAGAGAAGAAAAGGGGAAGAAGAGGGGAGAAAGGGGGGAATGAAGTGGGGACAATCTGGGAATGTGTTGCACAAACCTGAGAGAGAGAGAGAGAGAGAGAGAGAGAGAGAGAGAGAGAGAGAGAGAGAGAAAAGACGGGGGAAGACGGGGTTTGGCCGCCAGGGGTGCAGCCCATCAAAACCGGCAACTCTCCTGCAGCAGCCTGTTTACTAAGACTGGCCTTGGGAAGGACAGACAAAAAGCATATAGCAGACCTGGCAGCATGACCGCATCACACAGTAAAACACACACACAGACACAAAAGACCTCCTGAGGGTCTGCCAAACTGCAGCAAATGAACCAAGTCCCTGTTAGAACACAGAGAGCAACAATGAACTCTGTGACAGATGCACATAAGATGCACATATGAGCACACTCACAAACACATTTATTCACTCCTTTAAAAGGCAGCTGGCAGTGTGGTGAAATGAGCTGTCAGTCCCTCTGAAGCAGGAAAGATCAACACCTTTGCCACTATGGTATCCACTGATTTGTGAGCTCAGCTATTATATATTATATATACATAATTATAGACTATTTTTCACTTTGTGACTGCAGTCCCAAGGAGAAAGGAAAACGACACAAAAACACAAAAAGAGACGGTGAAAAAGCGAGAAAGGCAGTGAGACTTGCAGACATGGCCTCCCCCAATTATAGACCAAACATTGCCACTCTATTCACTTTACTCTTCGCCTGGCTCCTGACAAGCCCTGTCGTGATTCCTTCAACCAGCACTCATGCTTCTCCCTGACACTCTCTGGGCTCTAATTAGGCTTGTAAATAATTATTGCAATTAAAGCCTACAATTACGAGAAGTGAAGCACTGCCATTAGTTTCACAATAAATGTCATGAGCATTCTGCATAGGTGCAGGGAGGGATCAGACAAATGCTGTGCCATTATAGAGGCAGACAGACAGTGAAAGAGACAGAAAGAGAGAAGGGGGAGTGTGTGAAGGTAGTTGACACACACACACAGCTCTTAATTATAGAGCTGATTATTCTGGCAGAGTGGCTCCTGGACTGTTCCTTTGGCTCACATACACAAAGTGACAAAGTGCAAATGCACACGAGCACATAATAAACACAAATGTGAACATGCACACATCTGCCCGAATGAAGTGCATATATAGAAAGAACATACAGTATATACTAGGAGAAAGGAAGGACACTTCAGTAGGAAATCTATGGAGAGAAGTGAGTGTCAAAAATATGGGCACAAATACGATGTACAAATGAAAAATAGTACAAATGTGTACAATGAGTTATGTGTAATTTGTGTGGGTGTTCTAAACCACACACAAATACCAAGCCCTTTGAACACATGTACATATTTGAACACAGTTTTACAAGTGCACACATCTCAATCTGAATAAATATATTCTACGCACAGATTTTTAACTTTGGCTCAACAGCATATCAGAAGTGCAGACGGCATGTAGAAATTTGACTTTTTCTCTGCAGGGGCTGTGTTTGTGGGGGCAACAGTCAGCTAGCTAATGGCGAGCTGTGGGAAACTGCAGACAGACAGAGACAGAAGTGTCAGAGAGTCTAAGGATCAGGTATCCTTATCCTCATTATCTCATATTATGTCAGGGGGCCAGTGAGAGACTCCTGCGGGGGTGGGGTGGGGGGTAGCTAGTAGAAGGTGGTAGGTGTTAAGGGATGTGCAGACACACACGATCATAAAAGCAAGACACATTAAGCTACACATTACTTGTTTACTGACTGATTGCAAGTCCTGCTAACACAGTCTGCTTACCTATTCATTGAATTCACAGCTTGTACAGTGCATTACTATGTGCTGACCTTTGAGGGCACCACACAGTAATGGGAGGGAAGAGGGGGTTCAAGCTGGGACGTGGGTGCACAGGCCTCTATTAATTAACAGCCTGATGGAGGCTGACAGGACGTGTGCTGCTATCAAATAATGAGGTTAGGATTGGCCGATGGTTCCAGGGCACAACGTCTGATTAACACTAATCCTGGTTTAAGTCAATTAACAATGCCTGCTCTGGGACTAATGCAAATGAGCTGCCTTTGTTAGGTGGGCTAGGACGGAGGTAGCAAATGGACCTCAGCATTCAGATGATGTAAAACATTAATATAACATAGCGGAAAGGGGTCACAATGAGAAACAAGACTAGATGTGCTCAAGCAGATGGATGTTATAAAAACATGATTCAGTGACAGGGCATCTCTAACCGACCTGCTGAGTTGACCCCTTGGGTTTGATGAATAGACCCAGTCAAGCCTTGAACTTCCCTCAACCCCTGACCTCACAATGCTGAGAGTCAGCACATATATTAAACCAAACACATGGAGCACTTATTAAAAGTCAGCTAAACGAATGTAATACAGCCACATAAACCCTAAAACACACAGGAAACAGGGCATGTACTGTATGAACATTATAAAAACATAAGAAACAGTGAATAAATAGATTGTCAAGAAACATGATAAATAAATAAATATACTTTTAATTACAATTACAAAAACCATTATAATACTGCAGGTGTTGAAAACATATATCTAAGATAATTATGACCGAGCTATGAACTTTTACTTATTTACTTCAAACTACACAAAATTACTGCAAGAAAACACACATTTACACACACAAAGCTCATGATTAGGAGAGCTTGACAAGTGGTTCAGGGATGAAAGTGGCGTCTTCAGAATGAAAAGCTAAATGGCATCATCAATAACATTGGATGTGTGTATTGACAGGGGAATTTATCCTAATTTGTCCAGGCGTCAATATCAAGCGAAGCTGTCACGGAATCAGTGAAGAATCTAAGTCCAAGGTTTAAAAGCTGCAGCTCCAGCCCCTCTTTTCAGACTACCTGGGTGAGGAAGCGCCCACGCAATTGATTTACTGGCCTTCAACCCTACGGCTGCCAGACTGACCCCACTGTCGCACTTACATCCCAGATAAAACATGATGGCCACTCTAACAGGCCTGATCTGTTGTCTGACTGATAGCAGGCTGTCCCTTCGATGTTTGTCTGTTGTTAAGGTCTGTTAGCAGAAGCTGTAAGCTGCGGTTCCCTCTCGTGATCAGCCCTGATGGGTTGGTGGAATGACGTGCAGATGTGTGGTACGAACAGTATGTTGGCACATGGCTTCACAGAAAACCTTTGCTCAGGTCACTTCTCTCCTATGAACACCAGTGTAGATTTAACGGTTGCCTGGAATACATGGCACCTTCTGTGTTGTCAGTTGTACAACCTAACAAAAACCTCATTTATATCTTTCTTTACTCACATTCATATGGCTCAAAACCCAACCACGGATATAACAGGGGAGAAAATCCTGGAACTTATGAGAGAGAACCCTCTTTTTTTCTCTTGCATTTCACAGGCAGAGAAGAGGGTAGCAGAGAGAGCAGTTCAACATTTAACTTTTTGAACTTCAGTTGTGTAAAAAATTGTAGTAAAAGACTCGAGGAGAAGTGAGAAGAATGTGGGACCTTAGAGATTTGTTGGCTGAGTTCAGCACATTTCACTGATGGATCTCTCATCCTGACAGCTTGATTGTCCTCTGTGCTGTAGTGGAGGGTGAGTTATTGGGACCCTTTTCAGACAGATATTGGTGTCTTCAAACTGGACCAGACCAAGTCGTCACAACGCCACCTCAGTATGTGCATTTACAGTGAATGCTGGTGTTCCACAAAGTTAAGATGCCTGACGTACAACGCAACAGCGAACATAAAAGCTGATATATTTCACTATCTCCCCAGTTTAGTAGTCATCTTCTGTGCTTGTTCTTCAAATAACGGACTTCCTGTTGCAACCGCATAGTTGAATCCCCCAGGGTGGGTCGCACACCTGAACATACTACTACAAGGTCAAATCCGTTCCGCTATGCCGGCACACTCCATTCATACAGACCCCTGTTTCGGTGCTGTTACTACCTCCCGAGGCGTTACAGAGGTGGAACAAAAGCCGCATTTCCACTGCGTATTACTGGCTCAACTCAACTCGACTTGGTATCGGATACTTTTCTTCCGGTCGTTTTCCATTGCAGGATGGTACCTCCTCAGGCTAGATGGGTGCTGAGGGAAACTGCCTTGGCATAATCTTTAACGGGATACACATCTCTCGTGATCCTCTCATCAGCTGTTTAAGAGAGGAACGTCTGCACCTCCTCAATATAGCGACTGCAATAAAAAAAAGAAAAAAGTGACGGTCGCTAAAGTAGCTTCGCTGTTCGAGTGTGGAAGCCACTGATTTGTGGTGTGCAGGATACTCACACCACAAATCAAATGGTCTGTAACTTTTCACGTGACCTTTTAGTACCTGCTTGGCTCACTTGGAACCGCAACAGAGCAGGTACTAAATAAGTAGTACCAGGCACTCTTTACTCAATGGAAACGCAAAAAAGCGAGTACAGTACAGTCGAGTCGAATCGAGACGGTACTATGCAGTGGAAATGGGGCTAAACTGACACCCCATTACGCCTTCATTGCGTTCAAACCGACCGCACTTGTTTAGGCAGTGGCAGTCGCCAGAAACCCCTTCACTAGTCAGCCTTGACAGCAGACTAACAAACAGTGGAAGGAAAGAAGGGGCTCAAATGTAGATACAAAGCATCAATCTTTTGACTCACTGATTATGCTTGCCCTAGTGTTGTGACCTTTCTTTAGGCCTGAACCTTTGCCAGACTTCTTCACTTGTGACTAGATTGTTTCTACACTCCCAAGAGAAGGAATGCAAGCATCTTCTGGTAGACTTTGATATTAATAGTAAAAATCATAGTTAGACTTGAACACGAGGAAAAACATGCCCACACACTCAAGTCTTTGAATGAGTAGCCTTGACATGAGCCAGTCCAATCTACTTGTTGTGCAGGGTGTAAACAGTAAAACTGGGAAACAAAAGGCTTCAACCAACACTGCTGCCAGCATTGACACCTACAGTGCGCAGTGGAAGGCCTGGCTGTAAGCCATCATGCATTCCATGCCCATTAGCACATGAAATCAGCGTGTCATACACACCAAAGTCCTGCATAATGATGAGCCAGTAACACGTCAGCTAATCTAAGCCTGGACAAGGTGTGAATGAATTCTATTTCCTCCTGTCTTGATAACCACCGAACCCATTTCCTCCCAATCTAACCACACCAGTCAAACAAAGGTAGTGGGGGGAGAAGGAGGGAGGATAACCAGAAAACTCTTGGGGGAAGGAAGGTGGGGCTGCTTTGAGGAATAACAGGTTGAGAAGAGGCCTTGTATAAAAAAGGGTTAAAAAAAAAGAAAGGAAGAAAGAATCCATGCATGGATTTCAAATTTCACAGCTGAGCACCTGAAAGAAATTGCTAGGCTTGGAAAGAGGTCTTCTTTTCTTTTCTGATAATCTTTTAGCTGTAATGTTGCTGTTCCATACATGGAACTGGGTGAGGGAGGAAGGACGGGATTGGAGGCGGAGGGGTTTTAATGTTTGTTAAAGAGCCAAGCGTGCATTGGAGAATGACAGCAGCACATGGCTGAACGCCTCTATAGGGGGAGGACTGTGTGTCTGTCCGTGAAAGACAAGTCTGTTTTACAAGCCAGCTCAGTTTCCCTCAGTTGGTCATGCTAGCAAGAATTTCACACTTATCCTTATAAAGAATTGGCAGTTAGAGGGCCACTATTTCACTGAGAACACTATTAAGTCTTTTAAGGTCTATTGTGTATGCTTGTGAGCCACAGCCATAAAACATAAAAACCATTGAGCTCTGTTACAAAGTCAACACCTGGCACTTTTCTTTGGATTTAATGAAGACATGACGAAAAGGTAACATTTCTCGTGTGTTTTATTTCTCCATGAAGGTGTTTTCAAAAACCTTTTCAGGAAGAATTAAGGCCGCGCCACAGGTATCACTTCAAAACCCTTTCAGATGTTAAATCTTGATTGTTCTCCATGAATAATACATTATAGCCTGGGTTCTGCATACTGGCCGCTGACCAAAGCAACCGACATAAAGCAGTCACTGATTCTCAATCGTGTGTGATGAGAGCTGCTGCTGGGTGCCAGCGGCCAAAACAGCACAACACACGACAATGGAAATGAAAAGGCCTCATATAAATGTTGATAATCCAGGCTCCAAAAGAACCCATTCAATACTGGAGTAGTTGTCACCATTTAACCATGTGCGCTGCATTGTGTTGATAAACTGACAACAAAGAGAACAAATAGAGCTTGTGGAGTCACATGGGCCACAGTAGCTGGGTTTACATGAACCCCTTTATTACGATTAAAATTGTTTTAAAAGCTCAATCAGAATGAAAATGCTCCATATAAACACCTCATTTGGAATAAAAACGCCCGAACCAAATGAAATTTCATTCGGTTGCAGAGGGGTAGTATAAACCTTTTCTTAAATTGATCGGAACAACAACCATACCATGTAAACGGTGAATCTGAATATCTACTGGTAGAGTTCTGTCTGCATACGCTTAGCATTGTGATGTGTTTGTAAGAAGGCTTTAAAGCAGAACTGGACAAGAGAGCGTTTATTTTTAATAAAAACTCTCAAAGAATATAATATTATTGGGCGCCTGGATGGTTGGAAAGTACGAAATAATGAACTCTTCAAAGTAGTTCAAGAAAAACTGGCTGAAGCCGGAATAGACCGAAGCGTCGAACAAACAAAGAACCGCTGGAAAACTTTGAAGGCCTATTTAGCCTATTACAAGGGTAAATCCCACAACAGCAAAAGTGGGTCAGAACCCCCAAACTTCCCTTTTTATGAGTCAATGGACGAAGAGATGGGAGGATGACCATTGGTAAATGTTGCTGATCATGGCATGGACCTGGGTTTCCAGACGACGATAGAGTCTTTAAACGTTACTTCGGATAATATTTAAGCTAACGTTAGCTTTCCTGATAAGTGTAACACAGAACCCAGCCTCTTTTTTAACATATTAGGTAACATTAGCAAACTGCTACAATTCAGATGGATAAGTTAATGTTTGCATTTTAGTTTTTTGCACAACACTGCCTCGCTAATTATTGTAGTGTTGGGTAAGGATAACCAAACTAGTACCGCTCTGTTGAGCTAAGGTTAGCAGTTAGCAGAGTAGGTTTACTGCACAACGCAGCCTCGCTAACTAGCTTAACATTAACCACACTACTACCCATACCAAATGAGCTTACATTACAGCTGGATGTTGCTTATAGTATTGTGGAAATGTTGCTAATTTTTCAATAGTCCAGTCAAATGTATTTGAACTGTTTTGATTCTTCCCACAATGTTCTTCAGATGATGAGCACAGCTGCTTGGATGTGGGTGTGTCAAACATGCTTGCATGTCCCTCATATGGTTGAACCCTCTAAATACAGCAGCACACTCAAAAATACACGAAAACAGGATTGGTTACAGTGCTAGAAGAAACAAGTGAGGCCCCTTTGCATTCTCAGGGGAAAAAAGAAAGAGAAAAAGAAGTGGTGGGTAATGAATGAGAGACAGAAAAAAAAAGACAGGCAGCAGTCAGTGGGGATGAGGCCAATACTCATTCAGATCCAACGCACTGAATTTGCATGAGCTGGCAAAAGCACCAGTGGTTTAGCTCTGGTCCAGCTGTCATTCACACATGAATACTCTTTCTACCTGTTTCATTAGAGCCTCTGCTGAAATTGCAATACTGTAGGCACAACACATCAGGTTGTATGTAAAGCAGGACTTATAGATAAAGGTTAAAGGCCCCTGTGCATTAAAACATGTAGCACATACTATACCTGGTTTGTTCAGAAGTGAAAGATGTGGTATTCGGTTCGAAATCTACTGGTTTTGATGCAATATTCAATGCAGTGAGGTGTTTCAGGAATGTAAGGCATTTCAGGGACAATTCATATGATGGAGACAGAAGACAGGAAAAGAGGAGAGGGGAAAAAAATTGAGGAAGTGTCTTAGAGGCAGTTCGACTGAATCTCCTGAAACAGCTTTGACCTTTTTTCCCCTCTACATCACTGGGTTTGCTGCTGGAATTGCTATGCAGCCAAGTCACAAAATCACTGGATTATTGGTCTAAATATAGAAACACACACACACGCACCCACACACACACAAACACAGGCTACTCACGGAGCATGACTCAAACATATGATCTGCCAGAAATCCAGAGTGGCTCTGCAGATTTACAGAATGCTTAAACACAGTTTGAGGACACAAATCTCAAAGCGTCCTGTGACAAACCCAGAAAAGATGCCACAAGCATGTTCCTGAGGTTTTTCAAATAGAAGCCCCATAGCGGGTATTTACAGACGTCTGAAGATAAATGATGAGATGAAAAACTCCTGTTATGTATCTCAGGGTTGTCAGTAATGATGCAGCACCCTTCAGGAAGACGCGCACACACACACACACACACACACACACACACACACACACACACACACACACACACACACACACACACACACACACACACACACACACACACACACACACACACACACACACACACACACACACACACAGTTGCTGTTGGAGAAGACAAAGTCAGCGAGCCAGGTCTTTTCATCAGTTCCAGTGGGTTGGCTCGCACTGGGTCAATCTCACCACATCATTAATATGGAGGATGCTGTTGTCATTACATCTACGAAACAAAAGCGCAGTTTAACAGGGCATCGCCATGGCTCGAATATGAAACAGGGAGCTATTAGATATGTTTGGAGGTGGAGTTGGAGAAGGAAACAAATTGGAACTAAAGAGAGCAGAAAGTTCTTTGACACAGGGAAACTTAAGGTAGGCAGTCTGAGGAATGTCTATACATATGCAGGTGTAATCTCTCTCTCTCTCTCTCTCTCTCTCTCTCTCTCTCTCTATATATATATATATATATATATATATATATATATATACAGTACAGTACATACATACAGTACAGTACATATATATATATATATATATATGCAGATGAGAGAAAAAGACTAGATGAAAAGCCTCCAAAAGCTTTATGGAGATTCCATTTGAATACTGAATAGGAGAATGGAGCTTGTAAGTGTCTGTAATTATAGTTTTTTTTGTGTGAGTGTACACGTGATTGTGCGAGTCAGTGCATTATGTCGGTACCTATGCAAATGAAAAGCGAGGGAGCACAAGCTTTGCGTGCATGTAAGTGTGTGTGTGTATGTGTGTGTGAATCCCCGTGGCTACCTGTCTGCATGTTTGTGTTTACAAAGACCTCGCACATCCCACGATTTTCGGCTTCGCCACAACACACGCAGACAGGTGTGAGGACGGGTGTGTAGCATGGCCTCGCTGAGCAAATATTACTCTCTCACTCCCATTTTCTTTCACTCTCTCTCTCATTTAACGTCTGCCTGTCTCACCCTTGGTCTCTCTGTATTCTCTCTTTCCCGCGGTGCCAAACACAGAGGGTCCCTTTGTTATTCAGTGAGGGAAATGCAACTGGAGCCAAATCAGTCCTGCTTTCTGTTTGATATCATCCCGTCTTTGTTCTTGCAGTCTGCCGTCATGCGGATGCCCTCAAATGGCATCAGCTCGGATACATGGGAACAAGTGGAGTTCAGACTAGATAAATCTTGTGATGTCCTGGGTGTCTCACTTCAAGTGTAGCTTGAGGTGACATTTTGGCTAACTACGAGACAAAGGTCAAACAGATCTTTTCCACTGGATGCTAGCGTGAAAGGGCTGACTTGAAGGTAGCTGCTGTATATAGTGGCCATGCTAGAAAAATAAGCCTATAAAGTGGTGCCCAATATGTCCTAAATTCATCCCCTTGAGAAGAAAGAGGTTACATATTATGACATTCTGGGTTACATCTATATTTATGGAGTTCAATGAAATGTTGGAACTGTCTAGAATAAAATCATCATAAAATCATATGAAAAAACATTGAGTTTATGTTGAATTTGCCATTTAATGGAAAAGGGATGAATTTGGCACCAATAAATTCCCATGGAGTTACTGGGGTACTTTTATATATATATATGTATATATATATACATATATATATACATATACATATATATATATATATATATGTATATATATGTGTGTGTGTGTGTGTGTGTGTGGGCGTAATGGGGCGTCGTTGTTTTTCCTCATCTGGGATGGAAGTGGAGGTAGTAACGGTGCTGAGTAGTCTGTAAACGGAGATAGCCTGCAAGGCGTTAGGACAAGAAGGGTGTGTGATGTTTTGATGACTTGTTTTGTGTGCAACCCATAAACGTGACATTTAAAAAGCAGTAGGAGTTAGAAACTACCTTAAAGAAAAAGAAAATCAAAAGAAAATGTCTTCATGAGACAGTGTATGGTACTCTCTGAGCACAGGAAAAGTGCTGCTTGACATGTATGTAAATTGTCACGGGAAGATGCAAATGCTGCTGTGCTATACATCACGCCTTTTTTGCTTATGGAATGATGGAGCACACAATGGAGCGGTGTTTTGCTGCTGTTGGCTTGTTCAGTGTAATATATAATATACTGACCAACAGTAGAGACGCATATTTTTTTTGATGTCATGCCATCCTGTTCTTATTAAATATCAAAGGCAAATTATGGTTCACACATCTTTATTCATCCCTTAACCACACAGAAAAATCATTTTTGTGCAGATTAGTGGTTTTTGCCTTCATGTTTACAAGTCAGAAAGTGTGGATGGTGAGACAGAGAACAAAATTGTCACTACCGTGGGTGTCTACCTCCAGCATTTATCACTACTTTACACCTCCTGAATGGATAAGATGTTATTCTGGACTTGTAGGATGACATGCTATTCTTCCTGCAGTGATGACACCACCACCAAACAATCCACTTCCTGGATGTATATTACAGGATAGCAGTCCCCGCAGCGATGGTACAAACGCCAACGACCACCAGCTGTGTACAGGTTAAATCTGGACTTGTCTATCTTGTGATCTCCGTCCACTTTACAATCAGCCATAACATCTAGTACATCTGTGCTGCACGTGTCTGTCGAGTTCCGACCATAGCATCTCACGCAAGTTCTTTCGGGAATCGTGGCATCGTCAGTTGTTTCAGTAGGACATTAATTAGACCCAGTAAATTATTGCCTTGACCAGGTCTTTTCAATCATGCAGAGAAAAATCTTACCAACATCATCGTTTACTCTGAAATGCACCAATATTATTTCTATGTTATGACTAAATGATGGTTATTCATGATTTAACATGTTTTGGTTGTGGGTGCTTAAAAAAGTCTATTCAATGTATTACATGCTTGTTTGCTTCAGTAGATTAGGGCTAGTGAATAGAAATTACAGGGTTTTTTAAATTATGCGTTTCCACTGTTGCTCAGTATATAAAATTGTGGCGTAGTGAAGGGTCTAACTGCGGCCCTACTGCCCATTCTCTGTGTAAAAAAGGCCACTACCACATAGGTGTGTATATATTGTGGGATAGGTCAGATTACTTTGTGTGTGTATTGTACAACATATGGGATGCTGTTTCTTTTGTCTATATTAATCAGAAGCCACATGGATGGCTTTGTAACACAAGAGAAATACTGAAAATGTTCATCTTACATTTTCAGTGTAATAAAAAAGGAAAAAATCTTTTATCCTCATTAAAAAAGAAAAATTCATTTGGTTATGTCACCATTTCAAATGTAATCTGGTTTATTGTAATTGCTTAGTTTTAGTTAGTGCATATATGCCTTGTTTACACTACGTTTTTGCTGAAAACTTTTTAAAAAGTTCTGCATTCAAAAAGCATTGTTTTCTAAATGATCCCCGTACAAACGGATATGCAAAAACGATGCTGTAGTACACATGCCAGGGTGTGTGTAACTTTTCAAAATCAACACCACAGAATAAAATCACAGTAGTGGTTCATCAAATCAACAATGGAGGAGCGTTAATGAACTCAACAGAGTCTGCAGCACAAACAAAAACGGAGAGTCTGATGTTGTTGTTGTTCCGTCCGCATTCGCGAATGAGGCTGGAATAATATGTCTTATAATGGGTCTCACCAGTCATACTGGTTGAAGTATGGTGCTTTTACTGGTGATGTGATTGCATTTGACATTGTTTTATTTTTATTCACAGAGCATGCAAGTGTCTGACTAAAAATGTCTTTGTGTTAGTCATTGATGCTGAAGGGGAAAATGAGCTGATGTATATTAGAATAAATCTGTTTGCTCCTCTCTTGCCCTTTCTCAGTAATAGACACTATTGTCTCTATAACACCTTCACACCACATCCACAGCTCCTAACCTGTAAACTCCGGCCAGCCAGTTGTTGAACGTGTTAAAAGCAGAGATAAAGCGAGAGGACGGCAATCTATCACCTCACCCTGACAGCCTCGCATGTCATCTGTCTCTAGGGTTGCCCTGCTGCCACGCTCCTCTGTAGCTGCTCCTCCTCTCCTCTCCTCCCTCACTTCTCCTCTTTTCATCTCTTTTCCATTCGATCATGTTTTTCTCCCCCCTCATCTCCTCACCCCTGTTCTGTCCTTGTGTCCCGTTTCCACCCTTGTCTGCCCTAGCCTCCTTTACTTACTTAGCATGTCAGTTGCATTGATGGCTATCGGCTGCTTCCCACCCACCCCGCAATGCTGTGTCACTTCATTAGAAGTGTGAAAAGATGACCTTGCACTCTGTCTCTCCTTTTCTCTCAGTGTCTCTCTTTAGTCTAAGTCATACGCTCCTCCAGCTGTCTCTCTTTCCCTCATCACTCTTCTGCACATCCTTTGCCTCAGCCAGTCAGCCAGCGAGTGCCCTTCATCTTTCTTTCTCTCCATCTCATTCTACCTTGTTATTTACTTGTCTCTCTCTTTCTTTCCTCCCTGCCCTCATTGTTCTACTTCATTATCAAACGTTGTCACAACGTCCCCTGCTGTGCCACCCAGGTTATTTATAGCGAACAGAAGGTGGTGGTGTTGGTAATGTTGAGAGGTGGGCTCTGTTAGAGCACACACTCATTCACACTCCTTCCCTGACATTTAAGCATACGCATGCACAAGACACACTTATCCATTCCCTGGCAAGAGGGCACTTTTATAATAAGGGAACACAGATTTACACGGATGTATCTTTTTAACACCTACCTGTCTCTCGGACATGACATAGAGGTAGTTGCGGTCGAGGGAGAAGGCCATATCTCGCAGGATAGGGCTGCCGTCCTTGATGACCGATATTGTCTCATACTGAACTCCACCGTGAGGAGGCCCGTCAACACGAATCTAAGAAATACAGAACACAAACAGGTCAATGGATGCTATTTATAACAATACGACAGCAAGAATGGGAAAACAGACAAAAAGTAATTGATGGGAGTGACAGACATGGGTCAAATCATTTTTCCAAAAACAATCTATCATTATCATTTTGCTCTCAGGAGATGCAGGTAGGTTGAGACACTCCATGAGGACTGTTCAGATAGTGAAAGGTTTGACAGTGTTTCCCCTACCATTCATTCGGAGGGGCGGCCCGCCGCCAAAACGCAACCTCCCACTCCTCCAAAAAGAAAGACATAAAATGTTTTATTCATGGAATTTTTGTAATTTATATGTGTACTTGTTTCATTTCAGCAGAACATGGGCATCATTTATGCGTTTGGCTGTCCTGATCAATGACTCGACTCTCTGCTCTGGTCTGGTGTTCATACCGAGGGTGTAGCTTATCCATGCTTCACACACAGACACGCAGAGCAAAGTAGAGAAGACAGACTGAGTGACAGTAAACGAAGTTACGAAGATGGTACGTTACATGCAATAAAAACAAAACCAAAGACGGACAAATGTCGACCCCAAAGTATGAACCAGGCCAAAATATCTGCGTTTTTCAAATGCTACACCACCTGCCATCACCCAACCTGAACCTGGTACCAGTGGCGAGGATGCTAATAGCTCCTCCACTGCTGAGGGGAGGGAGGCTAGCCTTACCCCGAGCACCGACACAGCTGCACCTACCGACAAGCACAGGAAGACAGGCTTTGACCCATCTCGGCTGTCAGAGATGAAATACTCCTCCTGGCTCTACAAGACAGATATAGGTAAGTTTTGGTGTAAAAGTAAATAAAAATGTACAATTAATTACACCATACATCTTGAAGCACTCAGACCACTCAGACCAACAATAGCCTACCTATTCACTGAAAATATTTATTGGCATAAGCATAGAATGTTTTTTCAAAATTATATATATATATATACAATCCTTCATTAAGAAACCCCCCCCCCCCACCAGTAAACCTAGGGGAAGCACTGTTGGAGAATTGAAAACAGGGGAGATATGATTAATTGAGTTTCACATACTTAAAAAAAGTGTATTATTTCATGGTATGAGGTTAATGTCAGGGCCCTGTGATTCCATGCAGGATGGGGTTACAACAACTGTTAAGAATTATTTGCTGAGATTATTAAACCTTTGTGAAACCTTAGCTCTGTTTTCCTTTCCTCTTTCTCCTGATGAATGATGTATTCCCTCAGTAAAGCTTTGAACTCCAGGCCAAGACCACCTAACTACAAAAACAGTGGGAAAACATATCTAATGACATATGAGGGACGTGACCCACCCTGACCCAAATAGGGCAATGCCAGCTCTGTTTCTTCTTTATTCAGCTAATCCTGCTGGTCAAATATATAACCAGAAAAGTAAATCTTGAGGGGCAGCGTGGGTTTCCTTATGCTGGGCGTGAGAGATGACTCGGTGATGTCACATGTCAATGGGCCCTCCTTCACCCATAAAAGCTGATGGCTCTATCATCTGTCCTTCCCCGCCTGCCTTCTTCCACCAAAGCATTCATCTATCTATCTATTCAGATGGTGACAGCACTAAAGAGCAGCCAGACTCTCCAGAAAACATCACTGAGGGGAAAGTCAAGGTCATATGTCTGTCAAAAGGAGATCAGCTGGGAGGGTATGTGAGACACACACACACACACACACACACACACACACACACACACACACACACACACACACACACACACACACACACACACACACACACACACACACACACACACACAGGCCTTTGTGTGTGTGGGTGTGTATGAATGTGTGTAAAACTATTTGATGGTCAAGTAAAAGAAATGTGATGTAAGTTCACATAAAACCCCCAGAGCTTTGCCTTCAAAGCTTGAGGGTTGGCTGAGTACACGACAGCAGGCAGCACAGTTAAGGGCCAGAGCTCAAAGTGGTTGAGCCTTCCACGGCTGACCTACGCCTGACCTTGGCAGACTAATCCAAACACTGAGAATAAGACATATGTGAAAACCATATGCAGGAGGAGGAAGGCAGGATGTGGGGGCCGTGCCAGTCTTCATCTGGTTACTGACACGGTGGTGCTGAGGGAGACCTCGGCAAATATGCTCATCCATAAAGCATGCCGCCGTTTGGCCAGACGAGCGCTGTCCTGTTCACTACCGTGTCAGCGTGGGTGGGTGTGTGTGCACCCAGAGGAGTGGTCTATCATGCTGTGATATGTGTCCTAGCAGGCAGCCACGAGGGAGATAACCCGACCTTCCCCCTGCACGCCTGCAATTCATCTGAATCAGATCGCTATCAGACGGTCTCTCACCACTGTCCAGGAGCCTCTTTACTCACATTTGACCAGAAACAGACACGCAAACATGCATGTCCAGAACAAAACCTCTACTTTCTAGGCACTACTCTACTACGACAAAAGCACTAACTTACCAGGCTTAGTAATCACTAAACATATAACTGTTGGGTTAAGCAAACACATTTAATCAGGAGGTGTAGACAAAGCGATAAATAATAAATGATCTTGTCTTTTCTCAGGCACCATTACCGTCTGTTTCTTCTTCATTTGTATATACATTCTTTTTTTCCAACAGCTTAGGCTTATGGCTCAGAGAAAAGGGAATCAACATAACTGACACTCGAGCTCTCCAGAAGCACTCACACCATCCCAATGTGTACACACAAACCCACTCACATCCAGATGCTTTTCAGAGTAAGACGCGGCTTCTCTATGGTAGCTGTAAATCTTGTAAAGTGTTGTACATTCACACATATGAAGACGCGTCCTTATAACATTGTATGGAAGTGAAGAAGTGTGTGCACGTGTGTCAGGCGGGTTAGGTGAACTCAAAGTACTTTGCAGGGCATGATCACCTCTGGGTGAGACAGAGGAAAATTAAAACTCTGAAAGAAACCAGAGCAAAAATATTTCTGTCAAAAACTCGTCTCTCAGGCCCAAAACATTCATTTCCTGAGCATCACTTTACTTTCGCCTCCTCTCTCAGGTACTTAAACCTATCCCCTCTCTGCCCCATTTGACCCTGCATTATTTATCAGGCTGGGTGAGACGGCTGCTAACAGGTTGGATTCATACCCTCAAGCCCTCCTGACAATAACACTGCCCTTCTATTTTAGGAGAACCCATCTACAGGAACATACCCCTGGTGCCCCAGAGAGCTGCCCTTGGTTTGGTCTGGTCTAAGACAATTTCAACACCACAGCCATTAGCTAGCCTCTCTCTATCACCAGCATCTGAGCGTCTGCAACGGAGTAGAGAAGGAAGGAGAAAAAGGTGAAGACAGATGAGAGTGGTGAAAAACATTTACCATGTACCCCAAGGGCACCATGGCCTGTGTAGTTACTAACAACCCCCCCCCCCCCGAAAAAAAAAACCACCCAGTGCTGCCTTAAATATCAGATAAAAAAATCACAATAAAAAATACATTCAAGCAGACGTAAAAAGAACAATTATGAACGATGCCGGGAGAACTAAGGATTCATGTCCCCGAGCATCAATGAGACAGAGCTCAGCTACTAATAAATACTGGAGCACATGCAGAGTTGCCATGTTTATTTTTTTTTAAATCAAAACCATTTTAACCTCTTTTAAATAACTTTGGACAACAATATGTTCATTGATTTTTGTGTGCAATACAATAAAATAAATTTAGAACATGTTAACTAAAAAACCCTCCCTCACCTCCCCTTCATTCTCAGAGGCCCATGTAATGAGAAATAAACAAGCAAATACAGAAACATAAAAATAAAAAAATTATAGCAGTGACACAAATTACAGTATTTTACAATACAAATACAACCTAAGTATATAAATAAATAAATGAATGAATAAATAAATAATAAAATCAAATAAAACCAAAAATAAATAAATGAACAAATAATAAAATCAAATAAAACAAAAAATAAAAAATTATTTACATATATAACAATGTATAACAATATATGTTTATTGTATGGACTGTATAGAATCCTAATATTTTTCTACTGGAGAGGGTGGCAAAGTTTTCGATTTGGTACATCTTAAAAATAAGAGGATTTAAAAGGGAACTTGTGTTTTTATGTACAAACTTTATGTCGCAGCACCTATCAGGCATAAACGGGTGGTAAGTGGGGGGTTTGGCCAGCAGGGAAGCCATGGCAGCAGCATCAGAGGCCTCCCCTTGTGGCTACAAGAGCCTGTGCCAGTGGGGTGCTTTTGATCAGACCATGTAAGCAGCCTGGAAAAACGTTTGAAGATTGACCAAACTCCAGTTCAAATTGCCCCTCTCCCTCGTTCTCTCCCTCCCTCCCTTGGTCTCACTGGTTTTGAACACGATGCCAGGCACTGGATCCCCAACCGTGTAAGTCTGTGTGAAGCAATTTGCTGAGTGAAAAGTGCTGAATAAAGCCAGAGTAAAAGTGCATCATATGTGGGTGTTGCAGTGCATTGTGGAAGCTGCTGCCCAGAGATAGAAGGAAGAGCCAAAAGTGCAGGTGCCCTTAAAGAAAGCATTACACAAAATACCAAAATGACCCACTTCCAACTTGAACAATGACACATTGTATGTGAAGAAGCTGAGACATAAATGGATAGTGTTGAAATGTAGTATAAAAAGGAAAATATTCCAATATAAACACATTTTTAAAAGCAAAACAGAGCAGGGGGTTGATTTGTTGATTTACAGATTCTGTCTCTATTTTGCAGCTTGTCTCCACGTGTTTGTTCAACATTAGCCACTCCATTTTTAAAGAATGCTTCACCTTTAATGGCCACAGCTGCTAACTATTACATGAGAGCTGCTTTCTTTTCAGATTTGGAGAAAAGCTATTTTCTAACCTTTGCCTTGAGGGAGGTTAGTATTTCTGAAACAGGACTCACACATTTACAGGTGGCTGCCAACACCAATACAGATCCATCCGAGGGTGTACATTATTATATCACCACATGTCAGCTGGCAGAGCAGAGTGGAACGCACACATGGGAACCTTTACCAAACCATGGCATACAAACACGCTCCATGCTAACACCTTGTACCAGGATAGGATTAAGTCAAATTGCTGGTCTTCCACCTACACCCTGTTCCAGAATAGTATAATGGAAGTTGATTTTGGGGAAATTCTGCTTTTAAACTCGGAAACATATGTGCTCAGATAGAGAGAGAGAGAGAGAGAGAGAGAGAGAGAGAGAGAGAGAGAGAGAGAGAGAGAGAGAGAGAGAGAGAGAGTACAGCAGATGTTGAACTTCCTAAGTAACCTATCTGGCGGCTATCTCCTGCATCTACACTAATCCAGCTCAACAGTCTTGGAAGTGATAGGCATTGCCTTTATCTTGGCTGATCCCACACATTGGATTAGACTCAGAGAAGGACACAACACCACACACACTCTCTCTTGCTCTGTCTCAATGCAATGACCCCTCACAGAGACCAAGATGAAGAACCTTCGCTGAGGAAAGAGGGGCCTTTGGAACTGGTTCATGCCAAAAGAAAGAGACACAAGTCAGAGGGATTGAAAAATGACAATAAGGGTTATTTTTCTTACTCGAATCAAGGGCTCAATCTCAATCTGAACGGCCTCAATCTAAAGATAGAGGGCGTCAAACAGTGAACTGTATATAAATAAATCTGACATCACTTGAGTTGATAAACCTTATCAGATCAAATATGTCTGACGGGACCAATCTTAGACTCAGTAAATGGTCTTGAATTTGATGCTAGGATTGGCAGGAACCTCGGCCCAGATGACAGGTGACAGACTGCTGCCAGCATTTTAAGAACCAGTGAAGCTTGCTAGGAGGCATCCATGATGTGAAAGGCTTGGTGCTCTCACCACATCGTTTAATGTTTAATTTTTATTGCAAACACAACTTTGAGGAAGAGAAAGACATCAGCACAGTAATTTGCCCTTTACTTTTTAACCCTTCCATATCACTTATTCAACAATAGCCACATTTCCACTGTGACGTAACGGCTCTCGTTGAACCGACTGGACTCGGCTTGGTATCTGGTAGTTTTCTGCAGGTCATTAGGATAGTACATCCTAAGGGTAGATGGATGTCGCATGAAACTGCCGTGGCATAGTCTTCAATGTGACATACATCTCTTGTGATCCTCTCATCAGCTATCAAAGTCAGGAATGTCTGCACCTCCTCAATATAGCGGCCGCAATGAAAAAAAGTTACGGTCGCCAAAGTAGCTTTGTTGTTTGAGTGTGGCGGCCAATGATTTGTGCTGTGCAGGATACTCTGTGCATTCCGGGCATTGACAAATCAGTGGTCTGTAATGTTTCATATGACCTTTGAGTACCTGCTCAGCTAGGTTGGAACCGCAAATGAGGAGGTACTAAAGTAGTACCAGGTATCAGGTACTCTTTACCTACTGGGAACACAAAAAAGGCGAGTCGAGTAGAGCTGGTACTACGCAGTGGAAATGAGGCTATAGTTTAGGGCTAAACTCACAATCTATGGCCAATGCTGTGGTTAAGCGGAAAGACAGGTGACGTATCTTTTAGTGAAAACAACAATACACAACACAAATATGGAAAGAGGTACACTAAGGCCAGGCTGGATTGAAATACACATGACGTATGTGTTAAATGTACACATGTATGTGAGTGTGAGTACTGCATGTTACATGGCAGTGTGAAAGAAGGGTGACATTGGGAAATGAAGTGTACTGGCAGATCCATCGTCCATTCCCCTGGAGATGGATGTATACTGCCAAGTCCAGGATGAATGAGTACCTTTGGGCTCAAGTTGGAGCTGCATCAGGGACATGCACAGCTCATCAGGGACATGCACAGCTCATCAGGGACATGCATGAGCATTTTCACACAAATATAGATACAAATCAACTGGCTGTATTTGACAATCGGCAGAACGGTGTGTACAAACCAGGCTCACTTTTTCTATCAATTCGTTTATCTGTGCTGGAAACGTAGCTTGAAATGTAGCAGACTGCTATTGTATTTCTTTACTCCAGGTGGAATGGGTATATGCTATTCAGCTGCCTATGTGTGTGTGTGTGTGTCTCTCTCTCTCACTTTCTTTCTCTGGCAGAAAACATGGAGGCCCTCTCTGCCTCGATAATGCATCTAATCCATCACCAGTGTCAGGCTGAAGAATTCTGGTGTCAGTAGCAAGCGGCATGTAGAAAAGTGCTGTGTGTATGTGTGTGTGATGGGTGCCAGCAGCCGAGCATGCCCTCTCTTTTGTTCTTTTCCTGTTGTACAATATAATCTCCTATAAGACGTATGTTTGCCTGCTTGCCTATATGCGCTATGTGCCTCTTCCCATCGGGCAGACTGAAGCTGGAGAGGTCTCTCTGCAGTGATGGAGGAGAGGAGCGTGTGGACAGACAAGGAGAGAGTAAAGACGGTAAAGAAAAATAAAATGGACAGATGTAGAGATTGGAGGAAAAGTAAGGCCCATAAAGGAGAAACAGGCTACATGGGGAAAGAGGAAGATGTCAGCGTAAAGGCCCATTTGTGCTTTACTTTAAAGATGGATATGGATACAGACAGAGCCTTCCGTATGTCTTCTGCGTTCATTCCTTATGTAATTGGAAACGTTTTGGGAGAGCTTACAGATACGGATGAGACGGACGACACAGAGCAATACCACCGGAAATGGTTGGGGGCAGTGCAGCTACAATTCAAGCAAGGCATAACAAATGTGTACGGACACAAAGAAGTGAGAAAATTGAAAAAACTCTCCGTCCTCAAGTCTCGATGTATCTAGTGGCCTTACAGACCACCGCCGAGTACATTGTCACCTCCACTTTTGCCGCTTTGTATTTACTAGGTACATTTTCTTATCCTCCTATGACCGTCGACATATTTGTGGTATTGAAAATTTTTAAACTTCACTGCACCACTGCAGTTGCATCAATATCGACGCAAAGGAAGTACAGAAGTATGTAGGCGCTGACGAGTATAAATTGCTCTAATGGTGGCAGAATATCTCCAAAAATGACCTGAGCCCCAAATCAATACAAGGGGCGATAACTTCACACACATAAAAGTCTTTCCTCTGCATGTACGAACTGCTTCCTTTACATCTTTACTCATCTGATTGGACAGAAATACAAGAGACAGTACCTAATAAATAACACATAATTTTTAAAATGATGCATTCTTTATAAGTGTTGATTTTCAGTTAGTCCAATGCAAGCATCCTATTAACCAGAGTCCGAACAACCAATCTTACAACAGCCATATAATAGTTCTATCCAAGACTCATTCAATTCTGTTTTAGCTCTGCAATATCGCCATCTCTCTCTCAGTCACATTCTGTAACTCACAACCCTGAATATGATTATATCAGCACTTTCCCATGCTTGCCCCCCCGAGTCCAAATAGAAACCAGAGACCACGGCATGAATTAGGGGTCTGCGGTGGGATGAGATCAGGCCTCAACTGTAATCAGCCAAAACACACATATTAAGCTGAGCAGCACAATACGAGGCCTATATTTAGCTCCACATTATAAAAAAAACACTGAACAAGGGTGACCATGCTGGCGATGGACCCGGGCCAAAAAAGTTCAGAGGGAGCCAAAATGGAGGGATGTGGTACGAGGGATTTTCTGCTTAGCCCTCAAAAATTGAGGTTTGAAACCACTGCTTCTACTCGAATGGCGCTAAATCAGAGAAAGATGGTTTGTATACAGGAACTAAATAGCTGACACCACAGTACATTTTCCTTTACTGGCTGACCCAACTGAATGAAGAGACGGTTAGAAGAACGCTAATAACATGTGATGGATAGATATGAGGGGATGTGTTGAAGAGCAGGAATGAAAACTGGCAAAGAGTTGAAAAAAATGACTCAACACTGAGGCTACTCCCAACAGAGATACAGCAGCATTAACGCTTCAATCCCAGCGATGACAACCAGACCTGGTTGAAATAAAACACACGCTTAAATAAAACACACACGCTCTCACAGGTATGTTTAACAATTGCATGTTATGAGCAACAAATATGTTTTGACAAAAGCCTGAATTCTAATACAGGAGACTTCTCTCAGAGGAAACGTACGTTTCAAAGGTGGAGGCATTACATGTCGAAGGAAGACAGAAAAGCTATACTTATTTTATATGAGTAAATAAGCAAGGGACAGACTGATCACACAACAAGCAGAACACAGAGCCAATGCACTGATGGTAAGTTATTACAGGAGTGTCAAACAGTCAGTCCTGTTTTTTCCCTCGGCACACTTCAAAGTAGATCACAGAGATATGAGAATCAAAAAGTAGCTCAGAAAAGGTTCAGGTGATGGGCAAATTAGCTTGAATTGTTTCGATGTCTCCCACAGGATTTGTGAGACTTAAATGTGGAACAAGATTGACAGGTAGAAATAAATTGTAGTAAATTATAGCCAGCGGGACTCACACAGGAAATGAGAATATGAAAGCACTTCAATCAAGCCCACCTTTTTTTTTTACACCTGTAATATGTGTGAGCTTTAATGATCTCCCCCATATGTTTCATGCTTGGGTTGATGTTACTGAGATGAACATGCTATTAATGAACGTATTATATGGCTATGAGGCTTTGACACGCAATGAAATCTGCATCAAGGCGACATTAACGCAGGCTCTCTCTGACATGTGCTGAAGCTATTATGAATAAGCTGGTGACATGTGATGAGACGTAGCCATGACGAGGCCTGGGGAGACGCGAAGGACGTAAAGAAAGGAGAGAAATGTTTGGGCAGAGTCAGTGGAGATGCACAGTTGCAAGCACGTATAAGAGAGAGGGAAAAAAGAGAGCAATTATAGTAGTGTTGCAAAACATACCATTTTCTCCCCGGGTGCCCCATGGGGGCTGCCCACTGGCCCTCAGGGATCAGTCAAATGCAGAGAAAGAATTTCACCCATGGGGGACAGTAAAGGTATATAAAATAAAATAAACATAAAAAACTTGGACGGTTCTAAAACTGATCTACAAGAAAGTCTATTTATATTTCAAACTTAAACTGACTCCCCCCAGAAAACGAGTATCGTTTGACCAGGGCCTGTAGCCCAGAACGGGCATCTTTTTCTTTTTTGATGCCAGCCCTGTGCACACTTCACCAAAGGATGTGGCTGGTGAGATTTCAAACCAGTATGAGTCATCCCACTGTAACTGTAGTTTATAAAACATCTTAAACATTAAGCCTAGGATGACATGCTTATATCCTGATTAAATGCTATCATGATACTTCAATGCAGATTGGAGTCGGGACAGGTAAGGGGATACTATTTTCTGTGTCTAAAACCATTCACCAGTGTCCTTAGTCCACTGAAACACATGACATAACATGGTAAAGAGTCCCAGTGCCTTTATTCTAAAAAGTTAAGTGCAATAACTAATGAATTAATTATTTTGAAAGCACATTTAACATTTCCTGCCTGAGGCGGAGTGCTCTGCTATTATGAATGTGATGTCTCCGGCAGTGGGGAGCAGCCCTGGGGAAAGCCATGACAGTCCAAGACACAGAGACAGACTGAGCACAGAGTCATTCTCCTCACCTAGAGTTGATCTAAGTTGTTTAATGCTGCAGAGTTTGTTGGTCTCGTTGATTACTGCTGGAGTTTCTTAATATACATCTCTTTTCTCTCTGTTACTCAGGCATTAAATCAAAGAATGCTTGCCTTTTCTGAAGATGAATTACAAGATAACTCATTGTCTGTTTCGTTCCATCAACATCACGTTAAATAACACTTAGAAAATGAGTTTTCCCAACACGGTTCGGCCCAGCAGAGGGTCAGCTTAGGCCCGGTGGGCTGCAGGGCTTGCAGGTCACTGGTGGAAACCCTGTGGTACATGAATAACACACTGCATGTAATTGGTGAAATGTCCTGTATTTTTCATATCGCAATATGTATCACAGAAAAAAAGACGTTGCTTTTTCCAATATCACGAAGCCCTAGATTTTAGCTAGTAGCAGGATAATGAAGTGACAATCAGCAAGATGTCTGTCTCTGTTTATTTCTGGTGCTATCCTTGATCAGTCAATAATAAGCAATGCTACAGTGTAAAGAAAAATCATAATCTTAAGAAAAAGAAATAACTTTTTACAGTAATTTTCGGTTTCGTTTATTTCATACAAAACTGTAAAATTATGGACATTGTCTTTAAATTAGTAAGCCAACAGTATTTTTATTAGCATTTATTATTATTAGTATGCCAATCATGACAAATTCTATTTCTTTTTCTTTTTTTGTTTTTTAACAGAAAAATTACTATATTGTTTATACGGTATTTGATGTTTGAAAAAGTTTGTATCCAGTTTGGGACATAGGTAACATGCATAATTAAATGTTAATCCAAGTCGTTAAGTGGTTGCTTGTCTTTATCTGTTGGCTAAGTGATAAAGTGGTGACTTTGGTGTGTAAACTTCACTTCCACACGCCTTACAGAAAATGAATAAACCTTTTGTGCCGTCACACATTGAAGGTGTTTGATCGCAATAATGCAGGAAAAATCAGAAACATTAAAACTTTTCTCTATGAAATCTTTACTGAAAATATCTGGAAATTTGTTTTCACAAATAATTTGAATTTTTCCTTTTCCTAAATCTTTCCTTTCCTTTTTATTTATAAAAGCTTGTGTATTTTCTTCACTTTCTTAAATCCCATAATCCCCTGCTCATCACAAACACACATGTGTACCACGAGAACTCAGTCAACCAGAACAATAAGCGCCAAAACATCAGGCCTACATGGTCAGATGATCAGTCCTCTCTCCTCCTTTTAAATCTTTCCCTTACATGACATCACACCGACACCATAAAGCCAACCCATGCCACACATAGCTCCATAGAGACAGATGTCACGACCTCTCACCTCTTGCTACCTCTAGCCTACCAAGTTCCCAGCAGCCTTTGTATAATTGAAGCTCCTCTTGTAGGTTTCCACAGAGAGACAGGGGTAAGACGGACACCATGCTGTGAACCTTTAACCTCTGTGGGCCAACAGACACAAAGTAGGAGGAGGGGGGAGGAGAAAGAAAGTGGGATGAACCATGAGGGACAGGGGTTATCCAATCAGTCCTGTGCAGTGAGACACTGATGCTACTGATGGGGTGGGGGGGGGGGTCGGATTGTCTGACCCCATTCAACGTGCTCAAGAAAAGCAGGCCAAAACCCATGTGTCGGACAAGGGTTGCCATGGTAACCCCTCTCCCCTTGGGCACGAGATCAGCAGGGAATCAACCGAAAGTGTGTGTCTGTGTGTTTGTATGTGTATGTGTTTTTGTGTGTGCGCATGAAAATATACCGTTATGTCATCACTATTGTTTAGGTAATATGTGGCACAGGATGAACTTGTTCGGAGAGTGTGTGGATCATCTTTTTTTGTTTGTTGTTGTCCTCCATGGGACATTTGGTTGTTTTAGTGTTGGTTTTCCTGACTGAGAACATGTGGCAACATCAGGAAAACACCAGGATTCGAGCACAAACACTCTCTCAGGACACGAGCAGGATAAGTCGGGTCGTGACTCTAGTTAGAGATGATTTATCTCCATATGTTAACGGCTTTTTTGGTGGAGAGACAATATTAACATTGGGAGTGTGGAGTCAGCCCACATGTTTATTTTTGGTTTCTATGCTAAAACAAAGGATTTCCTTCACATTTTCCATTTTGGAATGACAAAATTCGGTTGATGTTAACACAACTATCATGTAAAATCCTTTAAAAAATATTTAAATTAAATACTAAGTGCAACTTGTTTATGTTTTCCATATTAATAATAATACTTGAATAATAACACTCCGATAATTTATTGTCAGGCTTTCTTTAAGGAGTATTACATCAGAAAAAAACAGCCTACTGTTAGGTGATGAAATAGTCTCCTAAATAATGCAACCTGTGTAGCACAATATTTTACATTGTTTGAAATGCAATCATCAGATGAGTAAAGCTTTTATTTGATTTGTTTTTTATTACCAGAGTACTTTAACCCTTCTGGTGTGTTTGTTGTTATCGCTCTAAAAAATGTGGTTAATTTCTTCTGTTTGTCATAAATGTCAAAAATGTCCTATCATTAGAAATGCCTTTTTTTGGCTTCCATGGCAACCCCCATGGGAACCTGTCCCCCATAGAATTTTTACCCCATGAGAACCACGCCTGTTGGCAATTGTCAAAAACAACTGGACCATTGTTTCAATGATGTATACAACTTTCTCTCAGCTTTGATACATAAAGCTTTTTTGAGGCCAAGTGATATGAGCTCAGGATAATGAGGCCTACAGGCCATAAATAGCAAAAGGAAGTTCAAAATGTGTTATGTTCACAAGAACTTGAGTTGATAAACAGATGAAACACAACATTAGGTGATAGTATATATATTATTATGCATTTATAATCAGCTAGGATGGAGTGGTCAATTTTGACCGGGAACACCAAAGTAGTTAACAGGAAACAAACACAACAGGAGGGTTAATTGATCCTATACTATACATATTAATTATAATATATGTGCTTATGCTTGTTCATCTCTATGTCAGGCCAAATTATGCAAACAATGAGATAAATGCTCTTGTCTTTCTTGTCTTGTCTGTCTATGTCTATGAAGGCAATGCACAATGCAAATCACTTACGGAATAAAAAATAGCTTTACTGTGCATAAATAATCCAGCCATGCCTGCCTAGTCCAGATGACATTTATACGCCCACTCTGTAAAGTATGTCCGAGCATGCATGTGTAATGCTGTCTGCACATAAAACCAGCGAATGACTTTCAGGCATATTCCTTTATATGAGAAAGCAGCAAACCAATCCTTGATTCATTAGTCTGCCAATTAGAAAATACTGTGAAAAATGACTTGTGGTCTCAACATTTCTATGCACATTTATGACAACATAAATACATAATCAGACAGGCACATGCTTGTATGCACGGGGTCTGTAATGACTCCATATGTATGCCTTTTTGCACATTATACATGCAAAACATCAACAGCCCTGCGTCTTCATGGAGACCAGTGGATCACACGACACTCATCAGTAGAGACGTGTTGGCGACAGAGCATCTTCCTTTATCCCCCACCAAACACACCCACATGCACACTCCCTCATCTTCTCTCATCTCTTCATAACTCATCCACATACTGTGGAGCAGCAAGAGAGGAAAACGCTGTGTATGCAGAATAGACGAGCAGCATGCACTCGGGTCAGGGTAAAGAAAAAAAAAAGAGGAGGAGACAGAGTAGGGTAAGGGAGGGAAAGGACTGAGATTGTGTACGTGTGCATATTTGTGTGCGATGGCGGCACATTTTGCAGTCTATGAATCTTCACTAAAGCTCTTTAAAATTGCCCACCAATCTTGCGTTAGGATTTAATGCCTGCTTCTCTACAGAAGGAATAGACCAGCCAGTTAAAGTATGCTAATTCAGTGGCACTAAATACACTGCTTTAAATGTCAACCTTCCATTATTACACACACACACTCTGCCTGCCTCAGGACCAGCGCAGAATTATGAACACACACACACACAGACACACAAACACAGGAAGCAGCACATAGGCGCATGCACATACACAAATCAGGTGCCTGCAAGGACACGGGGAATATAAAGACTTATAGATCACAACCACTTTATAAAATCAATAAGTGAATGAACAAAGGATGATTGTGACTAAGGTGCAATTTTAAAGCGGCTTTAATCTATTTGAATGTGAGGAATATAAAGATACAGCATAGAACAAGAGAGAGGAGGAAGAGAAGGAGGCAGGCTACGAGGAGGAGGAGGAGGCTGTCTAGAGATGGAAGGTAACAATGAGAGTCAGAGACAGAGAGATAGAGTTAAAATCAGAGCTGGAGTAAAGCTACGGCAAGCAGCAAGCAATCAAATGACACACAGCCAGAGAGAAGCCTGGCAGTCCTCCCCAACCAAGGGTGACAGCACCATTAATTCTATTAACCCTATTAGTATTCCATCCTCATCGCCCCGCTGGGTCAATACACACCTCTATCACACTGCAAAGCTCCTGCCTCCCTCCTCCATATGCAAAAGGAGAGGAGAGCAATGGAGGGTTCAGGATGACTGCATAAATAGGAGCCCAGACAGAAGCACTTCCCCTGCCAAGGAGCGGACTGTAATGACCAGCCGGCTCTGTCATACCTTTCCCCGCGCTAACACTAACACACTAACACTGACACCCAGCGCCGTCTGGCAATGAGGTAGGCATGAGGAGAACGGTGATAGATGCTCTTCCTCAATTTGTCAGCAGGTTACATTTGGGAAATCTATGAGCAGGGTATCATCAGGTTTTAGCAGACCAGCACTTTTGGAGAGCTCAGTAAATAAAAACATTATTTTAAAGCATGTGCAGCATTTAAAAAAAAGTCTGAGTTCATGAGCAACTGAACACCCATCTTAGAAAGGCCTACGATACATTTTGACTTGTCATACATAGGAGGAAAAACAGGTGTTACTAATGTCATCATGGATGTTACACCTTCAAGTGCCCCAGTAAGCTATGACAGTGTGACAATGATTCACTGCACAATAGCAGAGCCCTGACAACCGAAGCAGCTAAATAGAATTCTGTCATCATTAAGTTTATTACTCACACCGGTACAATGTCTGTGACATGTCAAAATGTCTTTTGGGAGAAGGCACTGTTGGATAGACTAAGATATACTGTAGGCAGCACAGCCTTACTCTTTCAGATACAACCAGAGGCTAATTTCAGCTACTGTTGGCTGACTTCAGCTAGACATTGCTGTGTTACTGAGTCAGATCAGTGACATACTAGTCTGTTTCTGACCCTGTATTGTTTGAGCATGTGTTTAAGCATTTAACCCTTCTGTTGTGTTCCGGTCAAATCTGACCCATTTATAAGTTTTCTCTCTAAGAAATGTAGTTAATTTCATCTGTTTGTGATAAGGTTACATGAATTTGTTCACACATGACATCTGAACACACAAAATACATTTTGGGTGTTTTATTAAACTTTTGTACACCCTTGGTATTCCCGGTCAAAAATGATCGGTCATTTGAACCGCCGCTTTTTGGCCTCCATGGCAACACCCATGAGAACCTATCCCCAAAATAATTGTTACCCCTTTACCGCATCTGTTGGCAATTGTCAAAAACGACCATAACATTGTTTCAATGATATATAACATTTCTACTTTCTCTCAGCTCTTGTACTGTATATAAAGCTTTATTGAGGCCTTGCTCACAGTTTATTCTGTGGCAGCACGATGGCCAAACAATATGAGCTCAGGTCAATGAGGCCTGCAGGCCATAAAGAGCAAATGGAAGTTCAAAACTTTTTATGTCCACAAGAACTTCAGTTGAAAGAAAGATGAAACACAACATTAGGTGATAATATATGTATTATTATGGATTTATAAACAGCTAAAATGGAGTGGTCCTTTTTGACCAGGAACACCAAACTAGTTAACAAGAAACAAACAAACAGGAGGGTTAAATAGATAAAATAGGTTAAAAGGTCCATCTATACATTGAACAGAATTCAGCTCCTGTTCCGTGCAAAATTGCATTGAGCAATCTAGCTTTATCTAGCCTACTTATTTTAAGATTTCTTGATAAGTAGAATTATTTTGCTGCATAAAACAGATAATTTCACTAGTATTAATGCATTTTCTCCACAAATTCAGTGTTTATTTATTGTATTTTAGCTACTCTTTTTGCAGTGGAGAATGATGCGACCAGAATGGCAAAAGCCTGAGCGAGGGAGAAATCAAATTTGTGACAGTCAAACATTGTGAAAGGTGAAATCCGATCAGCGACTGGTCATTTCTACAATCTTAAAATAAGTTGGCTAGAAATAAAAAGGCTGGTTGTTGATACCTTTTAAAACAAGATAATTAATCTCATGTTTCCAGATCTAAGATTTTAAATCTTGGAAAGAACAGAACAATTTGCAGTGTATTGATTCACCCTGGCACAATAAACCTGTATTTTACTAACAGGATACGTCTCTGCACCAGTAGGGTAACAAAATGAGAGAATTTCATACTAAAATAATTAATGCTGACCTTCAATTAGGCCAACTGAGACTGATGAAGCTTTGCATAAGCTTTGCCTCAACCTTAGAATGCAATTTGGACCCAACAAAGACTGTGAATTTTGACCCACATTTCTTAAGTGCAGGTGCTTTATGAGGGTATTGTGATTACTTTAGAGACAGGAGTTGATTACAGTCACTCATAGCTCTTTTACTGTGTATCAATTTGAGTGCTGCTTTTGAAAAAGACTTTAAAAATTCAAATCTTCTCATTAAAAGGGACAGACTCTAGTGATTCTTGAGAAATGTTCAATTCAATGTGCCTTTATCCTATAATTGAAGAAACATGTTACTACTACATGTTGAAACGTGTTCACTATTATAGAGAACACAGCTAGTCCAAATTCTGATTTATGGATTAAATAAGTATAACAGCAGGACAACAGGCAGTTAAAAGAAGTGTTACTAATTTTAAAAATGGACATACAGCACAATAAAACTTAATTGCCTCACTGTTGGGATTCAAGATTTCATCAAGACTCTCTTCTTCTTTTTCACTCTATCCAAATAGCTGCACTTAAGAAATGCTGATGCTTATGAATTAGGATTTTATTTGAAGACTTTTGGGAGGAAAGAAAAATGAAAAACAATAAAGTCAACCTCTTCTTTCCTGAAAAAGGATGATATAGCCTTGAAGCTGCTTCAGTGGTGAATTGAGGTGTGAGTGACAGCTTAAAGACAGCCCTCTCCTCCTATCATGTTTCACTATCCTCCCTATCCGCCTCCAGCTCAGGGTGGGTGAAAGAAGTTGCCAACACTCTCTAACGTACCAAGTATGTAGGACAGCGCCATTAGGGCATTAGTGCCGGTCAGCAGCCAGCCTGTTCGTGTGTGTGCGATGTGTGCAGTGACGGAATTAGGGATGTGCAAACAACCTTAAGGGAGGAGACACAATCTGATACCGTATTTGGTGCATATTCTAAAGACCTCAAAATTAGGCAGGAAGCAGCTAGGTAGCCCTAAAATATCGCAATACTCTAATGTGGGTGTGTTTGCCTGCAAATGCATATAGCCATGTGCATAAATGGGTGTCCATTCTTTATCCTGCAAGGCATATAACCACAGGAATTAAACCAACAACTCTCCACCCGTTATTCTTTCCCTCTCAAAAAGCTCTGCTACCACACTCACAACACTTACAACACACTACGCTCAAGCCTTGAGCTATACTGAGAGTGAAAGTATAAAGGGGTTGTGACAGCTCGTCCTCCCTGTCTCCTCCACAAACATAGACAGTACAGCTACAACACTGAGGGGCTATCTCTGCTGTGGCTGGAGTTAAGATCTTTCCTACTGTCTAGCCTGACTGATTCGTGCCCATATTACCTGGGGGATTAGCTATTTCCTCTGTATGAATCCACTTTTGTGAGGTAATGTCTAGCATTAGCAGCGGGGGCCATAGAGGTTTTGTTACACTAAATATCTTCTGCCAAAATACATACAAGACTACAGAGAAATCAAAAAGGTTACAGTATACTGTTATTTTCTGTTACTTGCAACGTGGCCAGATGTAGAATGAGATCATCCTCTAAAGACGATATGTTCATCTACTTTCACATCCACACTGTTTAATTTCAAATTTCAAAGCTGACTGTAATTGATACCTTGATTTGAATGTACTATTCAAATATGAGCTGAGCTGGCAGATCAGGTGCACTCTGCCTTTTTGTCTTTATTTAGCTAAAAGCTGTGAGACCCACATCAAACAATACTCGATTTCTCCGTTTTGTCTTTTTCATTAGCTGACCACAGACTCCAGCCAGACGGCTCCGTGTTTGGGTACCTCGGTCCAGATCCCCCATAACTCTCTGGCTTCCTGTTATCCCACAACTGGGCTTTCTGTCTCTAACTGGAAAAATACATCTCTTCTCTTCCCCCCCTTTTTCTCCATGCATCCTCTACTTGTTCGTCTTACAGTAAAAACCACATAAATGTTTGGGTCAACACAAACCTAGCAGCTTGTTTTTCCATCTTTGAATGCAGGGAGGCTATGGGAATGAGAGGAGGTCTTGTGGGAAGGATTTATAGTACGTTGATATAATGCATCCACATTTCTCCCCCTCTGACCGCTGCTTACACTCTCTTTGTTCCCCTACAACAAGAGGCTAAATAACTGTGTCCATATGTGGGAAGTAACCAAGAGGAGGAGGAGGAGGGGGAGGAGGGAGGAGGACAAATGGGGTGTTTGGTTGGTTAACGGTTTTTGGCAGACACGGGGAGGCATTTTGTCTGTCTTAGACTGGGCAGACAGTGGATACCCTCTTGAGAGAGAGACACACACACACACACATATGCGCGCAAGCACAGGCACACACACACACACACACACACACACACACACACACACACACACACACACACACACACACACACACACACACACACACACACACACACACACACACAGTCTCCCTGCAGGGATTGTTGAAAAAGAAAGGTCATAGTGCATTCAAACTGAGTTATGCACAATCCCACCTATAGCATGGAGTGAGAAGGAAGAAAGTAATACATGAAAACTGCAGATGGTGTGAGGAATAGTGTGCTAATCGCACACTGTTGTGGTACCAGTTTTTCCCGTACTGTTCATTTGGGGGGGGGGGCGGGTATGCGACCCCCTATAAAGAATTATTTATGAATTTCATGTAATGTAATTTATCCTCAAAGTAGAGGAGACAGGCTGAGTGACAGTAACCCGAGCTGAGGATGAAGTCGGTACGTTACATGCAATAAAAACTTCCCCAAAACCAAAGCCGGACAAACGTCGACTCCAAAGTGCAAACCAGGCCAAAATATCAGCATTTTTCAAACACGCCATTACACCACCTGCCGTTACCCCACCTGCCGTCACCCAACCTGAACCTGGTACCAGTGATGCTAATAGCTCCTCCACTCCTTATGGAAGAGAAGCTAGCCCTGCCCCGGGCACTGACACAGCTGCACCCACAAACAAATACAGGAAGACAGGCTTTGACCCATCTTGGCTGTCAGAGAGGAAATACTCCTCCCGGCTCGACAAGACAGATATAAGTAAGATTTGGTGTAAAAGTAAATAAAAATGTACGTTAATCACACCATACATTTTGAAGCACTCACCACAATTAAAGTCAAGGTAACGTTTACACTATGTGGCCAGGATTATGAAGGGAACTAATGGAATATAATAAATATACTGTAGCCTACCTATTCACTGAAATTATTTGTTGGCATAAACACAGAATGATATTTATATATCCCTTCATTTTGAAGGGATATATAAATATATATATTTCGTCCCCCTCACCCCCAAAACATAAGGGAAACACTGGGTACAATATATAGGCCAGAGAAAGCAGTGTTGGGATCAGTTTCATCTCGGTACACAATATCCCAGCGTACCTGAGAAGGGTTAGAAAAACAATCTGGGTTCTGTGATGTCTGAACAGCTGAAAGGTTTCACACCATGTAGATGAACTCAACTGAGGTTTAGAATTCACTATGTAAACAGTGAAGTAATGGTCGGTTCAGTTTGGTTATTTTATTTTAGAACAATATTTGTCCCATGAGGATCATTTGTTTGTATGGAGAATCCTAGGTGTTAATGCAGAGCCACAGATGTCATATGTTCTTACATGTAGGTGTAAAGCGACCAGCGGTGGGCGGAGGGGTCAAAGGTCACCAAATCCCTTCATAAGCCATCTCATGTGAAAGGCAATGAAGTGTGCTGAAGGGTCAAGGGGGGAAATTTAATGAAGGCAGCCATGGTATCATGAACTATTTCCTGGTGGATATAAAATTAATCCTCAGATTTAGCCAACAGTGTGTCTTTAACCAGGTTACTTAACGATAATAATCTAAATACAGCTGCAAAGAATTCAGTTTGGTGTCTAGCCATAATACTTCTCTGACATCAACCAAACCCATGATTCTATATAAATTGCAGCGTCTGATCTACAGTATATACATAGGACCCAGACATCAGCAAAGCCGGGATCACCTACTGTAATCCTCTGGATGCATTACAATAGGGAAACATAATCTCAATTCCTTACAAAGGCATGGATCTTGCGCTGAGCAGATGATGAGCATGTGTGCATGTGCGTGCGTGTGTAAACATTCATACATGCATAAATGGTTTTGAGTCTCTAGGGTGTGTCTGGGTCTGTTCCCCTACTCTGAACTCATGTGTGAGGGTTCAAGCTGAGGGGTGCTGAGGCCAGACGGTGTAGGGGGGTCTAGGGATGGGTGTGAGAATGCAGAGTCCTGTGGGCAATGACAGGGATGAACTGGGGTGAATAGACAGGCAGCGGCATGGAAAGACAAGAAGCCCCCCACCCAGAGCTCTCCCCATATGATCATCTTCATACACCTCATCTGTCGGCCTCACACATTATATTTATTTATTCTCCCTTCCTCTTAATGTTTGGGTAATGCCAGCCAAAAGGCAAATGACTATAAATGGAGCATTCTTTTGCCATCTGAATGTGTCTGAGGGCATGTACCTGCACATGTCTGGGCTTTTGTCTGTGAGTGTGCACATGTAAGGGATCCAATGCTAACTGGGGGAGGCTGAGGCTATGAGGCTGGAGCAGACGTGTTACGTGTATGACTGGGGGGTAGTGGATGAGCAGGGCGGGAAGAAGGGTCACACATGAGTAGCTGTGTGAAGGCCTGCCGTCCCTACTTCCTTCCAGACATCAGTTTGGAGAGAGGCCCACCATAATTCAATAACAATAATCCCCAATGAAGGCCCAATAAAGCAGGCCGCTGTGGGGCGGAACTAACTGGCTGTGCGCCTGCTCCTTTGCCAAACCATCCGTCCGTCTCTGATTGGGTGAAGAGGCTGGGAAGGTGAAATGGGGTAGAGGGGTAGGGGTCTGGGGAACAGGCCCAGCTGACATGCCGCCTGCAGCCAGCAGCCAAGCAGACAGAGACAGAGATCCTGACTATCCCTCCCTCCCTCCTCTCCAATGTACACACCCTCCCTCCTGTTGATCCCCTCAGCCCACCTCACCCTAGTTCACCCCCCCTGCAGGAGACAGCTATGAATGACTGAGTAGCCATGACCGCGAGCTTGGCCTGCAACCCAGAGCCCAGACACACAAAATCTCACATCCACATACAGATGTCCAAACAGACAGGGCTACAGAGAAGCGGTAGAAGGGGTCACATATCAGGTTTTGGTCAAATCAATCACCTTTCCTCTAATGTGGTGTGAAACCTGATTGACCCCTGGAATCCATAAACTATTATTTGTGATTCTTCCACACGTCCATGACCCTCCCTCCCCTTTATAATTCAATAGTTTATCTGAAGTGATGATCTCACTATGGAGAGAAGAGAGAGATTATTTAGAATCATTATATTATGAGGTCACAAAATGTATTATTATGGTGCATCTGTGCCTATGCATGATGTGTTTAGCGTGACTGTCTGCGTTATTCTTCTTGAGATATTGCAATCTGTACTTGCATCCTATACCGCTGCACGACATGCACCGTATTTTTGGGCAACACATTTGGTTGCTTGGTCAACCACTATCTGGGCAAACCCTTTAGAGTTACTCAACTATGACAACACAAACAATACACTAAGTGGTACACAGATGAGATAGAATTGTGTCTAATGCCTCTGTAAGGCCTTGAGATGTTACACAACAGACAACAAACAGTAACTAAGGTAAAAGAATGTACTAATTAAAGTTAATTAAAGCATTAGGCTTTCTTATCCGTGTTGAGTCTCTGATCTTCCAGAGGCAGCTAATTTGTTCTTTCAGGCACAGACTGTGTTTGGCAAGACATAAATGAATTACTTTTCAGTGTAAAAATGTCCTTCCTTTGGAAATTTAAATACATGGAAATGGTGTTTTTGGTTAATTCTAATCTGATGGGCACCAGTAATGTATGCAGTAGTCTGTGGACATGTCCTTTATAATAGAAAAAGCTGTGAACTACCATAACAACAGATGAAGTCTCATAGATTCAGCTGTGTTTCATTTATTGGATGACTACATCAACATATGGATAAATGATTTAATTAAATTTCTGACTTTGTCACAAGTTATTTATTTGCATCGTTCTACAACCCTGGACAGCTGTCTCTCATGAATTACACAAGAACTTTTGGCCCCCGCAGGCTGTGGTTTGCTCGTCTGAGGTAATGAAGGCATCATTTTTAATGTCAAACATATTTCAAAATTCAAACGATGAAAGAAGAATTTCAGACACTGTGCCTGAGGCCCCATCAACTGGTGTAGGACGTACTGTATGACTTTATATAAGTTCTATGGGTGTATATTCAATATGTCTGCATCTACAGCTAAACATCTGCATGCATGAGTGTGTATGCATGTGCATGTGCATGTGCATGCATGCCTTTGCTTCAGTGTGTCAGTGGGGTGCTGCCTGTTGACAGATGAGAACTGTGCTGTGCTCCAAGAGGCCTGACAGATCTGTGACAGAGTGTGCCTGAGGAGAGAGGCCTTCATGTTAATCCACTCTCATACATGTTAACTACACTAGCCCCTTACTGAGCCGCCTTAACACAACCTGGTGCTGTTTGACATGGACCCCAAACCCGCATGAAAGCCCCAAAACAAGCCTGCCGAAGTGAAAATCAACCTCTTTGACTCATAATGCCACAAAAATGTGCAAACACAGACATGAAAATACACACACAGCCGCAATCACTTACACAATGAGAGTCAAAGCAAGGCTGTCATTAACTAAGCAGACTGGTAGGCTGAAAATACAAGCAGACACAGAGCTAACAAAGCAGTATGGGAAAAAAGAAGACAGCTTACTTAAGCGGTTTGAAATAAGCAGTTGATTTAATGATGGGGAGGCCATGGACTAAAAAAACAACGTGCAGTCACGTTGTTTTTGTTTTGACTTGAAAGCTCATAAAAAAGGACTCTACAACTATCCTGACCGGCACTGCTGCAGAGATCCAGACCAATTAAAGCAGAATATAGCAGCTGTGAGTGGAGAGCGCTATGGTGGGAGCTCTGTGATTGGTCACAGCTGGCATATTTACTTGGTGAGGACACTTCCTCTCTTGTGGGTTTTGTAGGGAATTGAGTAGAGTGTGAGGTGCTGGCCAAATGGGCATCTTTGGGACCAAAACCAAACCTTTTTAACATCGTCTCACGCCAGGAGTCAAAGGGAAGCTGAAAAATCTTTATTCAACTGGTCCCAGAGCAGCGTTTTAGTGTCGCCTCATTACTTTCTTAAGAGTAAATATAGAAAACAGCAGAGCCAACGATGATTCATTTCTCTTTACTGCACAGCAGGGTCGAAATAACAGAACATACTGAAATATTTCTTAAACCAAACTGACAGCAAATTAGATTTTAGCTCAGACATCCAGAGTGTTACATATTCCCAGTGATCCTCTACAAAGTCTGAACCAGAGTACGCTGGACTGATGTTGACACGGACAGAACGGGATGGGAGTGTTTGCTTTGAGTATGAGCTGTCTAATCCACTTCTTGTGGGAACCTGTAATGCTGTCTGATACCTGTTAAGAGTACAGACACACAGAGGCCTCTGCTCTTCGCCTGCGGTCATGCCTCCAAATGGCTCTTCTAGGAGCAGTACAATAAGTCATTATGAGTCACAGACAGTCTACCATCTACATTAACGGTGTAAACACAGGATATGGTGGTTGTGATGAAGTAACATGCACGCACACACACACAAGCATGCACATACTGACATACAGTCAATTAGTGAAAGGAAGACAAAGGGGGATCAGGCTGTAAGAACAGGCCTTGGGCAGTTTTTAGTCAGACAGGGAGTGCTGACCAACACTAGAACCACTGGATAGAAGTCTGTGTCAAGCAGACGCAAGACCGTGTGATGAAAGCATTTTACAAAGCTTCTGGTGTTATTTGTAAATGTACTCTAATGTGCTGTACTTTGAATCATCCCTAATCATCTCTCAGAGGCCGTTTACATGACAACCGTTTCACCCAAAAAACTGTACATTTTGTTGCATTTTGCTGTTTGTATACACGAGAACGGCGGTTTTCGTGTCCTGGAAATGCAAGCTTTTGAAAACAGGCTCCAGAGTGTAATCGTTTGACAATGTCATGGAGCTTCGTCGCATAAACGGCCAAAACGCACCTCCTCTGATGTCACAGCCCAGCTTCATGTGGCGCCATTGAGGACAAATAGTTGTCAGAATTATAGGTTTAGTTGTTAACTTAGTCCCCCCTCCATTATTTAAACTTATTATTTTTCTTCATGTTAGTTTATTGTCATTCTCAGAGCAGGGAAAAGCCAACTGTGTCTATGTATGTCGATGTACTCTTTCGCCAATAACGGCAGTATTGGCTCATTGAGGACACTGATGCTGTGCTGCTCATATTATCACAGCGTGTAACGAGACCAATGCTGCGTGTTCACATTTTACTTTTATGTTTTATGTTGGTGAATAAGCTAAAAGGCATCATATATATACACGTAGTTGTTGGATTATGTTTTATTGATGTCCGTGGTGCTCTACTTTATTCATTATTTGTGCTCAAACGGGGATTTTGTCACATTGTAACAGGTTGTAGCTAACAGGCACTAGCTTGTATGGCTAATGTTAACCCCTGAACACGTACCACATTATTAACACTAATTAACAGATTATGCTATATTTTGACAGCAGAAGTAAAGCGCTCAGCATGTAATGAGATCAATGCTGTGTGTTCACATTTTATTTTTATGTTTCAGCATTGCCACTGTCAAGGTTGTCAATAAAGCTCAGTGAAGCACCTGGAACAGCAGTATAACATTCGCGCATGCCTCTTACGGTTCCAGCCTTAGAAGTGTAGGCGGACAACATACTACGGACAAGACCACAACAAAAAAAACAATGTCAGACTGTCGCTTAAGACTCTGTTAAGTTTATTTACGCTCCTCCAATGTACATTTGCTGCATCACTACCGTGATCTTATTCTGTCGTGTTGATTTTGAAAGGCTACACTGCCAACTACTGGCCTGGCATGCATACTACAGCGTTTTCAGTCGTTTTTGCAGGGATGGTTTTGAAAAAGTTGCCATGTGAACATAGAACTTTTTCAAAACTCAGAAAAAAAACCTTCTCCGTTTTCAGCAAAAGCCCTACCGTGTAAATGGTGACTCAGTGCCTATTTGCCTGTAATCCCGCACAGGCCTTATCAATAAGAAAACATGCCCAGAACAAAGGCACTGGGATGTGCCTGGGCCTGGGGCATTACACTAGCCTGACTGGACAAACTGCTCTGCATGTTGGCCGTTTGTGTTTGTATATCACTGTATAGCCACTGTGCTCACCCGCCTTCTAAGCAAACACATCTCATTGTGCTGTTCGCCATGTCAGTCAACGGCAGCAGGGAGCTGAATGCAACTACCACAGTTAGGGAGGTCTGGCCTGCAAGTCAGATGTTGATGTTTTAATTACAGCTTTGCTATTTGCATGTCATTTCAATGCCATTGCTTCTGTGCCTCTTTTTTCTTCAATCCCTCCACCCCTAATGAAGAACAGAAATGTCAAGCAAGCTAGAGAGGAGAGGAAGGATTAGGTTGAGTCCGTCCCACATCGACATCACACGGCAACCCTCCAATCAACCGAAGAAGTGGCATAATGAAGATGTACCCAGGTGCGTACACAGGTGTGTGAATATATATGCGTGTTTTTCTATATCAGGGAAAGGCAGATTTCAATAGTCTGTACACCGAACAATGGGTCAAATCCGTCTCCTGGATAAGGCCTGATTAAAAGATCACCTCACTGTAGGTAAGCATGTAGCGGTGATATCTCATCAAGAGCACAATGTACCCGCGGTTCACACAAAGATTCAACACTCTCGAGTGAACACTCGTGCTAAAACAGCATCGAGAGCAAGAGAACAAGAAGCCATTTCCCAAAACTGAGTGTTCCATCTTGATAGCCTTAAAATGTATGAGCAGAATAACAACTGGTAGAGTAAAATAGTGCTTTTCTCATTAATCTGTGGAGTGAACAGAGACAAAGGCTGTGAAGCAGACTAATGAGCTAGTTAGGGTGGCAGTAAATGTCATTCCTCCTATGGCAGGCCCCAGGTTGCAGCACTGCTACAGGCCATTACCTGGACAGGGACACACACAGCTTGCATCAGCAGTTTCTTTTTCTTTTTTGTTTTTTGCACTGGTTGGCATTCATGCATACGTGCACAAAAAGAGGAAAAATAAAAGGAGAGAGAACTTTATACATACTGTAACACCACAACCCCTCTATATAACATGTACTACATTAAAAGCCTCAGTGGATCATGTTGAGGAAGAAGTGAGTGAATTGAGGAGACATGGTCTTTAGTCAGTCTTAATCTTCTTTCCATTGACAGGAAGTGTAATGAGTAAAGAGCTTTTCTGGCTGCTTTCCATTCAGGTGTTGACCGTGGTCTGCTGGCTTGTTAGATGCTCAGCCACGTAGTTCAACCTTTAGTAATTAATCCTAGAAAGATTGGATTTCCAAATTGGATCACTGTGAGTTTTCCGAAGAGTGAACAAGGACAAAGTCTGCTGGTGTTGAACGGACAGTTGGCAGGAATGAAAGGTCACTGGACGATGGAGCGAATAAAGTTTGTATCTTCTGAATCAAGCCAATTTACTTGCTTTAAAATGAAGTCATTTATAGATCAACTGACACACACACACAAACTGTGCATGGTCAATTCTTTTTGAAAAACGAATGATACACGGATTCAACTGGACTTCTATTTATGGTTTGAAGACATTTCGCCTTCCATCCAAAAGGCTTCCTCACTTCTTCCTCTATCTGAAACTCCCCACCAGTCAGTCAGAACTGAGGAAGCCTCTTGGATGAGAGGAGAAACGCCTTCAAACCCTAGAATAGAAGTCCAGTTGCTTCAGATTCAACCTTCAAGGAAGTAAGATCTATGGGTGCTTGAAAAAACAAAACAAAACTGACCGACAGTAGAAACACATTTTTTTTTTAATGTCATGTCATCCTGTCCATATTAAATATCAAAGGCAAATTATGGTTCACACATCTTTATTCACCCCTTAGCCATACAGAAAAATCATTTTTGTGCAGATTAGTGGTTTTTGCCTTCATGTTTACAAGTCAAAAAGTGTTGATGGTGAGACAGAGAGCAAAAATAGTCACTACCGTGCGTGTCTACCTCCAGCATTTATCACTACTTTACACCTCCTGAATGGATAAAATGTTATTCTGGACTTGTAGGATGACATGCTATTCTTCCTGCAGTGCTGTGACAAGTTATGAATGTTTTGCTTGAGCAGGATCTTTCCGTCTCACCTGGTGATCCCGAATGCCCATAGAGGGCATTGTCATGCATTAAGGTGATGCCTGATTGCTGTATCCTGTATCCTGTATGCGGCAGGATAGCAGTCTCCGCGGCGATGGTACAAACGGCAACGACCACCAACTGTGTACCAGTTAAATGCGGACTTGTCGCTAAATGTGATCTCCGTCCACTTTGCAATCAGTCATAACATCTGGAACATCTGTGCTGCATGTGTCTGCCGAGTTCCGACCATAGCATCCCAACTGCGCGTTCACGTAAGTTTTTTCGAGGATCGTGGCATCGTCAGCTGTTTCAGTAGGACGTTACTTAGACCTGGTAAATTATCGCCTTGGCCAGGTTTTTGCAGTCATGCAGAAAAAAAATCTCATCAAGATCATCGTTTACTCTGACTGTTATTTCTATGTTATGACTAAATGATGGTTATTAATGATTTAACATGATTTGGTTGTGGGTACTTAAAAAAGTTTATTCAGTGAATCACATGATTGTTTGTTTCAGTAGATTAGGGTTAGTGAATAGAAATT